>OY735142.1:0-95828 GCA_963457615.1 Nicrophorus investigator
CCTAACCTAACCTAACCTAACCTAACCTAACCTAACCTAACCTAACCTAACCTAACCTAACCTAACCTAACCTAACCTAACCTAACCTAACCTAACCTAACCTAACCTAACCTAACCTAACCTAACCTAACCTAACCTAACCTAACCTAACCTAACCTAACCTAACCTAACCTAACCTAACCTAACCTAACCTAACCTAACCTAACCTAACCTAACCTAACCTAACCTAACCTAACCTAACCTAACCTAACCTAACCTAACCTAACCTAACCTAACCTAACCTAACCTAACCTAACCTAACCTAACCTAACCTAACCTAACCTAACCTAACCTAACCTAACCTAACCTAACCTAACCTAACCTAACCTAACCTAACCTAACCTAACCTAACCTAACCTAACCTAACCTAACCTAACCTAACCTAACCTAACCTAACCTAACCTAACCTAACCTAACCTAACCTAACCTAACCTAACCTAACCTAACCTAACCTAACCTAACCTAACCTAACCTAACCTAACCTAACCTAACCTAACCTAACCTAACCTAACCTAACCTAACCTAACCTAACCTAACCTAACCTAACCTAACCTAACCTAACCTAACCTAACCTAACCTAACCTAACCTAACCTAACCTAACCTAACCTAACCTAACCTAACCTAACCTAACCTAACCTAACCTAACCTAACCTAACCTAACCTAACCTAACCTAACCTAACCTAACCTAACCTAACCTAACCTAACCTAACCTAACCTAACCTAACCTAACCTAACCTAACCTAACCTAACCTAACCTAACCTAACCTAACCTAACCTAACCTAACCTAACCTAACCTAACCTAACCTAACCTAACCTAACCTAACCTAACCTAACCTAACCTAACCTAACCTAACCTAACCTAACCTAACCTAACCTAACCTAACCTAACCTAACCTAACCTAACCTAACCTAACCTAACCTAACCTAACCTAACCTAACCTAACCTAACCTAACCTAACCTAACCTAACCTAACCTAACCTAACCTAACCTAACCTAACCTAACCTAACCTAACCTAACCTAACCTAACCTAACCTAACCTAACCTAACCTAACCTAACCTAACCTAACCTAACCTAACCTAACCTAACCTAACCTAACCTAACCTAACCTAACCTTGAAGTTGAAGTTGAAGTTAAAGTTAAAGTTAAAGTTGAAGTTGAAGTTGAAGTTGAAGTTGAAGTTGAAGTTGAAGTTGAAGTTGAAGTTGAAGTTGAAGTTGATGAAGTTGAAGTTGAAGTTGAAGTTGAAGTTGAAGTTGAAGTTGAAGTTGAAGTTGAAGTTGAAGTTGAAGTTGAAGTTGAAGTTGAAGTTGAAGTTGAAGTTGAAGTTGAAGTTGAAGTTGAAGTTGAAGTTGAAGTTGAAGTTGAAGTTGAAGTTGAAGTTGAAGTTGAAGTTGAAGTTGAAGTTGAAGTTGAAGTTGAAGTTGAAGTTGAAGTTGAAGTTGAAGTTGAAGTTGAAGTTGAAGTTGAAGTTGAAGTTGAAGTTGAAGTTGAAGTTGAAGTTGAAGTTGAAGTTGAAGTTGAAGTTGAAGTTGAAGTTGAAGTTGAAGTTGAAGTTGAAGTTGAAGTTGAAGTTGAAGTTGAAGTTGAAGTTGAAGTTGAAGTTGAAGTTGAAGTTGAAGTTGAAGTTGAAGTTGAAGTTGAAGTTGAAGTTGAAGTTGAAGTTGAAGTTGAAGTTGAAGTTGAAGTTGAAGTTGAAGTTGAAGTTGAAGTTGAAGTTGAAGTTGAAGTTGAAGTTGAAGTTGAAGTTGAAGTTGAAGTTGAAGTTGAAGTTGAAGTTGAAGTTGAAGTTGAAGTTGAAGTTGAAGTTGAAGTTGAAGTTGAAGTTGAAGTTGAAGTTGAAGTTGAAGTTGAAGTTGAAGTTGAAGTTGAAGTTGAAGTTGAAGTTGAAGTTGAAGTTGAAGTTGAAGTTGAAGTTGAAGTTGAAGTTGAAGTTGAAGTTGAAGTTGAAGTTGAAGTTGAAGTTGAAGTTGAAGTTGAAGTTGAAGTTGAAGTTGAAGTTGAAGTTGAAGTTGAAGTTGAAGTTGAAGTTGAAGTTGAAGTTGAAGTTGAAGTTGAAGTTGAAGTTGAAGTTGAAGTTGAAGTTGAAGTTGAAGTTGAAGTTGAAGTTGAAGTTGAAGTTGAAGTTGAAGTTGAAGTTGAAGTTGAAGTTGAAGTTGAAGTTGAAGGTTGAAGTTGAAGTTGAAGTTGAAGTTGAAGTTGAAGTTGAAGTTGAAGTTGAAGTTGAAGTTGAAGTTGAAGTTGAAGTTGAAGTTATAAAATGTCAAAATGTCAAAATGTCAAAATGTCAAAATGTCAAAATGTCAAAATGTCAAAATGTCAAAATGTCAAAATGTCAAAATGTCAAAATGTCAAAATGTCAAAATGTCAAAATGTCAAAATGTCAAAATGTCAAAATGTCAAAATGTCAAAATGTCAAAATGTAAAATGTCAAAATGTCAAAATGTCAAAATGTCAAAAATTACCGTTACCGTTACCGTTACCGTTACCGTTACCGTTACCGTTACCGTTACCGTTACCGTTACCGTTACCGTTACCGTTACCGTTACCGTTACCGTTACCGTTACCGTTACCGTTACCGTTACCGTTACCGTTACCGTTACCGTTACCGTTACCGTTACCGTTACCGTTACCGTTACCGTTACCGTTACCGTTACCGTTACCGTTACCGTTACCGTTACCGTTACCGTGTTACCGTTACCGTTACCGTTACCGTTACCGTTACCGTTACCGTTACCGTTACCGTTACCGTTACCGTTACCGTTACCGTTACCGTTACCGTTACCGTTACCGTTACCGTTACCGTTACCGTTACCGTTACCGTTACCGTTACCGTTACCGTTACCGTTACCGTTACCGTTACCGTTACCGTTACCGTTACCGTTACCGTTACCGTTACCGTTACCGTTACCGTTACCGTTACCGTTAATGTCAAAATGTCAAAATGTCAAAATGTCAAAATGTCAAAATGTCAAAATGTCAAATGTTACCGTTACCGTTACCGTTACCGTTACCGTTACCGTTACCGTTACCGTTACCGTTACCGTTACCGTTACCGTTACCGTTACCGTTACCGTTACGTTACGTTACGTTACGTAACGTAACGTAACGTAACGTAACGTAACGTAACGTAACGTAACGTAACGTAACGTAACGTAACGTAACGTAACGTAACGTAACGTAACGTAACGTAACGTAACGTAACGTAACGTAACGTAACGTAACGTAACGTAACGTAACGTAACGTAACGTAACGTAACGTAACGTAACGTAACGTAACGTAACGTAACGTAACGTAACGTAACGTAACGTAACGTAACGTAACGTAACGTAACGTAACGTAACGTAACGTAACGTAACGTAACGTAACGTAACGTAACGTAACGTAACGTAACGTAACGTAACGTAACGTAACGTAACGTAACGTAACGTAACGTAACGTAACGTAACGTAACGTAACGTAACGTAACGTAACGTAACGTAACGTAACGTAACGTAACGTAACGTAACGTAACGTAACGTAACGTAACGTAACGTAACGTAACGTAACGTAACGTAACGTAACGTAACGTAACGTAACGTAACGTAACGTAACGTAACGTAACGTAACGTAACGTAACGTAACGTAACGTAACGTAACGTAACGTAACGTAACGTAACGTAACGTAACGTAACGTAACGTAACGTAACGTAACGTAACGTAACGTAACGTAACGTAACGTAACGTAACGTAACGTAACGTAACGTAACGTAACGTAACGTAACGTAACGTAACGTAACGTAACGTAACGTAACGTAACGTAACGTAACGTAACGTAACGTAACGTAACGTAACGTAACGTAACGTAACGTAACGTAACGTAACGTAACGTAACGTAACGTAACGTAACGTAACGTAACGTAACGTAACGTAACGTAACGTAACGTAACGTAACGTAACGTAACGTAACGTAACGTAACGTAACGTAACGTAACGTAACGTAACGTAACGTAACGTAACGTAACGTAACGTAACGTAACGTAACGTAACGTAACGTAACGTAACGTAACGTAACGTAACGTAACGTAACGTAACGTAACGTAACGTAACGTAACGTAACGTAACGTAACGTAACGTAACGTAACGTAACGTAACGTAACGTAACGTAACGTAACGTAACGTAACGTAACGTAACGTAACGTAACGTAACGTAACGTAACGTAACGTAACGTAACGTAACGTAACGTAACGTAACGTAACGTAACGTAACGTAACGTAACGTAACGTAACGTAACGTAACGTAACGTAACGTAACGTAACGTAACGTAACGTAACGTAACGTAACGTAACGTAACGTAACGTAACGTAACGTAACGTAACGTAACGTAACGTAACGTAACGTAACGTAACGTAACGTAACGTAACGTAACGTAACGTAACGTAACGTAACGTAACGTAACGTAACGTAACGTAACGTAACGTAACGTAACGTAACGTAACGTAACGTAACGTAACGTAACGTAACGTAACGTAACGTAACGTAACGTAACGTAACGTAACGTAACGTAACGTAACGTAACGTAACGTAACGTAACGTAACGTAACGTAACGTAACGTAACGTAACGTAACGTAACGTAACGTAACGTAACGTAACGTAACGTAACGTAACGTAACGTAACGTAACGTAACGTAACGTAACGTAACGTAACGTAACGTAACGTAACGTAACGTAACGTAACGTAACGTAACGTAACGTAACGTAACGTAACGTAACGTAACGTAACGTAACGTAACGTAACGTAACGTAACGTAACGTAACGTAACGTAACGTAACGTAACGTAACGTAACGTAACGTAACGTAACGTAACGTAACGTAACGTAACGTAACGTAACGTAACGTAACGTAACGTAACGTAACGTAACGTAACGTAACGTAACGTAACGTAACGTAACGTAACGTAACGTAACGTAACGTAACGTAACGTAACGTAACGTAACGTAACGTAACGTAACGTAACGTAACGTAACGTAACGTAACGTAACGTAACGTAACGTAACGTAACGTAACGTAACGTAACGTAACGTAACGTAACGTAACGTAACGTAACGTAACGTAACGTAACGTAACGTAACGTAACGTAACGTAACGTAACGTAACGTAACGTAACGTAACGTAACGTAACGTAACGTAACGTAACGTAACGTAACGTAACGTAACGTAACGTAACGTAACGTAACGTAACGTAACGTAACGTAACGTAACGTAACGTAACGTAACGTAACGTAACGTAACGTAACGTAACGTAACGTAACGTAACGTAACGTAACGTAACGTAACGTAACGTAACGTAACGTAACGTAACGTAACGTAACGTAACGTAACGTAACGTAACGTAACGTAACGTAACGTAACGTAACGTAACGTAACGTAACGTAACGTAACGTAACGTAACGTAACGTAACGTAACGTAACGTAACGTAACGTAACGTAACGTAACGTAACGTAACGTAACGTAACGTAACGTAACGTAACGTAACGTAACGTAACGTAACGTAACGTAACGTAACGTAACGTAACGTAACGTAACGTAACGTAACGTAACGTAACGTAACGTAACGTAACGTAACGTAACGTAACGTAACGTAACGTAACGTAACGTAACGTAACGTAACGTAACGTAACGTAACGTAACGTAACGTAACGTAACGTAACGTAACGTAACGTAACGTAACGTAACGTAACGTAACGTAACGTAACGTAACGTAACGTAACGTAACGTAACGTAACGTAACGTAACGTAACGTAACGTAACGTAACGTAACGTAACGTAACGTAACGTAACGTAACGTAACGTAACGTAACGTAACGTAACGTAACGTAACGTAACGTAACGTAACGTAACGTAACGTAACGTAACGTAACGTAACGTAACGTAACGTAACGTAACGTAACGTAACGTAACGTAACGTAACGTAACGTAACGTAACGTAACGTAACGTAACGTAACGTAACGTAACGTAACGTAACGTAACGTAACGTAACGTAACGTAACGTAACGTAACGTAACGTAACGTAACGTAACGTAACGTAACGTAACGTAACGTAACGTAACGTAACGTAACGTAACGTAACGTAACGTAACGTAACGTAACGTAACGTAACGTAACGTAACGTAACGTAACGTAACGTAACGTAACGTAACGTAACGTAACGTAACGTAACGTAACGTAACGTAACGTAACGTAACGTAACGTAACGTAACGTAACGTAACGTAACGTAACGTAACGTAACGTAACGTAACGTAACGTAACGTAACGTAACGTAACGTAACGTAACGTAACGTAACGTAACGTAACGTAACGTAACGTAACGTAACGTAACGTAACGTAACGTAACGTAACGTAACGTAACGTAACGTAACGTAACGTAACGTAACGTAACGTAACGTAACGTAACGTAACGTAACGTAACGTAACGTAACGTAACGTAACGTAACGTAACGTAACGTAACGTAACGTAACGTAACGTAACGTAACGTAACGTAACGTAACGTAACGTAACGTAACGTAACGTAACGTAACGTAACGTAACGTAACGTAACGTAACGTAACGTAACGTAACGTAACGTAACGTAACGTAACGTAACGTAACGTAACGTAACGTAACGTAACGTAACGTAACGTAACGTAACGTAACGTAACGTAACGTAACGTAACGTAACGTAACGTAACGTAACGTAACGTAACGTAACGTAACGTAACGTAACGTAACGTAACGTAACGTAACGTAACGTAACGTAACGTAACGTAACGTAACGTAACGTAACGTAACGTAACGTAACGTAACGTAACGTAACGTAACGTAACGTAACGTAACGTAACGTAACGTAACGTAACGTAACGTAACGTAACGTAACGTAACGTAACGTAACGTAACGTAACGTAACGTAACGTAACGTAACGTAACGTAACGTAACGTAACGTAACGTAACGTCAAAACATCAAAACATCAAAACATCAAAACATCAAAACATCAAAACATCAAAACATCAAAACATCAAAACATCAAAACATCAAAACATCAAAACATCAAAACATCAAAACATCAAAACATCAAAACATCAAAACATCAAAACATCAAAACATCAAAACATCAAAACATCAAAACATCAAAACATCAAAACATCAAAACATCAAAACATCAAAAAACCAAAAATCTCAAAATGTCAAAATGTCAAAATGTCAAAATGTCAAAATGTCAAAATGTCAAAATGTCAAAATGTCAAAATGTCAAAATGTCAAAATGTCAAAATGTCAAAATGTCAAAATGTCAAAATGTCAAAATGTCAAAATGTCAAAATGTCAAAATGTCAAAATGTCAAAATGTCAAAATGTCAAAATGTCAAAATGTCAAAATGTCAAAATGTCAAAATGTCAAAATGTCAAAATGTCAAAATGTCAAAATGTCAAAATGTCAAAATGTCAAAATGTCAAAATGTCAAAATGTCAAAATGTCAAAATGTCAAAATGTCAAAATGTCAAAATGTCAAAATGTCAAAATGTCAAAAAACTTAAAAAAACAAAAATGGAAAAAAACCTCAAAAATGTCAAAAAACTTCAAAAATGTCAAAAAACTTCAAAAATGTCAAAAAACTACAAAAAATGTAAAAAACTTCATAATTGTCAAAAAAACTTCAAAATTGTCAAAAAAACTTCAAAAATGTCAAAAAATTTAAAAAAACTTCAAAATTGTAAAAAAAAACTTCAAAATTGTCAAAAAAAACTTCAAAATTGTCAAAAAACTTCAATAATGTCAACTGCAAAACTGTCATAATTGCAAAATTGTCAAAAAACTTCAAAAATGTCAACTGCATAACTGTCATAACTGCAAAAATGTCAAAAACAGGAACAGTCAGTGGCTGGCTTGTTGGCGCAGTGCGGAAGCCAAATGTAGTAGAGGAAATCCGGAAAACCGTATCTCTCTTAAAGTCAGGTAGAAAACAGGTTCTCCGGAAGTATGCGGAAACCGTTAACAGCATGCCGTGTATCCACCGGCGAAACTGAACTAAAAAGGTGGATTGCCATGGACCAAAATCAAAACATCAGGTAGATAACAGCGTGCCGTAAATTTCCCGGATTCAAGAAAATTTGTATATATTTGATTAAATATTTTCGCGCACCGTCCTGTTGCAGATTTCATCTCGCTTGGCAATTATTGCATTTTGGCCATCGGCAAAAAGATGGCGCCACCGTAGTATATTTAAATAATACATTTTGTTAAATTTGCTTATTTTATCCATAACAAAGCAGGAAAACCGCATAACTTTTATGGAATCAGGTATATAGCAGGTTCTCCGGCTTCACGGAACAATAGTTAACAGCGTGACGTACATTTCCCTGCAAAACGAACCGTCAGTTGGAGACAATGCAAATTGTGAAAAATATTTTCGCGCACCATAGTAATGCAGATTGCTTCTAACGCTAGATTGATTGCATTTGGGCCATCGGCATATGGATGTCGCCACCGTAGTATATTTAAACAATATATATTGTTAATTTTCATTGTAGGTTTATAGGAAAGCCGGAAAACCGCAAAACTTTTATGAAATCTGGTAGATAAAATTAACTGCGTGCCTTGCGTTTCTCGGTAATTCGAACGGTTAGTTGGATCCATTGCGAATTCTGAACAATTCTTTTTGAGCATCATGGAGTTGCAGATTTCATCTCGCACAAAGATTATTTCACTTGGACCATCGACCTGCAGATGGCGCAACCATCTTTAATTTAAATTAAATTCAAATTATCAATTTTTGGTGCACAGCGCATTATCACAGATGGCGCAGTCACCTTCACCATAATCATTGTTAATAACAAATTACAATTGTCCCTATAACTCCCGACTTTCCGTAGAATCGCCGAGACTCCGGTTCATAGTTCATTTTTCCTTGCGGGAAGATTGAATCAGGAGGTTGGATACTGTGGAACACACAAAACTCATAGATCATTTTCTCCCCTGGACGGAGTTTCCCGGAGTACTTGGTCCACCGGGTTTGCAGAGGCTCTGCCCAGGGATCATATGGCACATTTTATATATATTCATGTTAATATTTGTTTACTTTTTTATGTACAACTAGTGATTGGCTATTACGTCGACAGGACGTGCCAAATGTAGATGGGCACTTCCAAGGCACTTTTTTAATTTAAAAAAAATAAATCACAATCGGTATTCCTCAATTGGCCGTTTTCCTTATTAAACCATCTTTTCGATCCTTCTTTTCTCTCCATCTCATCACTCGTTCGATTCCACCCCACCGCACGGAAAATTACCCAAAATCGTGCATCCTCCGAAGGAGATATCACCAAAGTTTCTGATGCACTGGACTTTTTCAGATGAAACTCTTCGCGTTTTCGCGTAAATCAACTTCCTTTTTTTTTTCACCGGCGCATCCACCAAAATTCATGAATGAAAACTTTTTCAAAAATCGATGCACAAAAAGGGCACTAATCGATACCTCCTACCGATGTGTCACTTAGTACATCATTTCTCCACAAGCATTCGAAGGTTGGTCGAAATCGGCTGCTTCCTCGCAAAGTCATTCGCGATTAATACACGCGCTACGGGTCGCCTAGTCCCCAGCTCTTTTCGCTTGCGCGTTCGGTGTAGAGTGCTCCTCATTGCTTCCCATAAACATTACTTTGTGTATTCAGTAAACGAGAGATACGAGTAATTCAGGAAACAGGATATAGATTTCCACAGTTATGCATATATTAATTTATTTTCATTCATGCCTCCAATTAAAACGGTTAAAATATTCTTAAAACAACAAAATCTGAATGCGGGTATACGTCGTTTCGTCGTTCAGGGTGCACCACATCCACTCGCCCCTTGTCCCAACTCGACGACGCTTCTTCCCAACAGCGAGTACTCCTTGGCGTTCTGAAGACCACCGATGACGCAAGCGCTGAGGGCCGATCTGTTCAGGTTCATCGGAGCCGCATCGAACCACTCGTTCGCCTCGGAATCATAGCATTCGACGTAGTTGATCGTTGTAGAACCTGCTACGAATCGATCTATAAATTATACATTGTAAGGGCCAAGATGATTTCGCTTCATGCGTCGTACCGTTGAATCCACCTATGACGAAGATGTACTCGTCCAAGATGACGGTGGCGAAGTTGCTGCGCGGTGAAAACATCTCCGCAATCTGCACCCATTCACCGGCTACTCCTCCTCCTCCTCCTCCTGCACCTATACTTTGCGAATACTTTTCGCCTGACGAGAGGCGGGTGAAACCGTTGAAACCGCCGAGGGCGTAAAGGGTGTCTTTGAAGGCGACCAATGAGACACCGGATCGAGCGGATATCATGTGCGGTATAAACGACCATTGGTTTGCGAGCGTATCGTACACCTCCGCCGAGTTCATGACTTCGGTGCCGTTGAAACCGCCGACGATATAAATCTGCACAGCGAACAACAACATATGAATTCGATTTTTTCGCCACTTGCTGCAGTACTTTGTCGTCGAGTGCGGCGGCGCTCGCATCCGACCTCTGCCGTTGCATCGGCTGTATCAGCTGCCATTGGTTCACCTGAGGATCGTACCGTTCGGCGGAACTCATACGGATGCGACCGTTGTAGCCGCCCATCGCGTAAATCCTGCCACCGTGCACCGCCACGCTCACGTAACACCTGGGGTAGTACATGCAAGCGCAATCCTTCCACAGGTGGGTGGCCGGATCAAAGCACCGGACCGTGCTGAAGTGTTCGTTGCCGTCGAAACCGCCTGCAATACAGGTAAGGAAAAATCGGATCAAGTTCTACGTCCTATCATGTACCGATCATGTAGATTAGTCCGTTCAAGGTGCAGATGCCGTGGTAGGCTCTCGGCACGCGGTCGTTGTCTTGCGACAGCAACCACCTGTCGGCTCTCGTGTCGTACGTCTCGATGAAATTGGTCGGGCTGCCTGCAGTCCAGCCGCCCACCGCGA
The DNA here is from genome assembly GCA_963457615.1 of Nicrophorus investigator. Classification (NCBI taxonomy): domain Eukaryota; kingdom Metazoa; phylum Arthropoda; class Insecta; order Coleoptera; family Silphidae; genus Nicrophorus; species Nicrophorus investigator. The sequence goes on from OY735142.1 coordinate 11,015, forward strand.
ATAGGATGTCGTGCGGTACCCTAGGTCTCAGCTGCGGATGATGACCCAGAGTTGCATCTTTCTTCGGTGCTGCACCATCATCGGCATCCTCCATCAGTTCGAATACGGCACCGATCAACGACTTGCACTCCTTTCCCGGACAAAAAAACGTAATTAATCGCGATTATATATATATATATATATATATATATATATATATATATATATATACATTGTCGGCGTCGATTGGCGGCCACTGCAGCACGCTGTACGTAAGGTATTCGGCGGAAAGATTGCCCATCCTGACGACCTTCAAAAGATCTGGCAGATGGTGGGCCCGCCCCGCGATATCGTGCTCCACCCATCGCTGCACGGCCTCGAATACGGCCTCTTCGCTGCGCACATTCAGATCGTCGTCCCCGAGGATCTCGATGACGTCCCTCGCGGGAAGCCCTTCGAATTCCCTGGCGCCGCCGGCGCATTTTAGCACCTCGCCAAAATTGAACCGCACGAAACGACGTCCCCTTCGCTCCAGCTCCACGCAAAAGTAGTGCTTCGCGAACCGCAGCATTCCCAGGCAATTCTCAGGCTTCAGATGGTCTTGCGCGAGAACATAAATGGACATGTTCTGGCTGATCATGCGTGCGTTTGCATTATTTTTCTACCTAATATGTACTGACAGCAGAGTTGCACGACACCGAGAACCTCGTACTGATCGGCGTGTCGGATCAGAGGTTCCAGGATGTCATCAGTGATGAGGCAATGCCCGGCGTACGCAAAGTCCATCAGCTTCCTGAATATGTCGGCGGGAGCGTTCATGACGGCGATCCGGTTTTCCGGCTGATTGCGATTGATGGAATTGGTGAAGAGGGCCTTGAAGTACGGACTGACGGCCGAGAGGATGGCGCGATGCACCTTGAACTCGGTGCCGTCTTCGCAGCGAACGGTGCCGTCGCACAGCTGTCCGTTGGATCGGAACTCCGACCAGATGGGCGGGAACTCTATCGGACTGCCGGGCCGAGGGCTGCAGTAGCACCTTTTGCTAACGTTGCACGTCGACGACGAAGACGTCATCGTCGTCGTCTTTTTCTTGCGGCAGGCTCTGCGCGCCGCAAGCCTTGTCGTCGCCGATTGATTAGCGCCGCACTTCGACCTCGTCGATTTCCTCAGCTTTATCACAAAATGTTGTTCACTCATACTCCCTGGGATGGTGAACTTAAATTAAAATGAAGAAACTTAAAATTGCCGCGATAAAATCATGCGATATTAAAATTGCACTTCCCTCTCTCGCTATTCTCTCTCTCGACGATGCACCTCCTTTTTCAATTTTTATTTTATTTTTATTTATTTTTTTGACAAAACCAGTGATTTTATTGCTGATTTCGTTTTGTTTCGTTTCACGCATACTATCCCCCACACATGCATTTGGAATTTGTTAATTAGGTAGCAAACAGAAAACGGTGATTGATTTCTGAAAATTTATTCGAATCAATAATATACAGAATAAAACCATTCAAATAATACAACAATATAAATATTTTAAAATATCCTTCATATAACATTCAGTAATCGCGAAATAAATTATTGCTAATAGGTAAATTTCCGTATAGCCGTGTATTCCTGAATTCGGAATGAGTTCATTTTGACTTTTAACTCGGAATGTGTTAAGAGAAAAGGTTTATTTTCTTTTGTTATTACCTATTATTACGATGCTTCTTCCCCTATCCAAAATACTTTACGAGAAGAATCTTAAACTAAGATCGATTTTTTTGTTTTACACACGCACAATTTTTTCACTAACTTTGTTAAATTGATTAATATAATTCTGCTAAAACTAAAATATAGTTTAAATGCAAATTTATACATATATAAAGTGTGTGTGTGTGTGAGTGAGAGTGACAGTGACAGTGACAGAGTGTCCCTTATTATTTCCAATAATTTGACACACAGAGATGATTGAATAGATTATATTATTTTCATGTACAGAGAGGAGAAATGGAAATCTCTGGTAAATAATTTTGCTACCCTGAATTCACCGCATATATGATTCACCTATGTTCATACTCGTCGTTTACCGTAACCGCACGCAGTTAAAATAATAACATCATCAGCAATAATAATATCATTCTACAGGTTTTCTCTATCGAAAGAACCGGAGAGAGAAGAAAACACAAACAAATAGTTTGTTATCACTACAGACATTTTATGAAATTGTTTATATGCATTGTGTGTGTGTGTTTATTTTTTGTTCTATATCGCGGGTTCGGCGTCACATTTGTTCAAGATTGTGGTTGTCGTTGTTGTTGTCGTGGTGGTTCTCCGGTTGTGGTTTTTGAACATCAGGGAAATGCTGTTGGATCTCCTCCGGGCTGGGCGAATCGGTAATACGCAGATGCAACGAAGGGTCATCGATGATGCGGATCTTTGACTCTTCGTCGGTCGAAGAGTCGATGGAGGCTGTCCGACCGGTCGGTGCCCTAAATGTTCCTTTCGGAAAATTCATGGCCTCCAGTCTCATGACCTGCGAAACGATAAGAGCACGCATCGATCAATTAACGACGATCAACTATTATTATTATTTATTTTATTTTTTTGAAGTAACGAAAAAACGATCTAAATACTGCAGTAAATATATTATCAGATTTCTAATTGTATTAAACACTATTATTTCTCATGCACATGATCTTAGCACCAATAGGAAGCAAACAATACTACTGCACGACGGATACTGGATATTGTTACTTCGAAGAAGACACGTGCAACGGGAATAACTACTTGGAGTTGGGAGACTGATGGTGCGCATTCCAGATCACGTATATCATATATAATCAACATAACGAAGCTTACAATTGCACTTACTCGAGCCATTTCCACGGCTCTGTGTCTGGACTTGTTATGGGCGTAGGAAACTGCACACAATTATAAATCGAATTAATATCGTACGAGAGAGAGCAATTTCAAACAGAAAAGCAACAACAACCCGAGCGTATATCACCACCACGCACTCTCACTCTCTCTCTCTCCATCTATATTTATCCAATGAATGTAATTATTTACAGATGATTTCATCAAGCTAGATAAACAGAAATTAAGCAAAAGTGCTAAGAAATCAAATCGGTAATATTTAATGCGGAGGATGATGGACAGTTAGTTTTGATTATTGTTGTTGTTGTTGACTTGACTTGACTTGACACATCATTATTAGTATTGGTGCATATCGCAATGCATATCTTACCTCAGCTTGCAGATCGGCAACTTTGTCCTGCAAATCTCGCACGCGATCACTGTCATCGACTTGATGGCTTCGCAGTTCTCCCTCGGTCGCGATCTCCTCGTTCTGCAACAACAAGCATGCATGTTGTTATTATTTCATACGTACACGTACACTTCGTACCACCCACCTTCAGTTCGAGCTGGCTTATCTTTTGCGTGAGCTCGGCGATGGCCTGAGTCTTCTCGGTGTCGCTGATCCTGGCCTTCATCAGCTCGTCCTTCATTCGGCTCTCGAGATCCGCGTATCTTCTTCGTTCGATCAGTTGCTTCGACGCGCAGTCGCGGTCTTTCAGTTCGGCCGCCTCGAGCAACTCCTTCTGCTTTTTGATCTCCTCATCCTGCCTCCTCAGCTGGTTCGTACCGACCTGCACTTGCGTCTCGAGCTCCATCACTTTCAGTCTCAGCTCCTTCACCTCGGTCAGAGTCTCCATCTCCCTTATCCTGGTCGTCATAAGTTCGTCTTCCAGTTTTTGCGATTCGTTCCTGCCACCGCCGCCGCCCCAGAGCAGTTTCTTGGGTGTGCTCAACGCGTCGATGCTCGCCATCGACGAAGATGAATCCTGCCTGCCATCCTGCAGATGGCGCTGCCACTGCGAGCTCAGTTCGGAGACCCTCTGTCGAAGATCTTTGAGCGATAGATTCGCCTCGGCCTCGCGCAGTTTCACCGCGATCAACTCCTCTTGCAGGTGAGCCACACTATTGTCCGGAGTGATTTCTCGCAGGGTCTTCTTATCCTCCTCCAGTTCGTGGATGCGAGCACGCAGGTCACGTATGACAACGTCGTTCTCGGCTTCCCTCAGCCTCACCTTTACCAACTCCTCCTGCAGACACACGATCATCGACTCCCTCTGCTCGAGCTGTTCCGTCTTCAACGACATTTCCTCCATCGACGATTGCCGCGAAGAATGCTGAAATATGAAGGCCGTGATTATTATTTTGCTATGCGCTCACGTTCACGATGTTCAAGTTCCATTACCGTTTCCTCCATGATCAGGGACAACTGTTTTATCTTCTCCTGCGCTAATGCCAGTTGATGCGTGGTGGCGAGATGGGTGTGTCGGAGTCCGTCCAGTTCCCTCTGCACAACGAATGTGGTTTCCTCCTCCTCGGCTCGGCTCACCTGTCCTCTCACCAATCTATCCGCTAACGCTTTGCTCTCCTCTTCCAGCATTTCGCATCTCTCCTTCAGTTTCTTGTTATCGTTCCTCAATCTCTGCAGCAGGAAAAGCAGCAAAAGTGCATTAGATTATAAAATTTAAAAAATCGCCGGAACGCGAAATAATTCAAACAGTTACTTTCAATTCGGCCATCTCCTCTTGTTCCTTCGCTTTGATGATGCCGTACTCTTTCTCCAATTTCTTCATCTTCTTGGCGTTAATCTTCATGCCAAAGGCGGACTTCATCAGCGACTCCTGGTCGGCCTCCGCACGTGACGGCAACTCCTTTTGGAAGAACTGCAACGAGAAATGCGATTGATTGCGATGCGATGCGAGATTTGAGAAACTGAGTACTTTGAGCATGCCTTCCATATCCATCGACATCAGATCGTCCCTACCCAAGGTGAGCATGGCCAGGGCAACCTTAAAGATGATTTCCATTCCTTCGGAGAGGAACACGTCCATTATTCTGCAGGCTAAAGGGAGGGAAAGTGTCGTGGTAAAAAGCGTTAAGAACCAGCTGGAAGCGTACATGGACGTGTGGAAACATTGGGACTGGAAGTGTCTGTACAGTTCGGGCAGTTGGTCGCTGACCAGATTCTCCAGCTGGAACATGCATAGACCCAATTCGGCCATGCTCGGCTTGAACATGTCGCGCATTCGATAATCCTCCATGATCTTCACCAACACTGCAAACGTCTCCTCCTCGGGCATTTGCTGCAAATCATCATCATCATCATAATCATCATAATAATAAATAAATAAACGAATAAATACCTGCATCAGCAGCAGCCCGACGATGAATCCCGTTCCTTGGCAGTAGCCAACTTCACGATCGTGCAGCGAGTACGCTTTGATGACGTTGAACAGGGACTCCTGTCCGAGTCCATCCTTTTCTTTGAAAAAATCGTGCTCGGGATATGTTCGGGCGATGTCACGCCTGATGACCTTCTCGCAGGGCGACTTTGTCTGAAGCATAATGAACGACATGAACGAACGCAAATGATGCGAAGATTTTTTTTTTTTTTTGTTAATTACCTTGATGTATTCGGCGTAGAGTTTCTTCTCGGTTGCTTCGGTCGCAGAGCAGAGCAGTTGCCAGGCGATTCCCCTGAAATGAACCGGAATGCCGCGTCGCACGTATTCTCGTACTTGCACGTTTTGCTTCTTCCACGAGGTCTCCCAATCGCCGATAATCTGACCCCAGATGGCCCACAGATCTTCGCCATCGTCCACCTTCTCCTGAGTAGAACTAGTTCCTGATCGAAGAATAATAGATAGAAGATATTAAGATCATGGATCATCATATAAATAATATTTCGAATTATACCTGATGTTAATGATATTTGCGAGGTATCCGAGCTCTTCCTCGAATGTCCGGATGCCGAAGCGCCGCCGCTCAACGAGTTGAGCGACTTGGCATCGGACTCGTAGAGGCGATTCGCCTCCTCCAGTTTGGCTAAGAGAGCCAGCTCGTCGCCGGAAACTGCGTTGTTGTTATTGTTAAGATTACTGCTGATGCTGTTGTTATTGTTGTTGTGATTAGTGCACGGAGGGCTGTCCAGCCTCATGGCTGCTGGGGGCATCGTGTAACAGGCCCCATCTGACTCTACAACGACAAGGCAATTTAACGATGACGATACACTTCTGAAACAAACAGACACAACGCACACCACCACGTGTTCCATCAAGTACGAATTGATTAAGAGTATTTTGTTAGCAGGTACAATTTATTTTTGCATTGATTTGTTCAAATTTTCTTTTGTTAACAATAAGATACAAGATTTCTGGAATATTGATTTTCGTGCAATTCGACAAACAAGTAAGCGACGGTGATAAGAAGGAGAGCATCGATAGATGCTGCAGCAGCAACGAATCAACCAACAGACCGGCGGCACGTGTTCCTTTGCACTTGAATCAAGTGCGAGAGATTAGTTCACGAGCACTCAAAATCGCACGTTCGAAGTTTTGTTTTCGTTAATGTTGATATTGATATTATTATTCTTGTTCTTATTATAATTGCGACCGACTGAAAGATAGAATGACGTAAAAAGTTTCAAGGTTGCATTGGAACTACATATGCCAGAAATGTTGGCGAAATGGTTCAAGTCGAGAGACAACTTTGCAGCCGAGACAATGTTTCCGATCTCTGAAAAGGTGGCTTTGGTGACGGGCGCTCTCGGTGGAATCGGACAAGAATACATCAGGGCTTTGCTCCAGAATAACATTAAGGTAAGCAATATTTCGGTTAATTTAGTTATTCATATAATAATAATAGGTCAAAATGCACATTTATTTCTACAAATATTATTACGAATCGATGAATTTAAGTTATTCAATTTAAGATATAACATTAAACAAATGAGAACGTGCGATTGATTATTTGCGATTATATATGTAGGGTGTCGCATTGGTGGATATAAATGATGCCCGTGCCGAGGAGTTTATAGAGGATTTGAAGAAGTGCTTCCCAGTGCAGAGACTATTTTTCATAAAGGCCGATGTAACGGATTTGCAGCAACTGGAAGGTAGGTTGCAACGTGCAGCAGCGCATTCATTCGAGTGGAAGTAACGCATTTTTTCTTTCCGAGCGCAGATGCTTACAAGACGACGATAGATCATTTCCATCAACTAGACATCGTCGTCAATAATGCAGGTGTTTTGGATGAGAGAAATTTCGAACGAACACTCAACATAAATCTGGTAATTTGTTTGTTCTCAACGTAATGTGAATATATGGATTGAAGTATTTTGCTTCTAGATAGCGACAATTAGAAGCACGTATTTGGCGTTCAACAAGTATTTGAAAGACTTCAAAGGTGGCGACGAGGCCGTCGTGGTGAACACCTCATCGATAGTTGGCCTGATGCCGTACGATTGCATTCCTACGTATTCGCTCACCAAACGAGGGGTGATCACGTTGGGAATGGTGATGGGTACGAAAGGCCACTACGATAGGACCAAAGTGAAGATCATAACAATCTGCCCCGGAGGCACCGAAACACCGATGCTCGACATGTATTCGGACATGCCCGATGAACTGGCGGAGATGAGCGAGGGTCTGATGAACGAGAGCACTTTTCAGAGGTTCGTGGTGCTTCGAAAGCGTTAAAATTTATTTCAATATTTTTGTTTTTTTTGATTAATTTATGTTATACGTTATGTATTCTTTCGCAGTCCCGAATTTCTTGGCAAAGGTTTAATCAAGATTCTGCACGAGGCAAAAAACGGCTCCGTGTGGATCTGCCAGAATTGTCAGCCCGCCATACAAGTCCGCATCGTGGAGAACAACGTATTGCTGAAATCCAAACACTGACCACCACACACCCGTCGTATCTATGAATTATGCACCTCCATATGTAATCGGTTATTTTATCTTCATATTCTTCATTCATCCGCAAATGAACTTTTAATACGTCCATTGCATATGATATAATAAAAAAATATAAGTGAAGTCATTGAATTATTAGCACTTTTTCCCACAGTAAAACACTTGCAAAAGAAAACAGGTATCGATGATGATAATGAAAAAAGGGGGAATTTGTTAATTAAAGTGCAAGGTTGTGTGCGCCGTCAAAGACGAAACGAGAAAGTCGTTCAAAATTCGGATGATTGACGAAATTAAGGTAAATGAAGACCTTGTCGAACATTGAACAACAACACATGACCTTTGTGCATATTTGCAGGTGAAACACGGCAGGTGCAATACTTGAATGGTGCAATATTAAATTACTCGTAAGTGTTCTGTGAATGGTAGCGCGAGAACGAGTATCCATCGATAATAATTTAAATTTTACTTTCTGTTCTATACATGTTGTGAAAACATGTAATGATTGTAGCGTAATTCGTGAAATATTTTTTGTTATAATAACTAACTATAACTAATCATATGCGCATATTAATCGTTTGGGCAATCGGTAATTGAAATAAATAATAATTTAAATAAATTGAGCGATATTTTTAGATAATGAATCAGAAACAAACTGGTTTCGAACAACTTTTTATATATTTCAATAGTGGATTTAAATAGTGTATGTATTTATAGATGTGTGTGTGTGTGTCTGTGTTTGTGTGTGTGCGTGTTTGTGTGTCTGTGTTTGTGTGTGTGAATCACATATTTGGAAGATCGTCGTAGCAGGTCATTCGTTACTAGACTTTTTAGCAGAAAAGATGTTCGACGTGAGGGGAACTGTTGCGATTGTGACCGGCGCTTTAGGTGGCATCGGTCGAGCACTTGTTAAATGTTTGCTCAAAAGAAACGCGAGGGTACGTTTTTATTATATATTATATAATCCTTTATATCATCGAAACTAATGAACGTTTGCAATTACATAGGGCGTCGTCCTTCTGGATATCGTAGATGGATGCGAGGAATTTCTGAAATCTCTGGACGTGGAATTTGGTGCAAATAAAACGTTATATTTGAAAGTGGACGTAACGGATGCGGAGAGCATCGAAGGTGCGTATCGCGCGTGTGATAGGTTCGTTGAGATTTTTTTAATGTTCAAGAAAAATTACCACCCGTAGGTGCGTTCCAGAAAGCCGTCAATCGTTTCGGAAATCTGGACATCGTCGTCAATAACGCCGGCGTTCTGAAGCAGGACGACATCGATGCAATGGTGAAAATCAATTTGGTGAGTGCGAAATGAATGGGGAGAAAATTCAATATATATATATACATGTTTTTAGCTGGCCACCATTCGTATATCGAAATTGGCATTTTTCAATTACCTGCCAAAGTACATGAGCGGATCGGAAGGTGTGATCGTGAATATAGCCTCGATCGCAGGAATAGTTCCGTTCGAGTCGACGCCCGTCTACGCTGCGACAAAATTCGGGGTCATCGCTTATACCCAATCAATGGGCACCGAATCGCACTACAATAATTTCCCTGTTAGGATTATGGCGATCTGTCCTGGTGCCACCGACACACCCATAATCAACAATTTCAATGATTATTTCAAGAAACTGATCGACATGAACAAGCTAAACATGCAACCGTATAAATAAAAACAATAATAATTATGACGATTATTATTCTATGTCTGCCAACATTAAACTGATCGAAAGCGATTTTTTCAGGCCCGAAGCAGTTGGAGAGGCCCTCGCAAAGGTCCTCGTTGAAGGGGACAACGGATCCGTTTGGATATCAACGGACAACTTGCCAGCCTTCGAGTACAACCACAAAACCGAAATTCTGCCGCTCATCGAGAAGTACGTGTGGCAGTAGTGTGTGTGTGTGCTGCTTGTACACAAAGTACACAGCGCACAATGATTTAATTATTATTATTATTATTATTGTATAACAATGTTATGGAAATTATTTTGCATTTACACATAGATTAGTTGCTAAATGTATTATCTATTTGAAGTAAAAAAATAGCAAACAAATAAAACACGTGTGTGTATGTAATAAAGCAAACGCTTGATAGAGAAATTTAATTAATTGACGCAAATCCTGAGCACACAGTGCTAATGTACAGTTCGTTCGCATTGGTATCATGTGATAATTACGACCACCAAACGACCAACATCCAGACATTCATTCAAACGTGACCATCAAATTTAACTGGATAAAAATGTAATAAAAAAAAACGATGCGGGACGACTTGATAATCACGCTCTTCAGATTGGATCAGACTGAATTGGGATATATTTTGGAATTTCGAAGATAGAAAATGTTAGGAAGAAAAATTCACGGGAAGGGGGCAGATTAAATAGTTTTGAAAGCGATACAGATAATTGAAGTAGCGTGAAATCGCAAAAGAATGAGATTTCAATTTTACATGTAGAATTAATGATGAAAAAGCTTGCTTGCAAATGTAAATTTCTCAAGCGTTTGTGGATCGTTTTAACAACGATGGACGATGAGCTGGGCAGAACGAAGCAAAGGTGTCGACTTTCTGTAGAATTTCGCGTGGAGCACAATCATCAAGTCCATTTGATTTCAAATGTATAATATGTGTTTAAAAGAAGAGTTTCTTTGTGTGTTCGCAAAATATATGTAGATTAGGAAATGCGAATGATTCGCGCGAATTTCGCAGCGGCACCCGGGAGTCTGTCGATCGAAAATTTTCCGACATTCCGCGCAAAGTCAGCGTTTTTAGCTTACGACCGACCGAAGGAAAACGATTTTCTCCGCGGTCTCGCGCGACGATAACCCGTGTCAATAGTTCAATGTTCTTTTAATCCTGTCCGTCTCCGTAATCTCGGATCTAGCCGAGAGCAAGAGTGATAAAGAGATAGTGTATGTGTGTGCATACGAGAGATAGAGACGCTGCACATATAATTGTCCCGCAAAAGGACGAGGGCACAACAGACCCTGTATTAACAAACACCATATCATAATTTATTTTTTGTCGGATGGAAAGAGAAAGTCCATTTCTTGAGTGCTGCATGCGTGTATTTATTATACTCCGCAACGCTTGTTTCTTCTGTATCGCGATTATTCATAATTTAATTATTTTATTTTGTTTTTTTTTTCACAAAAGCCTGAGATAACTGAAATAATCATCATCGTGTACATATAAACGATACATTGTCATTAAAACGGTGTCAGGAAATGTCTACATAACAATGTGATATTTGTTTTTAATCTTTATCGCTGCTTGACCTATTATCTCTCCGCAAGACCTCCGTATAAAAGCATTCGGTTCATTCAACATCCACCAACTATTCGGGCCCGTTATTCGTCCCGTGTACATCCAAACCTCAGAGCATACACACGTACACAAAGACGCACACAGAGAAGATCGCGCGTGCACCTACACGCACGCACATATTCCTCCTCAGCGACGACGATCTGATAATTGCAATTGGACGTCACGGTACACCTAGTCATCTGCAATCGTTGGGCAGTAGTAATAGTGTAGTAAGTAATACGTGCTGCTGAAAGGGCAATAGTTGTCTGCAAAGATGAAAACTGAATTTGGAATCTTTACTGTTACCGCCGTGGCGCTGTGCATTATCGCAACATCTCTGGCAGCGCATATCCAGGACACGCAGGGCATCCAGACAGACGGTGAGTTCGAATTAGATCGACTTCAAAACAGCAACAAAAAAAAACAATTATTGTTACATTGGCCAATAGAGAATCAACTATTTCGCATATGACCATTATTCGTAGCTGAAAATTTGCAGAGCGAGAGAATGAGAGATTGAAAGTAGTTTTCGAGGGTTATCAAAGATGATAAGTGGCAAAAGAATACCACAAAGTAATCAAGCGCAGATGACGACAAGGGAGTCAAATAAAGAGAAAGAATGAGTGCGAGTGTGTAAAAGAGAGAAAGAAAGCGGTAAGAGCGATTAGTGTGTGTTAGTCCGTAGGTAATTCGTTTGATGATTTGTGCAATAACGCGCGCGCTTGTCATCTGTCAGCCTTGAACCTATTATAAATGTTTTTTTTGAGTTATTAACCCTCGAGAGATAAAATGCAAAGGATTGAATGGACGGACGCCGTCCGGAAATTTCCACGCTCATCATCTCCTTATCAAATCATGTTGTTACAATTTCATTTAGCAGTCAATAAGCATAATGCTATTAGCTGATATAATGCAATTGTGGGGAGCTGGATAAATGATCGAGTAATTTCCATTCGGCGAGTCCAATCCAATCCTAGCAAGTTTAATGATAATGATTGCAGATAAAATATACTGCACCGATGAGAGGGATCCCAATTTCAAGTTGGCGACAGGGGAGCAAGGACCCGGACCACGTGGCACCTGCATGCTTGTCAAATGCGAGGGTATCGTCGATGGGAAACCAGTCTTGACGGCAATCGGGTAATTAAACATTATTTTACGAAATCAATGAAAACAATAAATTTAATAATAAAAATAATAATAATAAAGAACAATTAAATTGTCTTCTTGACCGAACGATTGATGGTGATTTCAGATGCGGCGTTTTTGTGGCCACAACCGGATGCACGGCGACCAGTTACGACAAGACCAAGTTGTATCCGGACTGCTGTCCCAGTGAAATCTGTTAGATAATGAATGTATGTAATAGGTATTACAAGTTGTGCATTACAACAGCAAAGACACACACGAATCGTACGATTTGCATTCGATAATATGCACCTAAAAGAAGACGAAGAAAAAATAGAAACGAATCTGAAAGATTTTTTGACACATTTTATAAATGCTTTTGTATATAAATGATTTACTTATTATTATTATTATATATTATTAAATTTAAATTGGGATTTTTTGTTTTGTCATTGATTTATTTAAAATATTTCGCAGCAATACCATGAATGCGCTCAACGTTACTAAAATATAGCGTTATGTTCGGTGGATGCGCCGGGACGAATAAGAAAAAACAATTAGAAATTATAATTATATGTATATATAAAAGTAGATTAAATATTAATATATCTGCAATATACATTTCCACGAATGGAAATCTATATGAAATATAAAAACGCATATTGTATAACTGCGTCCCAGTTTTGCGGTTTTTAACGTAGGCCACCAGTTGATGTTGTAATAGGTAGACAACCCATGATGCAATGCAGGACATGTTTGACTACTAACAATGCCATCTTATTTCTTAGGCTGACTAGATAGGACAAACTATGTGTATTTGATTGAGCGCATTAAAAGTCAGCCACATCTCCAAGTTGCGCTTAATTTTTAAGAAAAAAGCAAAAGTTCTTACCGTTTATTATTAAGATGTCGTGCGTACCAATATCTAGTAGACACCAATTTCTGCAACACCATTTCGGTGCGTCGGTTCTACTTTCTCCGCGCACTTCATTACTAGCAAACAAACCAAATAACATAAAATATCAAACCGGCAAATATTATATACATTCATTCAAAGATAAAAATTGCAAAATCCGTCCCCAAGACGAACATTATTACTGTAGACTAATGATAGACTAATTTACAAGTGCCCGTCTGTTCTACTCGTCAGCGACACCGAATTAATTTGCCACGCATGTACATTGAATGCATCGTATTTAAAATAATGGACATGTTCATCTCGAAGCAATTCAAATAATATTTTACTAACGCTCTATCAATGATGCCTAAACAAACGTACAGCATGTGTATTTATTAAATCAGCCAATATGCAGGTTTTAGTTTAGACAAAACGAAGAAGAAGAAGGGGAAACAAAATTCGATGGACTTTCTCTGACATAGAAAGTACTCTCATCCGAGGATTTCAAAAGCAAGAAATTGCCCGTTCGCTTTCAAGAGCTTAAAATTATGGATCGCTCAACTTGTGAAGAGGTTTTTTTTTAAGATAAGCAGCATAAATTTAGTGCACTTCAAAGAATACGATTTGTTGCATCTGTGCATATCGCGTTTGGAAATTACACACACACGTATACAAAAATAAATTAATAGTAATGGAGAGCGATTATTGATTTTAACTGCAGGCATAACATACATCGCCGCCTAACCGCAAATCTACTGCACGAAGCTACCCAACAATAATGAAAGCAATAACAACAACAACAACAACAAACGGTAAAAATCAAACAAAATTGACATATTAATAATTAAGGTACAACTAATTACGTGTGATTATTTATTTTGTAATTACCATTGCAGTAGCGTGTTTAGTATGATTCGATCGTTTTGTTGATGATGATAATGATGTTTATGGGTGGATACGATTCTGTTCTTTCTGTCTTATTTTGCAAGGAAGATCCTAGGGCGGAGATTTCGTAGATCGGACGATCTGCGCCCGTCATTCGCGACTCGCGTTTTCACCCTGGACTGGTCGTCGGGTAGTTTCATCCCCGATGCATTCGGTCACATTCGGTCCCAATTCCGGGCTCGCATCCTCCCCGACTGGAGCCGATCGATAAAGCGTCTGAACATTTTTAGCCTGGGATGTTGTAGCAAAATAAATATGAACAACGGTGATTCTATCCTCTATTCTATGATGATCATACAATTATAATTACACGTTAAAAGCGAATATTATACGTATGATCATGCACTTGGATCGTTTAAATGTAATGATAAAAATGAATTGGAAGGTAGAACAAGACGAGTAAATTCATTTGTCCTATTTTGGGACAAGACGAATGTATAAAACCACACCACAATCTATTCCCGATTGTCGACCTTATGCATGCATGCATGCGATTTTGGACGAGCAACGAGCAGTGCTAATCATGGACACATTGGAATCGGAGGTGTACGACAACAAGATCAAAATCAACCACTGGAAGGACAATATATATATATATATATATATATATATATATATATATATATATATATATATATATATATATATATATGTATATTCTCGCCTGGCGAAAGGATATGTGAATCATCGCCGAATGCGGAACGCCGACCATCACTTCGAACCATTGGCAATTCAAATGCGATAGATTCTTTCAATATAAATTGCAATAAGTCTAATATACGTTAATAGGCGTATTTGTCCTCTATCTGTGAATACATACGATGGATGCAATTGTGGAATTTTAATAGGTATACGTTTCGTTTAACATTAAAAAAAAAAGCAACGTTATGACGAAACAGTTAACAGTCGTGAAACAAAAACGAACGTAAAAATAAAGAGCGGCGATGATGATAATAAGTTTGTCAGTTGTGGCATGGCGTTTTGAGCAATTTAAATATTATTGATAGTTACTTATTGACGACTGCACAAGAAGCATTCTTCATTTGGGTCGTATCATTTTTTTTTTCGATTATACCTCGAGCGAAAAATTAAAAATAAACGCGGCACATGCGCCGATTGCAAATCCTGCAACGTATCACATTACACGTTAATTGTAATCATGAATTTGATGTTGCCACGAAGCGCGACGTCCCACCCAATTAACTCCGCAAATTGGTTTTAATAATAATTCCATCAAACTCTCACCTCCGCTAACGGTAGACGACTTACCACGCCGCCACTCTTTTCTTTCGTTCCGTTCCTAAAATACGATTATATTTTTAATCTTTTACGCGAAACTAATACTAATTCTACGATGATGTTGATTACAACCGGAATTGAAAGAGACGCACGTTCTCTGTACGTACGTCTGGGGCTTTGTATTCGAAGAAACAGGAAACTTAACGGTTACCATATATTTAAGTGCTACATTCGAGCTAGTAACAGTAACATTATTTTCCATATGCATACGAACGGTCGAAGAAGAAAATACACACTTACAATAGCATATGGCTATTACTAATGCAGAGAAGCAAAATAATAATTAATCAAAAGCAATATTAAAATATTCGCATTTTATGCAATAGTCTACTCGATTTTGGATTTCGATTTGCATGAAATAATTTTAAAAAAAAAGCGGAAGAACTGGCGTATTTCCTATGGCGTAAATGTTTTTTTTTGCATTTATTATAGAACTTCTCGCTTCACAACTCGAATGATTCCTCCAATTCATAATGACTTTTTTTTTCGTTATTTCGCATTCATTATGCGAGAGGAGCCGGTTTAACGTACGCTCGATTTGCACTCAATTTTCACGCTGCTGACCGGATTACGGTCGGCGTTTCGTTTGGAATATGTAACAAACAATTAAAAATACATATACGATTATTTTAAAAATAGTTTATACTTGCGTCTTACCAGAAGATATTTGGCAGTCCGAAGATTCGATGAGACATAAACACATATAAAACCTGTTTTATTGATATAACATGACTCACTTTTATTGCCGGACCAGACTCTTGTATTCACGAAGTAAACTAACGAAAAAGAAACACCACACCACTTGTTATTACATTGAAATTAATGGCTGCAATTCAACTATAGATATAGATGTTTCTCATTGAATATAGCCATAATGCAGCCAAAATGAAAGTGCTTTTCCTTATATAAAATTAAATCAATTTGTATTTGGGTTGCGTGCTCTGTTAACCGCTCTTAATTGCTTTCGAACGGGACACCACCAACATTCAGAAGATCAACCAAAGCATAGCAGAACAGATCAGAATGGAAAAAAAAACGACATTTCAATAATGAACAATTGAAATGTGTTTGGTGTGCGAGAGTAAATTGAAATTGTGAATTTGTAACGATCAATCTTTTAAAAGTAAAGGCGTTCGCTTCTATTAAATATCATCATATCGGGTTACGTACATGAAACACACGTTCATTGCATTTGGCTTGAATGACAACAAAAGAACGCGATCCGCAATATTCACCAAGAGGTACCTGGTTATACAAAAAAAATTCTATAATTATTATCATCATCATCATTATTGTATTATATTCTACATTTGGCTCACATAACTGCTTATACATAGATAAGTATTTCCTCAGAATTTGTTAATAATATCCTACACTTGTAAACTTTTATTTCAAAATATTAGTAGTGAAACCCACGTTCATCGTCTGAATCGTTTCCGCGTGCACTTGAACAAGAAACCTCCATACTTTTGATTTTTATTGTAATATTAATATTGCTGCCACCTCCATTGAAGTTTCAAAATAAAAAAAAGATAAATTTTAGATTATGCGATCGATGTAAAGGTCATTAACATGTTGAAATTTTCTTATTAAGGCAATCCATTAATATTACGCGTGGGAATCGGAATCGATAACTGTACCACAACACAGCACTCCAAAAACATACGTTGCTATTGGAAATAATCATGGACAGAAAAGACACACATTCGCAGTATGTTACCATGCAGCTCATGAAGATATGAGGAAGATAAAAGCAACGATTGGAGAATATACGTTCGTGAAGAGAAAGAACGTATAGCGTGCGTTATTATTAATTTTTTTCCGCGCCTGCGACCTTCAATTATTGTTAGAGGGGTGCGATGTTAACATAGGTTGGGTATACGAATTAGGTTAATTGAGGTGCGGACCTCTTCCAAACAGTTTTATCATTACGGCGCTCTTTCCAGTAATTGAAAATCAAAGGAGTAAGCAGACGTCGTACGATGCGAATCATGGATACGGCGTAAGCATTAAAGTCGTAATCGGAGGGTGGCAAATCTTGGCAGATCGACCGAACAGTAGGGTGGCCGCACAAAAATCAATATAATTACAATCCGAGAGCACAGTGCGGATGATCGCAGTCTGTACGTGCACACGCTCACTCATTCACTCACCCTCAGCAAGGGTGATTGCAACAACTCTGAACGAGGGTTACACTCGAAATCTGCAATGCCGCAGCAATTGCAGACAGACGTTTATTCGAATATTTTATTTTCATTTCAACTGTTTCCATCATCTACAATAAATATTGTTGACGTTGCACATACATACATACCCACACACACAAGGAGTTATAAACGTATGTTAAAAATGTTAAATTCTAATGCTACTAAAAATAAAATTAATAACGCAATCGGGCAATCGTGGCACTTTATCAGTCAGTGGCAGTCTGTCATATAACTAAATACATAATATTCCATAATCATTAAAACTAAATATTATCAATAAATACTTAATTGTAATTAATATTTTTTTTATGACAAATGATAAAGAGGAGCAGAAACAAACAGGAACAAAAGTAATTATTTTTGTTGAATTACAAATGCAGTGTTGTTTATATTTTGAGCACAAAATTTTCAACACACACCTTGACCGTAATTCGAATGGCAATTAAGTTGAAATCGGAACCGAAATAAAAATTTAAAAAAAAAACACAAAGAGCAATTCGTCATTGAAACTTTCACTGGTCTCTGTGCCTGTGCAAATGATGCGGAGATTATCTCATCGGATGGATGAAACATCCGTACGTACGTAGTACTGCAATATCATAAAATAATAAAATAAAAATATATGCAACATTCAATGTATGCAATGTTCAGTAATATTGCATTTGTTATTTGTATACAAATATCATAGTACACGACTGCGCTTCGAGTGCACCTACAGATAATGGCAACGCTTATCGCAGCGGCTTACCATATTATCATTTCCACATTGACACGCACTCGTAATAAGCAAATAAATATTTGTAACAAAATGCAACGTGACATAGTTTCTTGCAAAGTGCCGACAACAAGAATTATGTCGTAATAAAAGACATAAGCTGCAACGGGGTATGCGCTTTGAGTAATAGCTGTTGAAGATAGTGATGTTCGTAGTACACCCAGAGAAATGCAAAAATACGTTTCATTATGTTACAGTCAATAATCTTAATATCAACTAAAACTACACAATGGCTAAAAATACACTATTACATTTGACTATTGATGATTCATCTTTCAACATTGTTTAATTAATTAACTTTATGTATTTGAAAACTCGACATTAATTTATTTAGCGCAAAATAGAAAATCAATAATTTTAAAATATCAGATTGCAACGTAAATAAATATAATTATTTAATATATACGGATATTGTGGATATGCGGAAGTTATGGGGTGGAAATATATGCCCGAAAAAAAAAAAAAAGAACGATGAGATAATAAGACTAAAATAATATACCTAAACATTTCAGTGGTTTGCTACATTTTAAAATATTGTACACGTCAACTAAAATACCTTCGTTCGTGTTTCGACGTACGTTTCTCTTCGTACAGAACGAAGATTAACATTTCAATTTCAACAATAACAGCAAGTGTGTCGACGGCCGCGACGACGATTAAGAACTGATTCGATAATATCAATCGATCGATATATGAAATCTTGATTTCGCAATGCAACCTACGCGTGGGCTTCGACGATTGTCTTTTGTTACCTCTGTTGTTGAATAATGTAAATGTAACATTTTCGATCGACAGTTCTTATAATAATTCTTATATTTACCTTGGATAATGTTGGAAACACGACGACGAAAACCTGTTTGTTTACAGTCGCTAAATCAGATCGGACCGTGTAGTAAAGTTATCATAATCACTGCACCTGTGGAACTAGGAGGATTGCACGCAGTAGTAACCCGAGGGAAAGCGGGTCCTTCTGGTGATGGCGTTAAATGCTAATAGGAGCGAAAAGAGAAACTGGAAACAAGAAACGTGTCGATCAGCAGCCATACAACAAACACGCACGATGCGAGACCTGCATCATCTAGCAAACTACTAAACTAAACACCGACAGCTAACTGTCACGAAGGACTGTCACCGCCCAGCTGACCAGAATAACCTTTCGCTCTTAACTTCACTTTATTCGATTCGCACTCACCTCTTTAATAATTATTAACTTGAAAGTATTGTACGTACAAGCAGGATTCGTTTCAAAGCTAAAATTTAATTGTGCGTGCGCGTGTATTTCTTTTCTCAACAATTCGATTCGAGTTCGTTCTTCATTTTCTAACGTTGGTAGTTTAGCTGAGGAGTTGTTGTCAATTGAACATTGAAAATGGCCGACGAACAGTTACCTGCCGGGTGGGAAAAACGGTTGAGTCGCTCCACAGGTAAGTAATTACTAATTAACAATGTTGAACAATAGATTCATTTGATTTTGAGGCGCAGGTCAACACTACTATCTCAATGTGTACACCAAAGAATCGCAATGGGATGTGCCGGACAAGCCCGCAGAACCTAGTGCCTCCAGTGGGCCTGAACAGGTGCAGTGCTCTCACTTGCTGGTCAAACACAGGGAATCCCGTAGACCCTCCTCGTGGAGGGAGGATGTGATCACAAGGACCAAGGATGAAGCCTATGAACTTGTGAAATGTAAGTAGAAGCACATCTTCAAATGCAAGCAACACTTTTCTGAATTGCTCTCTCTCTCTCTCTCGTCTTTTAGCATACAGAGAACAGATTGTTGGTGGCAAAGCGACATTCTCTGAATTGGCTCAAAAATACTCTGATTGTTCTTCTGCAAGAAGGGGAGGTGATCTAGGACCTTTTGGAAAGGGTGCAATGCAGAAGCCATTTGAGGAGGCAGCTTTTGCATTGAAGCCTGGTGAGCTCAGTGAGCCTGTCTCCTCTGATTCTGGCATACACATTATACTCCGTACAATCTGAGATGAATGCAACATTTTAAAATGATCCAATAAACTGTGTGTCATCGAAGGATTTATTTGAATAGCCGCTTGCATTTAATACAGTTACATTTTTCATTTTATTTTGTTCTTTTTTTTTTATATTATAATTAATATTAATTTATTTATAAATATATTGTTATTATTTTCGAGACGCACCTAAAAGATCTTTTGTAATATTCTCAAACGCTATGGACAACGTGCAATTTAAGGAGTTCTTATATCGGTAATGAAGAATCTCGAGCAGAAAGACGAGCAAGGCTATCGAAAGTGCCATGAGAATGTATAGGAATATGATAAGAAAGTCTTCGAAGTGCAGAATGCCGGTCATGCCTTCCTCTGCACCGCACACCTTCTCCCAAGCCACCGCGTCTTTCATTTTGTTTTTGTGGATCAGCTGATTAAACTTGTTCATGATTAAACCTCCGGCAACTATGTGCCTGATAGCCTTGCTCAGAATGTTCTTCATGAAGTAGTTGTTTCTCATGTAGATCATCAAATAATTCATACTGTTCGTGCTCTTGTAACAATCCAACAGTATTGTTCGATGTTCATCGACGAACCTGTATGTATTATAGTCTGTAACGAGACTCTTCATGAAGGACATGTACGGTCCACCGTTGATCACCTTAGCAGAACATTCGATAGGGTCCTCGCAGATCTGAAACATGTTTGCCAAATGCGTAGTGTTCAGTTTCAGCAATGGCATTAACTGACGATCGAAATAGATGGGAACGAACTTGGTGGCGTTGTCGATCTTCTCATTGAACATCTCCAACTCGTAGACGGGTTCTTTGAACCTTTGGAATAAAATGCTCGTGTATTGAGTGGAAAATACCAAAGCGTATAGCAGCCAAACCGCGAACAAGATTCTCAGTGTCACGCTTATTGGCATTATATTGCTTCCGGCACCTAAAATCACTCTCACGTATGAATAATTAATATTGACGAAACTGTTGAAGCGCTCCTTGGCTCGTAGAACTTTGCCGAAGACGAATGTAACCAGCACGTGAAAAAACATCGCGTAAATGGTATAATAAAACTGCGAGAAAATCAGTTCGGCCAATTTGGACAGCTTCGATATCTTCCTGGGCGTTCTTATGCAAAGGCAATCTGGATCCGCCAAATAATAACCGGTATAATCGAACATCAGGTTCCGGTAAATTGATAAACTGTCCAATGGTAAACTCAGATCGTCGGTATGATTCTTCAGCCCGTGAAACATGTATTCGAAATCAATAAATTCGTTCTTTCCGCTATGGATATTGTGGATTGGTATGAAATTGTACAGTCGTCCCAGGGTGTTGATCATTTCGATCAAAACCCCATTTCGTTCGTCCATTACGAACGGCGCTATGTATTGGAACTTCACCTTGATCGGACACCCGTTCAGGTTGTTAATTTTACTGTTAGGAAATAGGTCGTTTCTCTTCGCTTTCGACACTGTGAAATTATCGCCGCAATTGCCCGTACCAAATGGATACCAGTTGAAAAGTTCCAAATCTTTGGTGATAATTAGAAAATCGCTTAGATAGTCTTTCCAGACGATTCTCGCGATTACAGATGCATTGACGTGTTCACATCTTGCGATCAATACGAATTTCTGGAACTGATTGATTACGATCCTGCTGAGATAGTACTCCAGTTCGAACACGAAGCAGAATTGGATGATGATACATTCGCACTTCGATTTCCTCCGTTCAAAAATGAACCCATTGATTATCTCGATCGGACTTTCGTTCATATTCATTAGGAATCCCTCGATCTCGTGGATGTAATGAAATCTGCTCGAGATTATTGTCAATTTCTGTTGATCGCCAAAGTAATTATCGGTTATTTCCGTTAAGAGTTTCGTTAGAGGATCGCTGAGAAAAAGCGCGAGCAAAGAACCCAAATACATTTCGCTTGCGATTGAACCTATTTCCTTCCGGCGCTATAAAGTTTTCCGCTCAGCATGTGTAATTACACTGTCGCTTCTTTTCAACTCGGATTCTCGGACACACTCATTTTATTAATTATTCAGCGCACATTTGCGTTTGACACGGATAATAATATTGTTACAAATGATATGGTATTTGCTTAATATGAGTAAAATTTTGTATGAGATACTGAACAAGGCATTCCTATTTTTACACATTTTTGATGAACACCATCAAGTATTCATATTAAAAAACGAGAAGCTACGACGAATATGAAACTAGGATGGTTTTTCCTTGTGGAAATGTTTTAATTCTTAAAATGCATGGAATTACCGCAATAATATTTATTTCTGGCGAACAAAAACAGTGCATGTTATGCGTTCTGATCTGTATTTAGTAAATGTAGAACTGGATAGCATTTGGCGACATCATCACTTGAAATTTAGCAAAATTCAAGTGTTTAAAATTTATTTTAAATAATTCTCTGGCCTCTTCTTAAAATAAACTAAATTACTAGAAAATAATTTGCCATTAAATAGAAAATGTATTCAATGAAAAGTTTATACATTTACGGAGTTTAAATAGTTTGCAATGTAGCTGAAATAACGAAATAAAATACTTATTTAAAATTTGCGTAACTCTTGATGTGCATTGCGAAGTTAGCTACGAACTAGAAAATGTGATTTTCTACGTTGGAAATTTGTAGGTTAATAGTTAACATTTTGTAAATAGGAGATCAATCTTCTAGGTATAAAAAATGTTGAAGGTGGTCAGCAAAGAGGTTATAGGTGTGAGGATACCGAAAAATATACGTGCACTTTCCGTAGCAACTCAATCTCAGAAATTTCGAACCGCCGAAGACAAACCCAGCAAACACACATCATCTAACAGTGCCCAATATTATAAGATACCGCAGGATATCAGAAATCAACTTTTCACACATGGTGGTATTCCCAAATCCTACAGCATTCAGACCAAGTCATTTGCGGAGACATGTCTCATGGTTCGTGAGCCAAGTCTGGATATAATCAATTGCATAAAGACTATTGATTATAGTAGACCTGTGAATAGGTTTGTTCTGTATGGTAAGAAGGGCAGTGGAAAGTCTCTGGCGTTAGCGCACGTCGTTCATTATGGTTTGGAGACTGGACACCTGATTCTGCATGTGCCATGGGTGGGACAGTGGATGCGATATTGCCAAGAATATAGCAATTCTGAATTGAAACCCGGCCATGTGGACATCAATTTGGATGCAGCCAACTGGTTGATACACTTCAAAACACAGAACGCTCATGTCTTGAGCAATGCGGATTTGGTTATTGGAAAGGATTATGTTTGGAGTAAAAGGGAGAAAACGCAGCAGGGTGCGCATATTTTGGAATTGATTGAGCACGGAATTAGTCGCGTAAAGTACGCAAGCAGTTGCGTTGTGGGCTTGTGTATGGAAATCAAGGAGCTTTCCAAAAAGGGTAAATGCAAAACCATGGTGGCAATCGACGGATACAATGCCTTCTTTTACCCCAAGACCCGGGTGTACACGGAGAAAAAAGAAATGGTACCGCCTAGCAGGGTAACGGTGACGGAAGGTTTTTTGGAAGTAACAAAGTTCGATTGGAATAATGCCGTTTGCGTTTTAACCGTCGACGAAATCGCGAGCGCCAAAGAAGATCAGCTCTCTCACATGCCAAAGTAAATATATATATATATATATATATATACCATAACATGTTAACATTTATATTCTGCTTTAGATATTTGTTGGGGAAGGAGGGTTTCGAACATTTAGACCCGTTCATTCCGGTTCCGGTTAACGAGTACACGGACAAGGAGTTCACGAGCTGCATGGAATATTACAGGGAAAGAAAATGGATCCGACCTGCCTCTGGTCTAGACGAAGAGCTTACTTTCCTGAGCGGCTCGAACCCTTACAAACTGATGCAAATCTGTGCCGGTCTATAATTGCGTTATTTGTAGTTTAAATATTTTATATTAAAATAATTATTTATAAAACTAAACTCATTAATGGACAAATCCCAAATAATGCGTTCGCTTTGCATAATTTTTTGAAGATGTTTAGGTGGATATTGAGAAAATCAGGAGAAATGATGAAATGCAAATATGTTATTATAATAAACACTATTTTTAATATAATAATAAAATGTTTAAAAATATAATATAATATTTTTTTGATTGTGTCTTGGTAAAATTGTAGACATACATTGTATAAAATAACTATGAACGAATACAGAAACAAATTACAATATATATATATATATATATGGTGGTATATATGATATGGTCTCATCAGATATATCTTCTTTCAAACAGTAACTACACAATATAAACATACAAAAAAAAAACTGATTTGGTCAAACGTGGTTCTCGTTCCTAAAAACTCTTATCAATCTAGTGCTGAACAACCTATAATAGCAACAATTGAGCTTCGTAATGTGAAATTAATACAAATAATAATAAAAGTCATATCTAATAATAATAACAATTGCAGCTGTAATAATAATAATTACTATGTAACTCGTTAAATCTATTTGTAGTTTTTCTTCTTATTTCCTTTTTTTTTATCTTGATAATGTAATCGAAAAATATAATATTCTTTATTGTGCTGAGGAACAATGGTTGCCGTCAGTTCATCCATCTATTCATCCAGGATGCAGGTTCTGACGAGCGCTTCGCAAACGGAGTACGGATCGCAATTCGAGGATGGTCTTCTATCTTCGAGGTATCCTTGCTTGTCCTCGGCGACACCTCTGGGAATACGAATACTCGCTCCACGATTAGCAACACCTGTCAAAAGAATATGCAATGAACGGTTTAAATATTAAGTTTCATATTTAGTTTACCTGCACTGAAATCGTGGATGCTCGAGGTCTCGTGTTTTCCGGTTAAACGACGTTCGTTGTCCTTCCCTCCCTTGGGGTCGTACGCCTGGATGTGTCTCAGATGGTTTCTGCTCAATTTATCGATGGCCTTTTCGATCTCACTATTAAAATGATATGATGCGATAGATACGTTTAGTTATATGCAAATTGAGGGTTATTCCGAAATTGCACTCACATAATACCGTTTTCTTCTCTCATCGCCTTGGTGGAGAAGTTCGTGTGTGCACCGGCACCGTTCCAGTCACCCGGCATCGGTTTTGGGTCCAATGTGGCGACGACGCCAAACTCTTCGGCGACCCTGTGCAAAAGAAAGCGCGACATCCACAGTTGATCTCCGATATCGATGCCTTCGCAAGGTCCAACTTGGTATTCCCACTGTAATTTATTATTATATTACGTAAGTTTGGCATATTGTTAATGTGACGCGTTTCATCTACCTGAGCTGGCATAACTTCGGCATTCGTTCCGGAGATATTGATGCCGGCATAAAGGCATGCCCTGTAGTGGGCTTCGACGATGTCCCTGGCGTACACCTTGTTTGCACCAACGCCGCAGTAGTAGGGTCCCTGAGGTCCTGGGAAACCGTTCTTCGGCCATCCAAGTGGTCTTAGATCGAAGTCGAGCAGGGTGTACTCTTGTTCGATTCCGAACCACGGCTTCGATTCCTTGGCAGCTTCCATTGTCTTCGCACAGGAATGCCTGTGATTCGAGTCTGCAAATATGAATGAAATGGAGAATGAGAATAGAATTTATTTTTTAAATTGTATTTATTGAATGCTGCTGTACCGGTCGGTTTCTTGTTGTATTTGTAGGTCTCGCACAGGACCAACTTGTTGTTTCCCCTGCGGAAGGGATCGTTGTACATGGCTACAGGGTGCAGATACGTATCGGAATTGCCGCCTTCCGCTTGATACGTGGAGCTTCCATCGTAATTCCAGATTGGCAGTTCTGCGGAGGAGGAAGATTTAAATAAATATCCGATACGAGAGGACGACAGAAGATAAGGAATAACAAGTGAAAGGTGTTATTACCTTCCGCTTTAAATGGAATGAAATCGATGGTCCTCGTTTTGGCTCTGACATTCTCTCCAGTGCCGTCAATCCAGATGTACATAGCCTGGCATTTGCCCTCCGGAATCGGCAAATCCATGAATTTGCCGATGATGGACTTGTTGAGTGCCGCGTTCGGCGAGGAGTCCAGGACGTGATTTGGCATCGTCTGCAAACGAAGGAAGTCAAGGCATTAACTATGAATGATTT
The DNA here is from genome assembly GCA_963457615.1 of Nicrophorus investigator. NCBI lineage: Eukaryota > Metazoa > Arthropoda > Insecta > Coleoptera > Silphidae > Nicrophorus > Nicrophorus investigator. Next base: position 37,389 of record OY735142.1, read on the forward strand.
GAAACGACGATCGTCGACTTAGCAGCGAACACACACCCCGATCAACGTTTGAATATTTATGAGATAAGGAAAGTTTCAAAATATCGATTGGCCAGCAGCGATGATTTCCATCGAACCACCACCACATCTTATATTGACTACTCCTTACCATGAATGCAAGATGTGTGTGTGTTTGCTGTTGCGCACATATATATATATATATAAAAGAAACGAGCGGAGCGAAAACTGGTTGCAGTATCGCAAGAACTTTGGAACTGACGAGCGATCTGAACGAGCGCTGAAACCCAACTGAAAAGGTGGGCTCCGACGAGCGACGTTTTAAATGAAAAACTAACCGCCGCAATTATGAATACAAAAAAAGATACAAACAATTTCGACGTGTTTGTGAATTCTTCAGCCGTTCGGATGCATAAATAACACACACACACACACACACATATATTTTATTTGTTCAAATTCATTTATTTTACAGAGGTGGACTGGACCATTTATGTTATGCATTACTATTCTATGCTGCGAGGAATTACTGATGGGAAAGAGCGCACAGCGAAGCTAAATAAGTGAATAATGTAATTACGAAATGGCTTCGTCTCGTCTCCAAACAGAGATTCCATCTCTTTCGATTCAATTACGCTCATTCGGCGACAACAGTATGCAATTAGTTGCAGGACAATCTCGAAAGTTGACAATCGATTTGGAATGGAAGTAAAATAATTGAAATAATATTGACAATAACGTAAAACTTACAACTCTAGGAAAAACACTTACGAATTGCACTAGCACTGTTTGCAGAATGACTAATGGTTTTGGCGCAAGAACCTTTTATTTCTTCATCGTGCAATTATACAGTGATTAAACTAAAGACCGTGGATGAAACGAACACAAAAAAAAATTCCAAAATATAGACAGACAGACTGATAAGGTTGTTGTAATTAGTACGTAATGCATTTCAAATCCGCCTCTCTTTAATATATATTATTTGTTCGATTTTTATACAAAGAGCGATCGCTTGAAGGTTTTCGATAATATTTGTAAGGCATTATATTGAAATCGACTTCAGGAGCTAGGAGGAAATCTAAAGATTCTCTTTAGCGCTCTCTTCGCTTTATCAATTTAGTGGAAAAGGTCAGCAAATCCAGTCCGATTTGCGTCACGACTCTTCCTTGATATTACCCGTTTATTTTGTGATCAACTCCTTCTTGATGTAATTAGTTCCGAGATTAGAGGAACTTCTCTTTCTCGACCGATGGACAAATGAGGAGGGAGAAACAAGAAGATTAATTTGAAGACGCAGACTGAACCCCCATTTGCGGGTTATCGAAGTTATCAAATTGCAAGGCAGCGTATCGATTCGTCCTTCGATAAAGACGATTCTGTTGTAGTGCGCACCAACGATATCGTAGGTGATTTCTTTTCCTTCTTTTTGTTTTGAATTTCTTCAAATATTGAGTTAAAAAATATATTAAAGATTCAAAGGTCACGTGTTGTATATTCAAATGTTATTCTATTTATATACGGAATGTGATTAGAAGATAAAAACTCGCATGTAATTATCTCTTCCGGTTTCTTCAGATTTAAGCTGTATTAATTAAATGAAGAAAAAAAAATGAATTCATTAAAGCCTTTCTTGATCAAAATTTGATCATTTTGTTTTTAAATTTCTGCACGCGTTACACAAGTCGTAAATCTGTAATGCATTCAACTTCAATTAGTTTAGAAAAATTAAAGATTTGGAAGAAAAGGTGAAAATCGTTCGAAAATAATAAAATATTAAAAATAACAGTGCAATTCGAATGCAATAATGCGGAGCTACTAAAAATGAACATAAAGTTTGCGGAATCCCGTGTTCCGGGGATTATCTGGAGCACGTGCCACATCTAGTCATAACTTCTTTTTTTTTTGTTGTTTTGTTTTGGCAAAGTGTAATGTGTCATATGCACATTTCATATGAGAAGACGGGAAGGATCTGTATATGCATTTAATTATGTATGATATTTGAAAGAGAGAGAGAGGAGCGGGCCACGTGAGGGTCACACGAGGTCGAAGCGTGGTCTTGCCACGTATCCTTTCAGACATCAGGAATGAAGAAAAATCAACCACTTGCTTTTCACGATACTGATACGCATGGAGATCGTACGCACTTTTGAAATACGGAGACAAAGAAATAGTAGAGAAAAAAAAACGTTACCATTTCTTGACCTATTTTAATCATTATCTTCCGTATACAAACTGCGACCTTTGAATTCTCCAATGCTCGAATCGAAATTGGACTTTTCGCGAAACCGGATCATTAATAATTTCTTCTTTTTATTTTTATATTCAATCAAATGATAATTTCGTAGTTTCTAAAACCGGCTCCAATCACAACGTATAAATATATTACGGTTGATAATGACGATGATGATGAAAGTGGCTGCGATGCGTGCATTGCGTAATTCCCGACTTCCATTTCTCTTTGGCTCCGTTTTCCCCCGTGGAACTTTCCAATAGACACGAGATTTATATTTATATAATGCACTAGGTAGTAACCGAGCAGTCGTCGCCGATGTCGTCCGTGGACAAGGTCAATGCTGGATGCTTCTGGACCAGGTCCAATATTGATCATCATCACGGTACCGATTTTATTGAGAAGATTTCGAAGTTTAACTGTATTTGTAAATCATTAATTTAAATTTCTGTTTTGGATATTATTATAATTGTTCGGTTCCCTGATACTGATGTCTAAATTGTGGGAGCGACCTTGGGAAGAAAGCGGCATTGAAGATGTATGTATGTACCTGTGCTGCTCAGGTCCAGACTTGTGGGGCAAACCGCTTTTTTTTTTATTATCATGCCATTGGCGTAATCGACGGATGCAACCGCCCCCTCGGATAGAATTTATATTTGTTTCAAAGTGAAGTCATAGCTGGCATACATTTTATTTTTAATTTGAAATAAACTATACATAACGATTTATAAATGCAAGCAAAAATGAAATATGTAGAATTAGAAATTTGCGATTAATACGAAACTCGTATGCAGGGCAGCGATTGACCCTATTCACCATATTTTTCCAGAAAAACGTACGCCTTTGTTTCCGATTTCATTTGTCGTTGTTTATTTGTTCTTTTTTTTTATTTTTAATTTAACAGACATCGAATTTATCGTTTCGTCATCATCGTCGTCGTACGTATTTAGAAGCGATTAGAAAACGCGTAAGGAATTTCAGGTAATTTCATCAAACTCACGACGATGTGAACAGGTTTCGTCGATATCAGGTTTTGTTTCGAATAAACCTACAAAACGAGTATAATTGAGGATTCCAAACGCAAATTTTCCGTTTATCGCATTTATTTTTCATACGGGTTTCTGAAAATAAAGGAACGAGGATATGTGGAAATGACTATTATTGGAGGTGGACTTTAAACGTACGTTCGTCCATTCTCTCTCTCAAACACTCTATTTCACATATATATATATATAATTATATATATATAATTATATATTTCCATCTGCGGTCTGCAAAGTGAAAAACATTCGCACGCGCACAAGTGTAATGCAAGACCCGACGCAGATATAATAAATCAGAACGCAATGCCAACGACCTTGACGAGCAACAACAAACAACAGTATCAACAAAAACAATGCATGTAGAAGTGTACAATGTTCCTTTGCGGGTAAAAGGTGAACAAAGGATCATGTATCCTCCGATTTTCGTATTGGTGGATTATTAACGAAACCTTTACGCGACCTTTGGATTTCGGTGAAATGTGAAAAACAGATGAACGAGCATAATAAAAACATGCATTAATAAATACAATGACAATTGAAATAAACAAAATTGTTATTGTCCCTCGTATGGTTTATGGAAAAGATATATTAACATTTTTCGAGTGTTGATTTTTCGATACGTGATAATTATTTGAATTGACATAATTGAATGACGCGCACCCTTGGAGCATTGCTGTTATTATTCGATCGAAGATATACAATGCAATCAATGGTCATGTTAAAAAGTTTATCGTTTCAAATGGAATTTGGTCGTTTCAATTGTGTTATTGATCGAATTCCGACGCGCAGATCATGCACATATTATCGGAGATAATAATGAAAAGCGCATCGACGCATCGAACACTTGAACTTGAACTTGGCGGAAGCGCGTATGAAAAGCAGTGGTCGTAAATTCGCGAGCGGTGGGAGAGCAAACGTGAATCACATTTTACTTTCATTCATTCGATATCCTAAGTCTTTTAATTTCTGCTTCGTTTTTGTGCAAATTCAATAATTGTGCCACAGGATCATCATATGCTTTATCATGTTTCAGAGTTGGAAATGATTTTAATTGAAATGTATCCAAAGATACATTGAATTAACTTGAAACTATTACCTTTGATTCTAAGGTCAAATACAATTTTTGGTTTGAGTATTATTAGTTCGTGAGTCGCCTTTGTATGGATTCTGTTGAAAAAGGTGAAGGTGTTCGTTAGGATGGATTTAGATTTCAAGTGAATACTAATAATAATAATAATAATAATACTAATGTACAACGATCGAGGATAAAATGCTTGCCTTCTTCGGCTGACTGCAACAATCGACGTCTATTGTTTCCATTAGCCGACGACGGTTATCGACGAAATGTTGAACTCTTCGTCATTGATAAACCGAAGAAGATACGTTACGTTTATCAATAATACATAATTATAGACGTACACACATATTCGAATTTGAACAAACACAGCGGATGCACAGGCACGTTTATTTTTAAAAGATTTGGTGAGAGGCGAGCCGAGGGAACAACGACGAGGAAAAACTTTCGATTGGATAGGAAACGCGTTTCTGTTGTTGATGCGAATGGCACGGTTCGCGCATTTTCCACACGAGAGAATCGATAAATTTTCCGCGGCAGGCAGTAGCAGCAGTGGCGACCTGAATCAAACCCTCTAAACCGCACCACCCTTCAACTAAAGCCGCAATAACACACCTATCTTCCACTCTGTATGAATCGAAAACACCAGATGTGAAGGGGTGAGGACGAAATTGAGTGCACCTGGGGGGTAATATTATCGATCGATCTCAACTAGGTCCAATGTTGCGGACGAGCGCGACGCGCGTTGCGAAGGAGAAATTCAAAATTGTACTCACCTTTCGTGTCAATCAGCTGACGGACTACGGATGTTTGTTTATAAATACGTTCAGGCGTCGGCGTCGGCGTCGTCGTCGTCGATAATGTTTGGTGTTGCTGTGTTTTTCTTTTTTGGATGCGCGATTTGAAAATTTAAAAAAATATAAGGGGTTGATAGTGCGACGCGTCGCGCTGTTTGGACGTCGTGATGGTCGTCGTCTGTTCACTTCTTGAAGTGGTGAAAAATCCACTGGCTCTGACACTCGCAACCACTCGATTTTATTCATCTTCTGCTCCCCACCCACACAGAGCACATGCGCTCCAAGAGGTACATGATGAATGATGATGTCCCATATCTGATTCCTTTGATTTGACGCATCACTGACGAAAAAAAAATTTTTTCCTGAAAAACTCTCAATTACCTTCGCCTTCAAAACGAAACGAGACAACGTCAAAAAAAAAGAAATAATTACAGAATCAATCGAAACCACTTATTGGATTGATTGATTTCATTACTACGAAACTGATTACAAATCTAATTACGTTAACAACAATTAGGTGTATTTTATCGTAAAACGCAGAAACTCATATAGCTCATATATCACCTGATAGTGTAAAGATTTTAAATATTTTTTGCATATAGTACATAATAGTAATAATAAACTTTAAATTGTAATAATTCGATTCTATGTGTGAACCGTGGCATTTCCTGTGGTCAGCGAAGTCAAACGAAAGTCACCGAGATTAGGAGATCAAAAATGAAATGAACTGGAGCATCGAATAACAATATAAAGTGGAATATAGTGGAACGGCTTATCGCATAGAGGACGACAATTATGAGTGTGGAACCATTACACGCAGACCGACTTGTTTTCATCCATACAGTTGCATGTCGCTAACGAATTTAATTCACCGCTTCCTATTGCCATGTTTTCGAAAGATAATTGGATTAATAATTAACTTTGATGAAAGAAAGTATTCTGCATACTGAAACCGGCGAGAAGTAAGAGCATGATCATCTTCGCGCCTCCGGAATGATTCACAACAGTGGAAGTTTTTCTAAATTCCTTTCATGGTACAAAAAGGAGTAAACAAGCAACACCCATAATGTTCATTCCTGCAGAACGTCAATGCAATAATAATAATAATAATAATTTAAGGTTGTAAGGCAGAGGCGTACTCGGCATTATCGGGTGGTTGCGACATTGTTGTCTTTCTGTCTGTGTGTCTGTCTAAATATACGTGGTGTAGTGGATCGAAAAAGAATAATAGAAATGAAAATATCATTATCAATGTTAACCTACATAGATGTTTATCTGTGTGGGCATATTTCTCGTGAGAGATTCCATCTCGAGTGGCGTTCGTTAGTTTTTTTTTGTTTTGTTGTATATAATAATTTTCAATTGCTTTGATTCGTTAATAAAGGTGAAAATTCCCAGCTAAATTCTTTTTTTCTAAATTGCGCAACAGATCGGTTTCGCTAAACGACGCGTCGTCGATGGGGGAGATAAATGGAATGATGAGGTCTGATTATTCACGATCGCCGCAATTTCTATTGAGGATGATAATGAGGATGATGATGGACCGATTACGTGTGAGCCGTGTGGAAAAATTACTTGGACTGTAGTGTTACGTAACTGGCAAATCGGCACTGGGTCTCTTCTCCCCCTTTCATTTCTCACGAGAGCAGCACAAATAATGAGGATGTGCGTGATTATTGGCACTGAAGCACACGCACTCTACATTTCGAAAATTATTCCACGCGAATATTCCGAACTTGAAGTTGAAAATAAAAAGATTGCAATGCAAATACTGCAAATAACAATATGACATCTAGATAGTATTTCTTAACTACCTACCGCATTCCCATTTTTAATAACATGTTTTTTTCCTCCGGTTTGTTTTTCAGTGGGGAAAAAAAACAAATAGGAACGGAAATCAATGCAACTTAATTGCACCTCATATTTCATTTCATCGAGTTCCAGCGGTGCTCAAGGTGATCGATCGATGGATTTACTTCAAATCCGACAGATTATATAAATTTGATTCGTTGACTTATGAGAAACCTAATTTTGAATTCACTTTATTTCTTTAAAATGAAACGAGTTCTCCAATTGGTTACTGCGTGATTCCATTTTGGACAATTCGAAACAATTATAGTTAAATGGCTTGGAGTACGTCCGCTCACGCATCCCATCTACGCGCAATTTAGTAATAACAGACGAAAATTGGCCAATCTACTCAATAATGCAACATATATAATTATTAAATTACTTACAAACGAATTTGTTTCTGTTTTTGTTATTGCTTGATTTTTTTTTACAAACAACACGGCTTGTACGGAAAACACGCAAACAATGTAATTAATAAAATTCTATTATTACTAAAATTATTTATTCACAACAGTTTAAATTTAAAAAGTACCTTCATATTTTGCTGTTCTTGTTGTTATTATTCATTCTCAACTGTCTTTATTTTCAAGTGATTACATATGTCAGCTTCAAAGTATATAATTTGGTATTCCATACAATATCTAAGCAGAGTGCAAAATGCTGAAAAGTGTTAAGCATCGTGTTCAACGAAATTTAATTTTATAAATTCAACATTTTTTAGACTTTTTGACTCATACAAAATTTTATTGCTAAATCCAACGTCGTATTGCACAAAATGCCCAGGCATTGTATACAATGCCGTCATTATAAACTATTCAATGCCTGGGAATTTTGAGTCGTATTTTTTTCATGTGACAATTGCGAGTTGGTCTTTATTGTAAAATTAGTTGATACTAATAATCTGTTATGTATGTCTGTATCTTAATAAAAATGTAGGTAGCAAATATATAAGCAGTTTTGAGTGTACAGAGCCATCTATAAAGATGTATTTCAATCGTACAAGTAGGCATATGTAATATCGGTAGACAGTGAAAATATGTAACATCATTAAACTGTATACTACTTCGCTCTCAGGAAGCAGAAAGCATTGTGTCCCATGAAGATGAAAAAATGTATATGATGCATATAAAAATACTGATATTACTAATTAATGTAATATTTGATATTCAGTGTATTATTTAAATCACAATCAATTGGACAAGTCCAATAATTTGACGTCCCATATTCTACCGCATAAAATATTTTCAATACATTAAATTTTATTCTTCCGGCCGTGATTGAACAACAAATTGGAAAGAAAATATTTCAAGAATCAAACTAGAATGATCATACAAATAATAATCGTGTGGTTGAACAAATATTTTTATTACAATTTAATTGACACATTAATTTCAAGTGCGAATCGATCGAATTAATATGTTTGTTGTGTTGGAAAGGTATTAATGAATAATATTAAATCGTTAATATAATAATATATTTGAAAAAGAAAACAAGAAAACTAAATTACAATTGTACCATGAGAAAAAAAATAACAACTTTGAATTAAGGGTGTAAATAAATAAATAATTATTATTATTAACATGTCTTATACGTAACATATAAAAAAAAAGAAAATAACATTAACTTCTTTGAATTTCCATAAAAGCTTGTTTTTTATGTTTTTTAATTTTTTTTTTTTGTAAAGCTTTGCGTGTTCTGACCGATGTGCTAGAGCTTAGAACGAAAGCTTGCCATTACGTTTTACATGTTCAATAACTCGCTGCAATGTCTTCGCGCGATTGTTACGTCTAGTTGACGAGGATTTCGTAATCGCCGAAGGATAGCTCCTGTCCTCCGTATGGGATGTAGCAGGTGGAGTGAGAAGGTTGGACCTTGCCGATAGTCAGACATCCGTCATGGTTGACGCGGCCGACGTAGAGGGTCTCTCCATCCTCGCTCTGTCCGGCGGCGACGGCGTTGGCCGGGATGTTGTTGCCGGTGGTTGCGCACCAGGTGCCGTTGAAGTCGCATAGAATCTCGTAATCCTTGACGGGGTGTTCCTCACCGCCCCAAGCGACGTAAGCGGCGCCATGGGAGGAGATCAGCTTGCCGGGAATGAGTCCACCCTGGAACTGAGCCCTCGAGATGTACATGGTCTCTCCGTTGTCTTCGCCGGCGGGGAAGGCGCTCGGTGGGACGGAGCCGTCGTTGGCTGCCACCCAGCACATTGTGCCGCAAGCTGCCGTCTCATGTGGCTGCTCGATGATCCACGAACCGTTGGCACCCCAACCGGTGCAGACGCCGACGTATGCGATGGGCACGTGCTCGCTGTCGGTCCAGCTCATGAACGGTGCGCTCTCGCCCTCCTTTCCTGCGGAGATGGTGCCGTTGTCCCAGCGTACCCAGAAACCTCTGAACTCTCCTCCGCTCAGAATGTTCGCAGTCTCCACTTCTACGACGTCCGGCTTGCTGCGGTTCTTGCGGATAACAGACTTCTGGTTATTCCATCCGCCGATGAAGACCTCGTACATCGGATCGGACTCGGCGGCGCCGGTGGTTAACGCCAAATGCGCATCGTTGGCTGCCCTCACGCGAAACTGTACGACCCCACTGCTGTTCGGCAGGAAGTTGTATTCCAATTTGTCTTCAGTCGTCAATTCTGAAACAATAAAGTACATATTAGTAAATGCTCTTCAACTTGTTCGTTGAATGCCGTTGGATTGTAGCTTGAAAGTATTTTAAATGACCCCGATTACAGAAAACGTTTGAAAATAAACGAATGTATAAACATATTTGCCATCTCCGTCATCGTATCAGTTATTTTGCAATTCAAACGTAAAGATAAATTACCAAAAACAGTATTCGGTAAAAATGGAAAACACGAATAATTATTATCTGCCTCCTTCGCACACAATAAAGTATTACACTCGTTTTGAGAACAAGGTCGAACCATTCAGAATGACATCATCGTCGCATTAGCACAGCGATGTTAATTTGAATTACCAATAAATCGTCGGTCGTCGCAAGTGCAAAGTTGAATTATGCGCACGTACAACAACAAAAAAATACAAAAACGCATGATTAGTTTTCGGAATTCAGACGCGCTCTATATTTAAATCGCTTTAGATTTATAAATACAAAATATTTTAGAAAATTCTTCACAGCCGTTGGCCAACGCCCAAATGAAGAAAGTTTCTAATTACAAGACAAAAAAAAACTGATGCATCAATATTGTGATGCACATTAGAGTCATGTCCATATTTTCTAATTTTAATGCAAAGATATTGCAGAGGATAGGAAAAAATTAAGACTCGTTGTGTTTCTTTTCTAAATAAATAAAACAAATGCGAGTCAGGTTTTTGGTTTGTAAACATTTGAATTCCAGGTTTAGTGTTACGTTTCATGCCAACGCGACATAGTTAATGCGGCGAGATGAAAACTTCAAGTTGGCGCGATGACATAAGATGTTAAATATAGTAGCGGAAAACCATTGATTTGTTGACGACGACCAGAAAATGCGTCGAAATAGAACAGAAATGAAAGCATCGATTCGACAAACGCAATCGAATCATAACGACAATGTAAATTTAAATAATCAAAAACTTACCAATTGGAGACGCCATAATGAAGAAGATGGTCCAAAGAATTCCTTCAGTTAAATTAATGGAATTTGTGCTACTCACACTGTGATTCGTTTCGAACTGCTGCAGGAATTGCTGTCTTGGTCGAAAATATATAAATGTCCGCGCAGCGCTCGCTCCTTCCTTCCAACCGAACGCTCTGTTCTTTTGCGTTCCTCACTTTTTTTGCTGCTGTTTTGCTTTCGATTATTTGCTCGATGAAGAATTGCTCGATGAAGAATTGCTCGATGAAAACGCCAAGAATATTTTCTTGTCCTGCAATGATTCATCAGATTGTTATTTAAAATCTACCCCTTTATCTTGAGGTTATCTCTTATCCTGCAATATTTCTTTTATCATGAGATAGACTGTATTGAATAGTTGTCTACAATACCATTAACAACATAATTAATTATAGCAATTAGTGGATTTTCAAAAGCTCATTATCGAAACTTTCCAGAACTAACAAAAAAAAGAAAGCTTGAATTAAGCAGGTAAAGGTAACTATAATCAAATTGTAGCCTGTTTTCGTTTCATCACAAAACCTTTCTAGGTCACGCTACAGAAGTTATTGATCTTGAAATACATAATGATGCCACATTGATACACCCATACCTCGCTATACGGTCGCTCTTTATACGGCATTTCGCTATAACAGCCCTCTTCAATTAAGGCAAGTTTTTGATTTACGGCCTAAAATGTTTCGCTATAACGGCAAAAAAAACTTTTTTCTATTTTTTTCGACCGGCATTTGATGAAGAGCTAACATAAAAAAATTTGTCGAAAGCTTTTTCCTATTTCGAACAAGGAATAAACATCCTCCTTGAAAACGATCCTGACGTCGAACGTAGCGCTAAAATTTCTCAAGCACTCAGCCATTAGCTGTTATAAATCACTGGCCCATCCTTTCCAGCGAAAAATGATGACGACAGTGATCTGCAGGTTACCATTTCTTCATCGTCTTCAGATTAAAGCCATTTAAAAAAAAAATATGTATGTAACATGAAGTTGTTTCATTTTTGTTTATAGATTATTGTTCGTTTTTGGAGTCTGTTATTATTTTATGTACAAATGTATGTACTTGTTATGTATGTATTTTTGATTGAAATGAAATAAAAAGATAAAATACATTTTGAATGATAAACCATGTTACATATTTAACAAATTTGGAACCGATCCCATTGAATTTGTATTAGAATAATTGATTCCTTATACCTTTGCGGCCAAGTTTCGTGGAACGTATCTAGGCCGTAAAGCGAGTTATGGGTGTATTAGCAACAAAATAGTATTTTGTATCGCATAAAGACAATCTGTTTACCACGTATACAATTACGAAACGTTTGTTTATAACATCAATGACGTGATCATTGATGTATTGTTATGATGAGTCATCGTTGACCATGGTGAATATTTTGAATATTATTGATTCAATGACGAATGATAATTATTAATATCCTTAGAATGAATCATAAAAGTAGTGGTAGCAGCGTTGATTCAAATGCAAAATTTAGATAAATTTTCGAGAATTCCTTTGAATTGAATCTGCCACCGCCCACTATCGCAAATTGAATCATATTACTTTGCAAATTAACTATAATTTAGTTGAGTAGAATTCTAGATTCCCATTGTGCCATTAAATTCGAAACTGCAATTCGTATACAACATGCGATACGTGATTACGCAAAGATATGTATTCAGAATATTTTAATTAGTTAGGACTATATCTATTTGTTGAAAAAATGTTTGCAGATATTAGTTAAAATTTCATTATGATTTAAAAGCTTAGAACCTGCAGTAATGAAATGGATTTTTAAATGTAACAAATTTATATGGATTCTCATATTGGAATTTCGAACAAACTAATTTGCTTAATTAAATTCTTTTAAACTATGGACGTGTTTTCCTAAATAACTTCTTCTTCTTCTTTAATCTCCACCACCTTTCTCACTTAGCCTGTGCACAGCACAATTTCGCTAAAGTTTTTCCTAAATAACGTTATATTCAAATGACTGCAAAAGACTATTTCCGTATGCTTTTTAAATTTAATGTAGACCACTGGCGCCATCTAGTGAAATAACATTGCTTCCACCTGCAACACTGGGATGCAAGTAAAATAGCATAAGCATATGTTATACCTGGTAAATTTGATGTATCTGATCTGAACTGTTGTTCCTTCTGATCGTTGTGCCACATGTCTATGTGCATCTTTGGATGATTGTGGACGGATAGATCAGGCAGAAAGGCATAGTTAAGATGCGGCCGTCAATAGGTTTCATCATTTCCTGCGTGTTTATAGCTTTTATTTTGCATTCCATTTATACATTGGTGCAAATATACAGTGCCCCATACTGTACTGGTGATGAGGTATGTTACACCTCATATTTGAACAGCAAGCCCCGCATGGAGCTGCTGGTGTACACTTCTGATACGGGGAGGTCCCCTGCCATTACAATCCTGCATGTGGATAACTTTAATTATGATGAACCATTGGAAAAGTGAGTATGCATATCTATACAGGATGGATTGATTTGATGGATTTATTGTTTTCTGTTCCTCTCTCTTTCTTTGTAAAGGGTAATTGAAATTGATGTGAGTGAGGCTGCAAGGAATAATGGAAGCATGTTGATCCATACTGTACTGTTTCCAACAAGAGGACATGATGAGTTTATTTCACTGAACAATGCCAAGAACTTGGCGGACGCCGTGTACTTGAAGAGTAAGTTAACGAAGCACATCGTGCCCAGAGGGGCGGCGTTCAATTTACTTCAGGAGGAGGCGAAGAAGAAGTCGGTGAAACCCGTCACCCACATGAAGTCCAAGTACGTGTTGGTGATGTGCAACGAGGAATTGCACGTGCCGCATCTGAACGTTCCCTTCGAACTCGTACGCTACATGAGGATCAACAGCAAGAGGCAGTTTATGCCGATCATTATACAGGATCTGCTGCAGACCAGGATGAAGGATTTGGAAGAGGTGTTGGCGGACACGTACCGCATGAACTTCACGTTCGCGTACTCTCCAACCTCGATAGGGAAGTTCAAGTTCCTGGTGCAGATGGAGGGCACGTTCGTGAATTTCATGAACCTCGGCTTCACCGCAAAGGACGTCGACGAGGTCAAGGGCGTGTTCGCGGACACCAATTTGTATCTTTTGTGCATGACTTTGTTTATCGGAGGAATTCATGTAATTAGAATACTATGGTAGCGCGCGCGCCGTCGCCGCCCCATTTCCATTGGATGTTTGCGATACTCTCAATCTTATTTTCAGCTGTTGTTAGACTTTTTATCGTTTAAAAATTACGTGAATTTCTGGAAATCGCACAAGACGATGGCCGGTCTCTCCATGCGCACCGTCCTCTGGAGGACATTCTCGCAAACGGTCATCTTCTTGTACCTACTCGACGAGGGAACATCCCTATTCGTTCTCATTCCCAGCGCAATTGGTACTGTAATCGAGGTAATCAAAATATCTGCATAAATTGTATTTACATGTAATCGTATAGATATAGGGGTCTGCAAACTTTTGAGACGGAATTGCAATACTTGTCGCTCACAACATCTTAAAAATTATTCGAGAGTAACAAATATATTTTGTTTTAATAAAAATTTGATACGCAAGTAGATTGGTCACTCCCCCCTCTCAATTTAAAACTCAGACTCAAATATATTTTTATATATGCTGCAGAATGAATAATAATATATGTGTTTTTACCTGTGCTTCAGTTTTGGAAGATCACGAAGATTTACAAGATCACCATCGGTTGGACCGGTATCAAGTTCAACACTAATATAGAGGATACAGATGATGAGGCCAAAACCAAAAAATACGACAAAGAATCCATGAAATACTTGAACTATATTTTGTACCCACTTCTGCTGAGCGCAGCCGTTTACTCTTTGGTTTACCGACCGCACAAAAGGTGCGCGAAACTACTCCACTGGATAAATCATGCATATAACGGTAGCTATGTTTTTTCAGCTGGTATTCTTGGACCATCCATAGTCTGTCCAACGGTGTCTACGCATTTGGATTTCTATTCCTCTTGCCTCAACTGTTCGTAAATTATCGATTGAAGTCCGTCGCTGCTCTGCCTTGGAGAGCCTTCGTCTATAGGGCGTTCAATACATTCATCGATGATATCTTCGCTTTCATTATCACTATGCCTACCACGCACAGGTTGGCCTGTTTTAGCGACGACATCGTATTCTTCGTCTATCTATACCAGAGATGGTAATCATGATTACTCTTACCTTATCTAAAATGAATGAAATATCTAACGAACATTCAAATTGCAGGCTGTATCCAGTCGACAAGAATAGAGTAGAAGATGATGGTATCGAAGAGATCAACGACGAGACCATCGATAACAAGAAGAAAATTGAATAGATTCATTAGTTATTAATATATACATTCCAAAAATATTAACTTAATTTATATGTAATTCGCAAGTAACAGAAAAAATGAATTAATGTGTTCTGTATATACTTTATAAGTAACTATAGGGAAACAAGAATTTATTTAAAAACTGTACAAGAAAAGAATACATTGCATTGAATTCATTTCAATTTAAAAAGTTTGCTTGCAGGAACCTTTCGTAACTGCTCCCCCTCCATGGGAACGCCTCCAGATCGGAAAGCTTCCTAAATTTCCCTTTGATCTCCCTGCGAATAGTAATTTGATTTTTTGTTTGTTTGTCTTTAGATGCACGCAATTGCAGTGTGTGTTTATAATAATTACCTGAATTGTATAAGTTTCAGTGCCGATTTAATACCAATGGTATGCAGTTTGAGCAAATCTGCTTGTGAACCAGTATTCAAAACTTGTATGACTTTTTGAACATTTGCTTTGTTGTCACTACCAGTAACAACAGATGTCTTTGGTTTCAATTGTTTTAATGGTTCGAGTCTTAGGCTGTAGGAAAGAAAAATATTGATATTATATGTTCACAGCGATACTTTGATTTGGAAATTACAATCATACCTACGCCTTGCAGTTTTCTGTGGTTGCGTCGCTGAAACGCCTCGAACACTTAACCTCGTTGATCTTCGTGTTGGTTTCGAGATTGGCGAAGACGTTTTCAACTCTTTCTTTGGAAGCGCCACTCGTTGAGGTACTTTGAATATGGGCGATGTGCTGCTTACGGTTTCATCTGCGATGTTATTATAAAAATCCTGTAAACAAAATACACCATTGCTTATATATTAAAAGGTTTATGAGGCAAATATATATATATATACCATGTACGTTTCATCTTTTCCAATCGACTTCTCATTCGATTGACAACAATCAGTGACAGAATTAGCTCCAGTTGCGTCGCCGACACGAAACGGCAAATTCTTGAATTCCTGTAACTCCTTGCGAACGATCTTGGAGACCTCCATCTGCAAGTTCTCCTTCTCGAATTGGGGACCAACGGATTTACCGCCTTGCATCGATTTGGTAACAATGGTTTCCAGTTTTCCCAAAATCCTGTCCTCCAAAACGTTCATGCATCTCATAATTATGGGACTCAGATGCAATGGATGATGATCACCCATCGGAGTGCAGAACTGCGGCAAGACGTTCTCATGCATCGAGCTGGACGCCAAAGGCTTTAACGGTCTGTTGATCGCAGCAGCAGAATACGATCTGGGTGTCTTAAAATGCATCTTGAACGAGGATTTTGGTGTGCCAATCGCCCTGCTCCCCCTTGCCCCAGCACCAATAAATTTCTACAGGCAAAATAAATTAATAAAGTAAAACATTTAAATGTACGACGAATAAATTGAGATAAATTACATTTTGTTCCGATGTTACGCCATTTAATTCGGGTCTACTTTTCACTTTCTTAGCCCTCTGCGCGAATTCCAAAGTCTGCATGGTTTCGTGCATATCCTCGTAAGTAGAGCGCACGCATGCAATGAACGTTATGTAATTGCTCTTGCTCAGAGAATCTGAAATGCATCAATATGATTAAACCGTTCGAAAATGATGTCCAAAAAGTAAATACCTTTTAAGATTGTTGTTATCGTTGATTGTCTATATGGAATGTGATCTTGATTGGTGGAGAGAGCATTAATCACTTGACCAATATTCAAAAGACCTTTGTTGATATTGATACCTTCGTGGAACTGTGCTCCAAAGTTACCAGTTTTTTTAATGCTCTCGCATCCAGCCAAATCTACCAAATTAAGTTTTGCTTCAGTCTCTTTGTCACTGGAATAAATTTTGTAAAAAATTAGTCCATAAGGAATTCATCTATAACTAAAATTATATTACCCACAAATAACATGGCAAAATATTGTGAATATTGCATGTGATCTACTGCTGTTTGTATTCTGTCTAGTTTCTCCAGTGTGTCTGTTCTTGCATCCCAGTGAGAGCAGTATTAAGGCATCATTCAAAGTATCAACTTTGTTCTTGCTAAGTCCCATGACATTGAAACCTAAAATTATCAATAAATTCGTAAATTTATTATTAAAAACATAATAAGATAATAATCACCTTTAACTGTAAGAGGTATCTTGCTACGAACCTTAGTGAGCAAGTCGTATACCTTTTCATTGTAAATCTCATAGAATGATATTTGTATCTCAACTTTTTTGGAGACATAAGTACACACCATTAAATCATTTAAAGCTCTCATGATCAATCCACAATCTGCCTCTGTGTAATTCTAAAATGCACAAATAAATATTCTTCTTTTCCAAAATAAGATTAAACTCACATCTATGTTAGTTCCTATAGTGTATGTCTTGCCAGTACCAGTCTGTCCATAGGCAAAAACAGTAGAATTGTATCCATCCAAAAGTCGTAGAACCAAAGGTTTTAGCATAGCATTGTAAACTTCATATTGCTTTATACTATTTGAGAATATGTTATCAAATGAAAAGGTCTGTTGCCTATCAGGTATATGCAGTGTCTGTAAGAGGAACTCAGTTTAAAATGAACCACAAAATGTAGGTGTAGGTCTTACCGGATACTCTCCAGGAATTATTTGAAGACATTCCTCTTCATATCTGGGATTTGGTCGAACACGAATTGCGACGTTCACGAAATCTTCAGATTTCTCTTGTTCCATAGCGATGATGTTTATGAGTGAAAGGGGAATACCATCTATGTATTACTTAAAACTAAATATACGCGACATAAAACTGTTAGCAAATAGTTCGAGGGAACAATAATACATCCGTAATCATCGCACAGCAAACAAATCTGCTCCTATTTTTTAAATCTGTTGCTGTTTTGCAACGGTTATCATGGTCACCAACTTTTATAAAAATTGCCAACGAAATGAAACCAAAAAAACTGTACACGGAAAAAGATCGTTGAATATTTCATTATTCATAAAATTTTAAATCCCACAATATTATTCTTAATTAAAAAATACATTAATATTAAAAATAAATACATTTTAAAGGATCTACAAAGATATTAATTAATTTATTGATATTAATCCATTAGATGGCGCTCGCAAGAAATATTCAGATATAAATAATTAATATATATAGGGAAGTACTTTTATTAAAAAAAATAAATAAATTAATTAATATATATATATATATTTATCCTATCACATGTGACTGGCATAATACGTCGGAGGACGTGGCTAAGTGTAGTAAGGTACCTCCATGAGGGAAGTACATTTTCTTTTAAATAAAAAAATAATAATAATTAACTGGAAGTTTGACGGAAGGTAGAAGAAAATAATTAATAATAATATTCAAATTAATACATTAACATTAAAAATGTGGTTTTCCAACGCCGACAAAACAGCTAAACTATATTATTTGATGTGTCTAATAATTGGAAATAAGGTACTGTCATAGAGATGGCGGTAGGTGCTTCAAAAAGAAATAATTAACAATCATTTTTTATTTAATCGCCAATCAAAAGAGATAATGAATTGAACTTATTTAATTAAAATTTAATAGTAATTTCATATTGAAATCAATTATTTTGAGAAGTTGAATAAAATGTGGAAAACTTAACTAGGAATAAAAAGTAATTATCGACTTTGAAATAAAATTACAGGAAAAATAAACTGGCAAATGCTACATATCTAAAATGCGTAGGATGAGTATATTTCTTCGAAAAATAACATTTCCAATTATAGTCGAATAAAATATAAAATAGAATTAAGTCAATCAGTTTTTCTTTAGAAATATCATTTTATTTTTGGAATAAATATATAATTTGTAATTTTTATGATTGTAAATCAATCAATGTTGTTGTTTGATTGTGGTCTAAATATTAATTATAGAAAAGTTATTTTTAAGAAAGTCGTCCTCTTTTATTCATAGTCATGATAAGTGATTGCATTGGAGTCTCAGATCTGCGGGTCTGTCTTTCGCGTAGGCACAAAACAGCATCGAGGCAGTAGAATCATTCGAGTTGAGTGAAAAATGAGCGGTCGTGTCGCGATCGAATTGATATCAATAACAAATTATCATCAAAGTGGTCGACGCGATGATTCGAGCGGAGTCATCATCATATAAGACATTCCTTTTTTTCCATTAAGTGTGTGTGTGTGTGTGCTTTTGCTGTTTCAGTTTTTCATTTTTCCTCTGCTCGATCCTCGTGGCCTGTCAGCGTGGTAAGCAGAGTGCCATCGTCAACAGCTCGTAACTCGACGAGCTTCACATCAGCCTTTTTCCATCCTTCCATCCTCTTCTGCTGCTGCTGCACGAGGCATATTCCGTTCATGCTTTTTCCACGCTCTTTCCTCTTTCGGCTCAATTACTCTACTATTTATAACTTGGCCATTTCGAATGGCACATACACACACACACATAACACAACATCATCCACTAGAAGGTTTTTAGAAGTTTCATCGCATTCATCACCAATAAGTGACCCTATTATCGAAATCATTTTTCAAGATTCCAAACATATTTCCCGCTTTATATAAATAGATTTAGCCTAAGTGTATGACTGCTTAAGCGATTTTATTATAAACTCCGGTGTCTTGTATATTTGTTCGCACCGAGAAATAAAGCAGAGAGAGAGAGAGAGAGATGTGTGTGTGTGCGCGCGAGAGAAATAATAATTTTCTGGCCGAGCTGAGATTTGATCGAAATCGGAAAATTGGGTCTTCGGATCTAAATTTGAAAACGACGCGTTCGCGCGAACCGTGTCAGCATTTCCAACCAATCTGAACCGTTCTCACAAAATCTATCTGAAACTTTCGAAGAGATTCCTCAATATATTAAACTCGCGCCTGTACGAATAATATTGGTAGGATATTTGTAATATTTGCTATTGCCATTGACATTAAAATAATTTGTAATGATAGTTCATACTTTTAAATAAGTCATTTATTAAATTGATATAGCGGTGTATTCAATAATTTTTGAACAAATGAAACTTGAAACCTGTCTTAATGGTTCTTAAAGAAGATAAGTTTGAAAAAGAAAATGAATTCGATAATGGCGTTTGTCAATGAGAGAGCTGGCGATACATAATAACATAACACAAGATATTCGAGTAATGTAACACGATGAGCCGGCCGCCGGTTTTATCAACAACAAATAACGAATGTGGAATTCTTTTGCAACCGGATAGGTTTTCGTCAATTCGTTTAAGAAATAGGCTACATGCATGCATATCGTACGGACAAGATGATAATGATGATGATGTAAAGGGAGCGAGGAAGAGTAGCGCACGCGAAGACCAAGACCAGGCCGAGATTAATTATGAAACAATAAACAATTTGAGCTTTCGTTCCAGTCAGTGTGCGAGTGTGTGTATGTGTTGTGCGTCGGTTACGTCAGAGACGGTGGCCAAAAAATACGCTGACGCTATGTCTCATCTGTTACAGATCTGAAACGCTCCTCGCTGTTTATACAACTTGGCAAATTTATATATGTTGTAAAGAAATTATCAGAAATCTCCTTTATCAAAGACCGAATGCAAAAAAAAAAAAAATAAAAAAAAAATATAAAGGAAGACGCAGATGAAGAAACATCTATCTTTGCGACAAAAAGAAGAAAGGATCCATGGAAATACGTTTCATTATCAATTAAATACCACTCATCAATTATATTTTAGAAAATTTAATCATATTAATATCATTTGTATAATCAAAAATATGGTATATTGTTATTTATAATGAATAATTAATTTCAACAATAACTATTTTTAAAACTATAATATATAGTTTTTGATTTATACGTGATACGATTCTGAGTAAACTCATTACAAACAATATTTTCAAAAATAATAATATTGTATTTGAAAGAATAAATTTCTTCAGTTTTCCTACACATCCAGTTTTCAGTATTTCTTTTGGGTATTTTTTTTGGTCGCCCTTAATTACCTCAGTTGTGCGACCGGATTTATCGCTTGCATTTGACAAATATTGGCCCGTAAGCGGAGCAGACCAGCAACGAAACGAAGGATTTTCGGTGGTCCTCGAGTGGAATCCTAAGTGGTCGCAGACAAGAGGTCGCGTTCCAAAGCCGTCTACATACACACTCACACGCATACACTTTTTTCATTGCAGTATTTCTACTCTCATTCTCTTTTTTGTCGTTTCATGGTTCGCCACTTATTGTTAATATTTTACGCACTTGTTATGTCGCTTATCTGAGGCTCTCTTGAATATCTTGTGTATGTTTTTTCTCTTGCTCTCCAATTTACTATCCCTCAGTAATTTCTCCGATCCCAAGAATGAAGTGATAACGATAACGAAGATCTGCACACGTTCGTGTTTTCCTCTTTAATTTTATTACAAAAAAAAAATTACAATATATGGAATAATCACCAAGGAAAACAAATAATCATATATTATTTCATCTCAGATTTCGCGCAATTCTCTGATTATCGCTCTCGCAAATTTAGGACCTTTCTTTTAAATTTAACTTTACTTAATTTTTGATTACATCAGTTTGTGATTCATTCCCATTGGTAGAGATAAGATTGATAATAGTTAGCTAGAGGAGTGTCGATGAATTAATAAATCTGATAAAGCGGAAGTGGCGAACCTCGCGGTTAGGTAATTCATATCTGACTAAATGCTTTAATTTGGAACGCCGATGATGAATTCTCATTTCGTGTCCACAATCAAAAAAAAAAAAAGAAACAAGTAAGTTTATGTATACAATTTTCAGTAAGGTGCAGATTACAGTTAAGATAAGATCTAGAATATTTTTTTGTGATAAATCAATGTTTCTAATTATTTGACGTAATCGTTTGATTATGCATGCTATAATAAAGAGATAAGTTTTTTTTTGTTGGTGTGTGGATTTCCAAGCGACTGATTTCTTTCTCGAATGGCGACATGCCGTCTGGCTTGTAACATTAACAAAGAATTATCGAGAAAACCGCAAAGTATTAGTAATAGTAACTTCCTGCAACGTAATTTATTTATTATTTTATATGTTATTAATAACCTCTGCACGATTGTACCGCAATCGTTACCAATTCTGCGGTAATTGCATATTATCATTAGGTTGTTGATCAGTTTTAAGAGAAACTTTTGTACAAATGCAGATATATATATATATAAATATATAGATGAATGAAAAATAAATAAAAATGTTGTATAAAATGGGTAAATCCTGAATAATCGCGATTGACCCTTGATCCATATGGATTTATTTTAGTTTATCTTTTATCTATAGCAAAAACACATTTTTATTAAAAACGCTAAATTTGAATAAACTTTCGATTTAATATTTAATAAAATAAATTAAAAATAATAAAATAGGACGCTTTTCTTTATATATTAAAAAAAATATTAATATTTTTTTTTGTATTTTTGTTAACAACAGATATTACTTATTCTTGTTGTAAATTATGAATTGAAATCAAATTTAATGAACAAAAAAAAAATGCTTACTGGTTTTATGAAATTGAAGTATTAATAAGAAAAAAATCATCGGGATCGTAAATATGGTGGCAGTGGAAGGAGTTCAATAAATAAATCATGGCAAAATTGTTATAAATGTTTTTTTTTTTTTTCAATAATATTTTATATAAAGTTTTGATTAAAAACTAAAAATCTTAGGTATTAAAACACTTTTTTTGTAACTTTCTTGAATCCGAACGAAAATTAAGTTGAACGTATATACAAATTATTATATAAAGAAAACACGTCTTTTGTCGTTTATTTCCCTTGATGCATTTATGGTTTCGTTCCGTTGACTTGGTAGAAAATCTTAATGGTAATAAATATGCGTGTGTATGTACAAAAAAAAAATGAGTTTCGCGGTTGAGTGCCGTCGCGAAGGGAAGAGAACTCAAATGGTGTACTTGACTTGATCGTAGTAGGTGTTGGCCGTGTTGGCGGCCGGCGGCGACGGAAGGGACGTCGGGATCGAAGGAGGCGGCGTGAGGTAGGGTTTCCTGTCGCATTGCTGGATGGAGGAGTTCGAGACAGAACTTCGGATTACTGTTGAGAAAAAGAGAAAACCATAAATAAATAATATGATAGAGCGTGTTGTTGCCGCTGATGGAGATTGTTGCTCGGTAGAGTACACTTACTGTTTTCGGCCGAGTTGGGCGATGGCAGGCTGTACTGGTAACCATGGAAATGATCTATGGTTGTGGGTGGTGGCGTGATTCCGTCGTGGTGCTGATCCTGCAGGGGACTGATGGGAGGCTGCTTCAAGTACGCCGAGGCGATGGACGGTTCCGGGTAGGATGGCAGGATGGACGTGGCCGTTGCCCAATCTCGTTCGCACTGCTGCTGGTAGACCGGATAAGAGTCGTAGTTGGAGTAATGAGAGGCGGACACCGATGACACCTGGGTAGGGGGTGTGTTGTACGTGCAGTTGACGTAGTCCTGCGATTGCAGGGCGGCCTGATGATCGTACACGGGGTTGACCTGATTGATCATGGCCGCGTTGATGTTGCTGGTGGCAGAGTAGAAGGCCGGCGGGAACTGGGGATTCCTGGCCTGGCACTTCCTTCTGAATCCTCTGGGCCGACGGCGGAACGAGCCCTCCTCGAACATAAATTCGCTGGCCGGATCGATGGTCCAGTAGTGTCCTTTGCCGGGCCTTCCCAGACCTTTGGGCAGCTTGATGAAGCACTCGTTGAGGGAGAGGTTGTGACGTACCGAGTTCTTCCAGCCCTGATATGAGCCTCTGAAGAACGGAAATCTTTGCTGGAGGAAGGTGTAGATCTCGCTGAGGGTGAGTCGCTTCGAGGGCGAATGCTGGATGGCCATCACGATGAGCGCGATGTAGGAATACGGCGGCTTCTCCTGCCGTCGCATGCCCGACTTTTTCTCGGAGCTCGAGGGCTTCGAATCTGCCGAATCGGGAGCCGTACTTTCTGGCGTCGCATTCTGCTGCTCCTCCACTTGTTCCGTAGAGAGAATAACGCTGCTGTGGTGCTGATGCTGATGCAGATGAAGATGATGCAGATGCTGCTGTATGTTGATGCTCTGGTGGACGACAGCCTGTTGCTGCTGCTGCTGCTGCTGCGATTGCGACGGCAACTGAGTGGACCCGCTGACCTCCGTCAACTGTTGCTGCTGCTCCTTCATGTTCATGATGAGACTTTATTCGGTAAACATTTACACTTTCCAGATAGTCCAAACAGTTTTCCACTGGTCGCCTGCCTATATTGCTACAAACATTTGATACGCGAGTTGTATATGTACGTATGTACGTTATGTGCGGATGATGATGGTTCAATATATACGTGTATACGCGCACACATACAAATATTGTATACAAAAGTTTTATATACAAACATGCGCGACGATTCGATACACAATTTACACTATGCGTATATATATGTGTGTGTGTGTGTACGTGTGTATATAAAACAATCCTCTCTCGCTCACAGAAATGTTTTATAAATTTCTAGGTGATATTAAATGGTTTTGGTTATATGGTAGAATGGATGTGAGCGTGATCGAACGTTCGTAGTTGGTTGTTGGTTGCGCACGGATCAACTGTCCGTACCGAGCAAACAGTCAAAACTGAAGGCTCAGACGATGGTTCTGATTCTGGCTCGACTTGCTTAGGCCTGGCTGATGGGAAGAACCCTCCACGCACTGCTCATAACACACACGCCCGTCCGTTCGTTCGTTTGCTTTCGCTCTCGCTTCCAACTACGTCTACATGTGCTCAACTTCTTTCTTGTGTTTCACTCTCTATCTTGCACATGTGCATCTGTGTGAGAGTGCAATGGGACATACAAAATCAAATAAGAAAGAAAGGGAGATGCTCACACACTCATAGACAAAGTGGTGAACACCTTCGCAATATACTATTTTTTTGTTGTTGCAAAATTTTACTTCGTTTCTGATGTGACGCAATTTTTGAGTGATATAAGCATTGATGATTGTAAAAACCCAACATCATGATCTAGAACGATTACTTAATTACCGACAAGTCTTATCAACGACCTCAAATCTTTCTCTTCGCAGAACATCCAATTTCACACACACACAACTATTACGGTTGTTTTAGTTTTCTAGTTAAAAACCATAATTTTACAAAGAATTTCTCATATTTTCCAGGAAAAATCTTATATTTTATAATATGATAAATTACTTTATCAAATAAATATTCACGTACAATATCTAAATATTCGTACAAAAGTCTGAATATTCTTGCTTTATGAAAGTTTGTTTAATTCTCGATATATAGTTAAGAATATGAAGTTCAAATTATATGATTTATTATTATGTAAATTAATTTCTATTTTTAAATTTTGTCTAAATGCATATTTCATTGAGTTGCGCTAAATATATTGTGTTAATTACTTCATTAAAAAAAATAACTGAAATATAATTTCAAAGAATGATACCAGTGTCCTATTAGTTACAGATACAAAGTAATTATTAAAAAAAAACGTAAATAATATTTGCGTTTTCTATTAGGTTTTGTAAAAAAAAATAAGTCTGTTATTTTTTATTTATTGTTTAATGGCAGTAATAATTGCGATAAGCTTAAATGTTAAAAATATGTTTATTTACTAATTGGCATAGCAATCTTTTGTAAATTCATAACTTGTAACATAATCTATTGATGCAATTTAGATAAGAAACATTTAATGTGAGAGCAAATCATTCAATTTCTGCAGAGGAAGAACATAGAGTTGTAGTCGTCTTGAATGCTTATCGTTTTATTTTGATATAAACAAATGTAATGAGTATCATGATATTAAGAGGTAAGTCTTTAATTTATACATCAATAAAAACCTAAAGCTCAGATCCATGACAAGCTTTGTTCGTTTTATTTTTTTGTTAGTGTGTGTTATTTTTGAGTGAGTGGATTGTTTCGAAGAGCAATGAACATTTCGTTGAGTACTATCAATAATTGGTTTACAGGATCTCCTTTAAATATTTATAAATTTCCGTGAAGCCAATATTTATTTACACGATTCACCGGCGAAAATAAATCCGACCACAAACGGAAGCGAAACGAGAAAAGCTACAAGATTCCTTTCGAATGCGTTCTTTAATCTCATCTTCGATCGGAGATGACTTCACGGTTTTTGATTGCAGAAGGAATATTGTACGTAGGCGTCGCATCCGTGAGGAGTGGCCTAACCGTAGAATAGAGAATAGAGAGATGAGAAAACCTCTTCGGAATACCGCAATGGCGACGATTCTGGTGACATGGTCGAAGGAAGTGCCGAATTTTCAATTGTTTTTCTATTTGTTTCTGCGTTTGAACATGTTTGTTTGTTTGTTTCCTTTTTTGTTTGAGATGTGATCCGGATTTGGTTTGGAGGGCGTTCGAGATGGTTGCCATGGACGCCATTGAGGTGGGCGGAGACGGGAGCGGTGGTGGGGGCGACTGTCCAGCCATACGCATCGTTCCGAGAAACGACATTTCTCTTCTGCTTCTTTTTCTTTCTTCCGTTGTTTGCTGCTCTTTGTTCCCAGATATTCTGGATGCGTCATTCCCGAATCCTGGATTCGATTATCATTAGGGGGATTAGGTCTGCTTTACTTTACGGTATCTAATTTTAATCCCGGATTCCCGCGTGCATCTCTCTCTCTCTCTCGCTCGTTCTATCTTTTCCGATTTGTTTATAAGAAACAGCGGGGGATGTTCATTTCTATCTTACTCTTTTTCTCTTCTCTTCTCTTCTTTTCTCTGCTTGTGTAGGCCGAAGGTGTTGAAGCAAATGCGCTGCCGCGAGAGAAGAGCGACTTTTTTTACGCGCGCGAACGGAAAATTGCCAGACGGAAATTCTTGCTATCTATACTTAAACCGAGAAAACATTACGGGTTTCCTCCTATCTCTCTCTTTATCTCTCTTTTCCCCGTCTTTTTTTAGCGGCGCGGCATTCTGAATAATCATCTTTCGACCGACGCCATTTCGCTACCTTTCGTTCTTTTTGTTAAAATTAGAACTCTTTTGTGCCAAAACTCGCCAATAACATGCACACGTTCACCTTCAATACTCTCCGACGATCTGCGACTTTTCAAAACTCCTGACATTTTCACGATACATACACCAATAATCTCAATCTCCATCATGCCTAGAATACTTGGAAATATTCACAATTTTAATGAATTCTCTAAATTTATAATATAATTTATTTAAGTCTTAAATTTGTAAACATAAAAACTAAACTTATGTGCAAATATACATTTTTCAAATAATACAGTTGAAATAATTAATAAAATCTACCAAAAACTGGGTGAAGTAATCCAAAATAATAATAATAATAATGGTATGGAATGGTTAATTTTACACAAAATATGAAAAAAAAAGAACAAGTGAACAGAAAAAAAAAGTAAAGTAGTAGTGATCACATGTGGTGCGTTTAATTTTAGTGTGTATGTGTTTGAAATTAATGGTGGAGATAATAAAGAGTAATTTAATCGTTCATATTTTTGCTCTCCGTGTTCTGCCTGTATGTATGTGTGCGCGCGCGCGTATTTGTGTAGATGCTGCGTTGAAACAAGTAAAGCAGAATGGAGAGAGACAATGAGTGAAAGAGGGAGAATGGAATATAAAAGTAAAGAGGAATTTTGTTTGGGAATTGGAGGCGCAGAGCAAACAAACGAACAAATTAGTTGGAGATTTCCGTGAAGTTTTTCACAAAGGGGTCTCAATTAGAAACGTTTAAAAGTTTACCAAACAGCGTCGGGACGCTCGCACCGTTCGCGCTTATGCTCCACCACGTCCGATTCAGAAAATGAAGAAAGAAGAGCGAGCGAACGACGAGGATCGAAATACTGAAAAGACTGAAAGGGGAGACGCTATTTGAAAGAGGAGTCCGCGCTTTAATCTCGGCGAGTTTAAACAGCGTCGAAGACATGAGACGGAGCGAAGACCTCCCAAGATGTCGCGGCCCTTCTCATCTGACCCATCTGACTTTGCAATAATAAACAGAAACACTGCTTCTTCCTTCGTTCTTCCTCCATCGAAAACCAAACCTCCGAAACCTCGAAAACCCCGAATGGCAGTAGCAGCAGCAACAGCAGCAGCGTCGTTTCCAAATTCAAATACACAAACGCAACCGATGTTTTACAACGTTTGTGCTACGGCGTGTAACCGCCGCGTTTACGTTGCCTTTTATCAACTAGCACCAACAACAATAAAAGAAAAGAGAGAAACATAAATTAATCGTACATCTTCATAATTCAAAACAATTTAATATATTGAGCCTTTTCCAAATAAAATAATAATTGCAATAATCGATTGTGTTGAATGTTATTGCTTAAATTGGAAATTAAAGAGCTACTTGTTTTATTGTCGCGCGAACACGTCTACAGATTATACGATAATAGCTGCAAGGTGTTGTTGGGTTTGGATTGTTTGGAATCGCGTTACTGATTTGTTATGAGATCGAACAATATGTTTTGCACCGTGCATCAACAATGCTCTTATTTGCAAGGAAACGTTCATTTTGCGAAAAGCGCACAAGAGTTGCGAACTGGTCTGGGATGCAGTCAATGACCAATCAGCATTTTGACCTTGTTGTGAAGCACCTCATTGGTGAAGCGTGCGGAAGAACAGCACAGGTAGCAAAGAGGAAAAGGTGCGATTATTTGCTTTTGCTGCAAAGTCTGTCTGTCTATGCTTTGTGTGTGCGTTTGTGTGTATATAAATCACTCTCAAATTTAAAGCAAATAACGTGCACGCACACTTTTATCCAAGCAATTCGATTGTATACGGAGCGTTAAGTGCATAGCAAACTTTCAATAAATTGTTTAGGTTTCCTCTCGCTCTCTCTTTACAATAATATAGGCAGAGTCGGTGTATATAATCGTAAAATATTTATTCAGAAATAAATGTTTACTCGATGTGGTAACAACTTATTCGTTGTCCTAGGTTAGGAGCCTTTTTACTATTTCGACTCCTATTAGCAAAATCCATTTTTGAGACGTTGACGCGTTCCTTCCATTCAGTACATGCAAATGCGGAATTCCAATGTTTTTGTATCTTAAATGCCAGAAATAAACATTGCGATTTAAAGTGATAATAATCGTAATTCCGAAAATATCAAATTTTAGATAAAACTATCATAAATTCAAATAACAAAAAGGAAATAATAATTGTGGAAAGTATTGAAAGTATACGAGATTTTCTATTAAAGTTAGAAATATCCGGTCCGGAGCAGCAGAAGATTTCTTTGCGTGTACACTAAATACGAACAGAAGAACAGAATGATTCATCGGCAAACCGCACTGATTTTCGTGTGGATTTCGGATTTCTAGCTGTAATCACGTCCAGCAGAATTGTCTAAAAAATAGATCGCAATGAATCGCTTTTCGTGCATCGGCCAAATCAATAAACGCCTTGATTAATGGACACGCCAAATTCCGGCTCCGGTTTATTTATCCTTCCGTTGATTTTCCGTATTTCGAAGACGAGGACAAAGAAAAGGAATTCTGAAATAGGAATAGAAAGGATGAAAAGAGATAATGAGATAGAGTGAGAAAGAGCGAGAATGAGGGGGGTGGGGGGACGCAAAGCCAGCATCCAATGAATGTTTTCGTTATTTTCGGGGCACGCCGCGTAAAATAAAACTACTAAACGTCTGCTGATGGATGTAAACAATGTCTTCACTGAAACTGAACTTTTTGCTATCCTAAATCGGTTGATTTATAACATCCGGCAAAAGAGCCCGGACCTCGAACAAAAACCCTTTTTTCTTCTTTCCCTCGACAATACTACATCTCGATTCTTCTCCTCGTGCACTGACTGGGCTTGCCTGATAATTACAACTTGGAATTGCGCAATTTCCATGCTCTCAAACATCTCAGAACAAATAAACAAAACAAAAAGTATATGTTTCGGTTGAAAATGTATTTATTTAATATCGCAGCACGTCCTGGAATTGTTTAACACGTGCCAGAAGCAAATGTTTCAATAACCAATGAACGATTGTAATTTAGTATGTATCCAACTAATGAATTGGATTGCTGCCTCAAAATGCACCATTTCGACATTCCAAAGTATTCTGGCAGAGTACATTAAAAAAAAATTATATATTTCATGTGAATGAAAATAACGATATCGCAAATAAATCAAAGAAAGTTAGGAAGGTTATACATGGACGACGACGCGTTTCTGTTGCAATTAAAGCGAGCCATGTAAAACAAGACGGCTATAAAATGCTCCAGGAAACGGGGTGTGATGTTCGGATAGAAAATTTCCTTCTTTTTTTTTTCTCTCCCATCACCGCACATGCACATTGCACCAGTTGAGTCAAGTTAGTGCGCGTTTTACGATCGAAACCAAATTGTGCTCCCCCTGTTTTAATGGATCGTAACCTTTCGGAAACCAGAATTTCTAAATTCGGACACCATTATTACCAAATTGTAATCGTAGCTGCAGTTTGAATGGTAAAACCAATTCGAAATTATTCGCAGGAACGTTCATCACATTCCTTTGCTTATTTTGAAATGTTGTTTTTGAAAATTCATCGGTAAAGGATGGAGAAAAAATAAATAACGAATCTATGGTTTGAAACTAAACGCTCGATAATGCTAAAAATTCACTTACAATAAATTTTATCAAAATCAATAATGAATAATCTAAACTATAAGAAGTATAGGGATTTCGAATAAAAAAAAAAAATATATATAGATAATTTATTGTAAATGTTTAAATGACTTTGTTAAATGATAAATAGAATTAATATTTAAGTTTCAAACTAATCTCTAAGTGGTCCATGAAAATAAAATTTAATAAAGAAAAGAAAATCGTTTATTTGGGTTGCGTTGCTTTGAAAATAAACAAACGATTTGCGCACAATGTTACCGCCCTGTTTATCTTGTACATAATACATAATGGACAAATTTGGGATTTGCGACAATAAAGTGCGGTCATGTTCTTCCTGTTGTCTTTGTGTGCCTTTAGGGGCAAATGATTGTCCTTGTTTTGACACTTGACCCATGCGGCGCCAGCTTTCAGCAATAACAGACGGCCCATCGTCGCTCCATGGGTGGTTTACAAGCGCCGCCATGCATACACAGCACACCAGATCTAAGATCAGCATCATCCTAGAGACAGAAATGAGGACGAAGATGAGAAAGAGGATCGAGGGAAGGAAGTTTTCGGCTTTCCATTCCATTTACCCCAGAGAATATAGTTTTTATTGTTTTCCATGTTTTAGCTGTTGCATGTTCACTGAAGCACACCAATAAAACGGCACACATGCAGGACTGGGCCGAAAGGGCACTAAATCCCGGATATTCGAAAACCCGTCATAAATATCTTTATGGTCCTCACCAAAATAAATAAATTGAATTTTCCCTTTTCTTTCCTCAACAATCCTCTTTGCACTTTTCTTATCGCAAAACATTTCACTTTCAAAGGATTACAGTTTTTGTTTCTATATCTTCTATAAACATACTTTTATAATTGAATGAAGTATATAATATTTGATGTTTTTTTTTTCACTTTCTGATGTTGAATTCGAATAATATCTGCGATTGATTTAGCCGCTTATAATGTGAGATGTAAGCATTAACGTTTTCAATTACCATATGCATGGTAATTAGTTTCGTCTTCTGCAAATATGCCGAGTAATCGATATAGCATGTAGCGAGCGCACGAATGACTTTAACCCACTCAGAGTGGATGGATGGATGAATGGACAACTGGCATTTGTTCATCGCAAGGCAATCGCTTTTCCATCAACAAAGTGCGACAGTTATGATCCTGCGGCAAAATGATAAGTTGCAATGCAACAACGATGCTTGCGAGGATTCATCCCAAGGTGTGGATTGGATGTGTTCCACCGGTCGTAAATAACGACTCCAAACATAAAGAGAACAGTTAATTACCGCACATGCAACAACAATCAGTTTAAAAAAGGGAAAGGATCGTCTACTTCTAATTCTCTCTTCTTCTCAATTTTTTTTCTTCTGTCCCGAGTTGAATCTTGGATATAAACCAGGTGCGTTTGATGCGGGTGGTTCTGTTGAATTATTAGCAGACAAGTGAAGAGATGGCTACTAAAACGATACAAACATGCGATAAGGGAAAAAGCAAAGTGGGTGAGAGACGAGACAATTCGGAGCAGCGGACGGTCGTCTGTCTCTCTAAGCTCCGTGTTCGTGTGTGCGTTTTCCTTTTTCTCCATCATTTTTTTCCATGTTTCGAATTGTAAACAAACTGGCGTTACTTTATTGCTGTCATATTTCGTAACGTAACGGGGGGATCGTTTTGTCACTGATTGTCTAAATATTTAAAGTCTAATGAGACCCGGTCTAATGTTAAACAGAAGCTGCGCCGAATTTATCTCGTCTCCTTCCTCCTTCTCCCTCATCCTCTGCGTTGGGATCCAGAGTGATTAATTAATCAAGAAAAAAAATGAAGAAAAGACGAAGAGGGAGGAAAATTAGTAGAGGGAAACATAACAATGTAAGCATCTGTTCGAACTGTGAATAGCAATGTTCTTTGATTCTGGAAAGCAATTGGGTAGTATTGAAACATTTACGAGCCGCCAACGAAACGTTCAATTATCAAACGCGACGTTCCATTTCGCGAAACGACGCAACAATCGTCATTTATTGCTGCGCCCAAAATGTTAAATGCTCTCTGCTCTTTTACGTTTTCATCTTCTCATTTCTCTGTATATTCTTGTTGGGCGCCGCAAGAGTCGGTTTCGTGGATACACGCTTTATCCGTCTTGCATAAATAAATAAGGGAACGTTTCTTGGGATTTCGTTATTGCTCCGCTGACATAACACACACTTACTGTCTGTGCCCTCCTCGTTCCTAATTTAAAACCCACCAAACCAATGACCTCAAAAAAGACGACCCATCAAGGCGATTATAAATACTCATAAATAGAATTCCAACTTTAAACACATTTTTGCAGATCATTGACTATATCAAATACAAAATTTACAAATTTAACAACAATTCAAATAATTGATGCGCTAACAGCACCACAGCGACATCTTCAAACGAACTACAGCACTTTTTTACAACATCAACTGCATAACAGAATTCTAAATCAATTCGATTATACTGAAGTAGTAGCAGATCGAGCTTCAATTTCAAAATTTACCAAGAAATTGAATAAATATCTTTCATTTATTTAATTTTTATATATATATATATTTCTTGAGCTCTTAATTATTAATAAGAAACATATTTTACCTATAATTTAAAATTATGTGATTATAATTGCCTATATCAATACCATAAATGAAAGTTTAACTTCCACATTTTGAGCAGAGATGGAGATGTGATATAGTTTTCTAACTTTTCTTTGTTTTATATAGAAATGCAAATACTGTTATTCTACTGGAATATATTAATAATGTTGTAATGATTTTGTTTTACAGATATGTTTATTTACATGAATTTTGATCAAATTATTTGTATATATTGTTGCATACACTATTCAGACATTAATTGCTGTTTGTCAATAATATAAAAAAATATTTACAAATATATAAAATAAAATGTAGCTCAATTATTAATCTATTTTGAATAAATATTCTGATCTATTTTAGTAATTCGTACCGCACTTAAAGTTGCCTATCTTGACTAGGATTATTTAAGTTGTTCCGTTATTGAGCAGCAGAGGTCGCCATCTAAGTGATTTCTAATGTTTAAAAAAGTTTCTCCATGTTGTTTAAATTTAATAAGCCTTCTACATTTATAAAATGTATTATTATATAATTCGTATGCTGCATTGAATCAAGTTGTTAAAATTAGTAATCAATGCAACTTTATGCAATAATAGACATCAACAAAATAAATTATGAAACTAAAAATTATCGAATAACGAATGTACGATTGTTTGTTACGTATTGTCTTGGTGTCGTAGATCGCAAACATAAAACTAGAATATAAATCGCATTTTGTGGAAGTGGCGCCTTGCTGTATATTATTTCAAGTCGGGATTTTTCAAACGAAATTTTAAATATTTTAAATGCTATAAATACAATCGCGATAAACAAATATCGGCAGGAATTTTAGCGACACGTCGTCCATTATCTATTAATAAATTATTTATGGACACACGGACCGTAAATTCGCCAATATTTCAAGCCTGCCCAAAGACAGTCCGTTTATTTTTATTTCGTTCCGCATAATATTCGCAAATTTATTTCAATTGATCTATGCGGTATTTCACGAAAAATTAAATATCGTATATAATTAATGTTCGTGAATAAAATATTACATTTTCAATTTTTAGTAAATGACGAATTTTCTTTCTTTGGAAATAGCGCGTTTTATGGATGTGCGAAAGTCGAAAAGATACTGCTGGAATGGTGAGATTAGGGTTTATTGGTTTCTCATATTTTTTTCGCTACATCTTTATGGGGTTTTAGAAGCGAGGAGGACAATAAAATGCTTATTTGTTATTTCGAGAGGAATAAAAATAATCTTTATTGAGGATTTAAGATGGAAACAGAGAATGCAAATAATGTGTATTTATAGCGATATCGATTATTGCGTTTAATAATAAACCGTGTTAAGGTAATATGCATTATCCCTATTAGACGCTCGAAATTTGTTTAGCTTAAAAATAATCAATAAGTTTCGTATATACTACTTTATACTGATTTAACGATGTTCCTTGTTAGTTTTTAGTGATATTGATGGATGTTTTCTTGCATATTAACGTTAAACACTCAACAATTTATATTGCATGTATTTATAAATACCTTAAATATAAAGAATATTTTTGATAAAAATTATTATGAATTTAAATTGTGTTTTCTTCCTTTTATTGATGGGTATTTGATTGAATCGAAATCAGATTATAATGTATTGATGGCGAATGATGGGAATTAAATTCGGAAATGTATGTGAGCCGCGAAGCGAGAGGTGAAAACGAGACACGGAAGAGGAGAAGAAGAAACAACAATAGAATTTGAATGTAAAATTGCGGAGGCTTAGGGGTTTTAAGAAAGGATAATATTATGGTTTCGTTACGTAATATGCATTGCATTATCTGAATATTATGGGAGATCTCTCTCTGTCTTACTCATTCTTCCATGTCGAATCACCCGCGTTTACCATTCCGGAAGTCGGTGATGACACGAAGCCGGAACGGAATTACAATTTTAAATTTTTCGTGGAAAAGATTTTTCCTTTGCGGCGTTTGTCGGAGAAGGCGTCGGCGTCCGATTCCATGGAAAACGAAGATTACACGAGGATGAAGGAAGGCTCGAAATTTTATTTGTAACTGTAGCGTAAATATTAGTGGATATAATTTACTTTTAATACCGCGCTGCATCGTGTGAGGTTTTACACACTTACTCTTTTTAAAACAAATCATAAAATTCTATAAACATTCCGCTC
The DNA here is from genome assembly GCA_963457615.1 of Nicrophorus investigator. NCBI lineage: Eukaryota > Metazoa > Arthropoda > Insecta > Coleoptera > Silphidae > Nicrophorus > Nicrophorus investigator. The sequence goes on from OY735142.1 coordinate 72,664, forward strand.
TCTTCGAGACCAGATAGATAGATAGATAGATAGATAGATGCACGCATCCCGGGATCATCATAAAACGCGCACCTTTTTAATCATGTTTCGTTTCTTGCAGGGAATAATCTGTACAAGTTTTGATCGGAGCTGTGGTAAAATTGCAGATTCGGTAAAAGCTCGAAGGAAAGGCAGTAAATATTTTCGCATCGGCGTCTGCGGCGCGTCTGTTTACGCGATAAATCCTATGCAATTTTCCGCCGCAACAAATTATCTCATTCCGTTTCCGCTCCAATTTTCCATTTCCAGAATGCATTTGCATTGTTTATGCAAATTGGAGGGGTTGGTTACTGCGGTTGAGGGAGTGGGTTGTGGTGCGAAGGAGGTGGCCATGCAGAAGTATAATAATATGTTTAGAACTGATGAGGATACAAACCAGAGCCTCGGCTTCGGTCTTGTTTATACAGACCGTGCGGTCACATCTCTTCACACCCAGTTCATAGAAAATGATTCAGAGAAAAACTGGCTCCGCTTTGGTCTAATTTTAACTCATTTTAATAACAAATTGAACACTGCTCTCCTCATGCTTTTTTTTATTCACCCGCTTTCCTTTCCCTCGGACGCACACATTTTCACTGTCCTCTGTGCATGATGTTTTATTATTATCATTAACCGCTTCTTCTTCTTCTTTTTATTTATTTATTCTTCTCCATATACTTTTACACGCACGCAGACGATTTCACTTCACACCAGTACATCATTATCTCCTCCTATCCTCTTTATTGTTTCCGTTTTCATTCCCTCTTTCTTAATAGTATCGATGATATTTCGGTTTGTATTAAATTTCGCACTCCATTTACTAAGCGTTTTAGCTTTCTTCACACTACTAGATTTACTCGAGTCTACGTTAAGGTGGTCAGTAACATCGTTAGAAGATTCAAACGCAAACAATTCATAATAAACTTTCTCACCAAAGAAAACAAAAAATCTATCACGAAAATACTTAATAATACTTAATACCGAATCATTTTTTTTTTTTGGTAAATTTATTTAAAATATAAAAGAGTGTTTAAGTGTAGAACTAGAAAATTATTTCAATTAATTTTGTTTCCTCTGTGCCCCTCTCTTTCTATCTATCTATATTTATATTATTCCAATAATATTTCGCAGCATGTCATTGAAACAACAACAAATCAAGTGGACTATAAATTTATACAACACGATAATCGAATTTCGTTACTTTCCATTTTCAAACTTCAAATGAAACATAAAATATTTTTTTAAGTATCGATAACCCACATTTTGATATTATTATTATTATTATTATTATAAAAGAAAACCCTGTAATTTAATAAAAGAATTAAACTTAAAAAATAAGCAATTAGAAAAACCAATTGTCAAGGTCAATTATGTCATTCATCTCTTGTCGCAGATATTAGTTGCATTTTTTTGTGTTGTTTGTTCGTTCGTTTATTTGTTTGCTTCAGGTTAATCTAAACAAACAGAGCAAAACGTTCGAATGGAATCAAATGTTTCGATTATTCCCATGATGAGTTTTAATTTTAAAACAATAAACTGGAATTAATTGCGAGCGGGCGAGAGAGCGTGGAAGAACGGGAAAAAGTTCAATTTAAATTTATTATTATTATTATTTTAATTTGAAATTTTTAATTGCATTTTTTTAGGTGCACGTTCGTTTTTTTTTTTTTCCGTTCCGGTATTATTTCGGTTAATAATTAGCCGCGAGCGGAGCTTGGACAGAGAGAACGGATGAACGAGTGTGCGTGTGAGGGATGGATAGAGTGGGTGGGTGGTTGAGCGTGTAGTGGTGGATGATGATGATGATGATGGGCGATGGTGATGTGCTTTTGCCGGCCGGACGCCCTCTGCGTCGCCTCCGGCTGCCAATAATACGTCCGCTATTTTCAAACCAAACAAAGAAACCCATTAATTAAGAGCTCCATCTCGAGGTTTACTCGCTGTCATAACAAACGCGCCCCGGATCCACCGATTCATTTCTACAATCCTCGCCACGGTTTACTTAGATTATACCGCTTCGCAGTACCACCTCATCCACAGTACGCTGCACCCCTGCAAAACTTTGATAACCTTACGCTTTATATAAAAATGATAATTTGCGGAAAATTAAAAAAAAAAGATAATTTTCTAGTTAAGTCTAATTCTTTTTAAATTAATAAAATTGTAAAATAAAAGATGACATTACAATTGAAGTGAGAAGTTAGAATAAAGTCAAGGTTTCATGAGTTTCAGTGAAGTATGAGGTAATTTTAAGTTTGGATGCTCCTTGGCCTCTGGGAAATTTAGTCTAAATTCGTCTGGGCGTTGATGGAGCGGCGTTTGAGAAGCTCCAACAACAAAACAACAACAAGAAAAAGAAGAAGAAACGCAACGCAACGCGTGTAGAATATTCGCCTATATCTCGTAGCATTAGACTACGCGCGAAAACGCGCTTGAATCGGATTGAAGTTGATGCGGAGAAGGAGGAAAGAGACAATGGTATTATGTATGTATAGTATGTATGGATGTACTTTCTGGTGGGCGTATTTTTATAAATAGGTGCCTAGACGGTCTATCGGACACGACCCGAGGAGATAAATGGTGTGCGTGAGAAGCGTCGAGGTGTAAATTGAGGAGTTGCAGTATTATTAAAGGTATTCTAGTCTTCGGCGCGCGGCCAAAATACACAAAAGCCGAGACAAGAAACTCTATAGCCACAAGAGTTTCTTCTTCGTCTGCGGAGGCGGCTCGAGAATGTCGAACTATTTTCTAAATGCGCAAGCGAGAAAGGAAAACACAATTTCCGCTCCAAATTTCCGCGTGTGCTGCTGCTGCTGTCTTCATCATCTTTTCCTCATCCTTCGTTGCTGTAACAGCCTCAAACTGAGCAGCAGCCGCCACCGCCGCCTCCTCTGCCTCCGAATGCAAACAGTATATATCGGTCAGCGGGAGGGAACCACTGAGAAAATATTTTGATATCCGTAAGGCCCCGCCGCAAAATCAAAATAGGCCCCGAGCACGAGTTTATTTTCTTTGGTTGCGTCGCTTTTCCTGTTCGAAGAGGAACAGGAACTCTTCTTCCAGAAAACCCCTCCCGTCTCTTCACAGCAACCAGTCTCAACCATCATCAAACCTCACTTTCACCAACGATTTTATTTACAACAATCGCGACCTATCTTAAAGATCAACTCATTGGGACAATCCACATTCATTATAGCAAATGCTCTTACATACTGTTGATGTTTTAATTCTATTTATTTGTGAATATCAGCATGTATATACATATATATATTGTATTTTACATTTCATTTGTTTATTAATGTTTATTTTTGCTTGGTTGTTTTTATTGTATACTATTTCTATGGAAACATACGTGACCTTACGCAACGTCGGGATCATTGTGTGAGCAAATTAAAGTGCAACCATAAATCCATCAGCCAACAAACACGTAGTGTGAGAAACGAAGATAGAGAGATGCGAGGGATTTTGGGCGTTTGCATGTTTTCGTTGGCTTCTCCGCGTTTTCCTAACAGGTTATTTTCTATTTTTATTCTGGTTGAGAAAATAAAAATTATTAACTATCGCCGTTAATTTCCGATATATTCGTCGACACCACTTCCGATAAACATAAACACCTTCGCAAAGGCAAACGCGTTTTTGGAATTGCATTTTATTTTTCTATCGAGACTACCAATTCAATTTGAATCATTAATTTTTGGGAAACGTTTATTTATACAATTTATATCGGTGAGAAAATATGTTATTATTTCCCTTAATTAACACAGGATCATTTCTAAATTTGATTATATATTTTATGCAAATATTTATGTCTGCATATGGAGAAAAATATACTTGTTAATTTAATTGCACATGCAAATTACACATTAAATATTTTTAATGTATTAATGATTTGTCCAGTTTTTTTTTTGGTGGATGAGACGGGTACTCGGAAAAATAATTTATTCTACAATTTAAAACGCTAATTAGATAACCAACTGGAATATGTACACCTTAATTAACTAGGATTCCTCGCTTTGTTGAATGTGTGCGTGTGTGTGTGTGTGTGTTTGGTGGAATGTACAACGGCAGAAATGTAATTAATTCGGAAAATTGTTTTGCTATTGTTTCGGAGCGAATGTGAACTGAGTCAGTCATATGTGTGATGATCATGCTATTATGCTATGATGATGATGATAATCATCATTATTCGCAACGGTTACGTCGACCGAACGTTTGTTACACTTAAGGGATGAAGGGGTGGCCAAAATGGTGGAAACAATCGAAATAGCGGCGATGCTCCAAAAACGTTGCCTTGGTAACAAACGGTGCGGCGCGTCTGCAAGGATCCGGAGGGCTGTGGGAATTGCGCCGAGTGTTTGTCTGTTTTCTGCAAAACCCAACCCCGAGGAGTCCAAGAATTCATCTCTCTTTCACACTCTTATGCAATCTCACTCACCATCTCTCTCTTTCTTTATATATATATATATATATATATATTATGAAACCCTCCCCTCCTGTAAAACTCTCCTCGGAAAAGCAGCCATCCAACCCACAAATAAATTATTTCCCCTCGGCTCAAATAAAAGAAAGGAGGAAGAAGAAACAGTAAGAAAAAAAAAGAGAGCAGAAAAAAGGGGAAGAGAACGCACCCCGCCCCTGCAACAATTTTCCTTCCGTTCGCTTCTGCAACGTGAAAATATGAAAATTGCATGAGTTGCAGATTTATCGGCCGCGGGCAGTGACTGCGCTATCAAGTTCCGACCCCAACTTCTTATTCGTCTTCGGAATTCACGCTTTTTCGTTCCAACAAAATCTCCCTTCATCCAGGTTCAACTCCCTCCACCCGCGGGCATTACGAACTCTAGATGGATAAGAATAACATTCTGCTTCGGCTTAAGAAATTAACGATTTCCGATATAATCATCATCATCCGAATACGCCCCCTCGCAAAAGCGGAAACATTCGACAAATGATAACAGATTTTCAGTTAGTTTTCGTAGCTGTCAAATGCATTAGCGGCAAAAATAACACGAAACATTCACTTATTTAACTCTTAATTGTTTATCATCAATATTGGCTTAATTCCTATTAATAAATCTATTAGCATTATTCAGCATAGTGTCTACCAAACATTTTTGCCAAAGAAAAATATGTTTACCAATAATTTGAAATATCTTAAATTAGTTGTGGCACTTAACATTTGAATCGAAACGCATATAAACATTATTCTAACACTTTTGATTTGTAGCTGAATCGTCGTGACGATTCGTGTGTTCGTTTTTGCGATTCTTAAAACATTCGCTTAATTTCGCACTCTTTTCGTGCCCAAATAAGGATTGTTTAATCGTGTGCAGCTGCAGTTGCAGGTGTAACATCGTGACGCAGACGAGCGACGTTTTCGTATCCAAATAATTTTTATTGCTTTCTTATCTCAAAAGCGCAAATTTTATATCGGATTTGTTAAAATAAAAATTATTAATATAATTCTTTTATCCGTAAATGCACAAAATAATTTATAATAATTAGAATGTTTACTACTTACTATATATTTTGCAGGTGGAATTTTTATTTCTTTTAATTGAAATACAATATATTAAAGGAAATAATTACATTTGCTTTTAATATATTGCAAATATAATTATAATTCTAACAAATATTTGAACAAAAAAAAAATAGACAATTTTTATTATAGCTATAACTATACAGTATTAGTCAAACATATTTTCCTAGTAAAAACTGATAAACTCAAAAAATCCTCATTCATCTCATTTAAAATAAATTGTTTACGGCGTAGGGGAAGTTCCTTCAAAGGCATATTAGCAAAGGCATATTATTTAATATATTTCCTTTAATATATTTTTTTTTGCTTCTCTTTCTCTTCTCGCTTTACATATTTACAAGTAAAACAAACTACTGTTTTGCTTAAACGCGCATAGTTTAGCATTAAGAAAACAAAAGATGTTTTACAAAATGAAATGTCAAATGCAAACATCGTAAATATTTGTTTATCTCTCAAATTCGATTGAGATAATTAACTACTTTTTGAACAGTTAATGAAATAATTTTTATAATTATCATATTTACAGTTTAATAGAAAATAAATAAAAATTACATTTCAATTTTCAGAGAACTTTATTCAAAACTGTCGTGAAAGTGCATTTGTGAAAATTTAATAATAGATTAGGAAATGTGGAATATAGAGGAATTAGAATTATCAGAGGAAGCGATTAGTGTCATGTAAAATTAAAGGTTTATTAGCCAATCTTCCTTCGAAGTTAAGCGATTTGTAAGCGTTTTGTTCTAAATTTAAAAAAACAACAAAAACAAATCGAGAGAAGATTACGTTTTGTTTGGGAGATTAGACGCTCCGAAATCCAAATACGAAAATAGTGTAAAATCTGCGGCGATAATCGTTTTCCATCGCTTTCGTTAGAAGGTTCGAGTAAGCGTTAATAAACATGTCCGTTTCTTCGGGAAGTTATGGATCCGGCGTATAAAAAGAAATAGCATTTTCGGCAATCGTAAAATTGAGTTTGGGCAAATTCTGGATTTTTTTGATGGATGACGAATGTTCCGACGGAAGATTGTTCAGGTTCGGAACCCATTGTTTAAGTAAATAAATATTTCCATTAACAAATAAATAAATAAATAGGAGGAGCAGAAGGAACCACGCTGCGACCGATGATGGGATGTTGAGATTTCCACTTGTCTAGAAAAAATATATAAAGAGCACTACTACTACTAATACCACCATCACCGAACATGTATGTAACTCTTTCTCAATGTCTATCAGTTTGCAAGCGTCATCTCACTTGCTCCTCCTATTATAAACAGCTGATTTTCGACTTTGTTTTGTTTTCCGTCTTTTCAAGTTCACGGCAAAAGAGGAGGAAAAATACACGCGTAAATATTTTCACGTTTATTTTGAAATCCGGACCAGATTTTTCTTGCGGTTCCAAGAGACCGAGAAAAGTTTTTTTTTCCTTTATCCCTTTTCCGATGATGCAGACGAGCAAATCATATAAATATTTGCTTCGCTCAAAGGTGCGAGCACCTTTCAGATTTGCATCGCAATCATCGCTTTCGTCTTTCATCAGAACACGGGCTGTGTTGAGTCTGAGGCATTCTTCTTTTCTGTTTTTTTTAAATTTTATTTTAGATAAATATTATCGTGCTTTAATTAGAAAATCGATGAAATGAAGTGCACCGAATCGATAAGAGTTTATAAGAGATATAAGTGTGTATATTAATATAAAGAAGATTATTGCAAAAAAAATAATTTCATTCAAATTTAAATCTTCTATGAAAAAATAAAATTCGATGGATGCGCGATGGATTAATAATCATCTTACTGTATTTAATTTGAGTGCAACTAATAATACAAACGCCAATCATCGTAACGGTAAAACCTAATAATTAAACTAAGTAAATATGCAAGTGCTTGATGGGCAAATAGAATGAAATAAGTGGATTTACAGCTACACGAATCGATGTATTTAGTATTTACTTGTTTTTTTTTAATTACAAATGAATAGTAAATAATGTATATAAACATTTTATAAAATTGTTAAGTTTTTTTCTTCAATGACTAATAGTAATTTCAGTATTTATTAATATCGATACAAGTTTCCTGATTATATTTAGGTTTCAGCAGGAGTTTGTTCATATTTGCAGGATATTGCGGAGGCGTGGATGTGTGTGTGTGTGTGTTTGCGAGGGATGAGAGGGGTGCGTGAGTGCGACGTACATTATTAAATTGCTTTTTGCTGTCTCTCCCTCAAAGCCCGGAGGCGGAGTGGCTGTTATTCTGTTGACACTGGGCCTAACTGAAGAGCTCCGCAAATATGCGTTCCGCATTAACTTTCCCCACCGCGAGAACCGCCTCCTAGTCACCACCGACCGTAGCCAAATTCGCAAATGAAACAATTCCCAGAAGAGCGAAGAGGAATGATGGAAAATGAAGAAAGCAAAAAAAAAAACAAAAAGAATAGATATAAAAATGGTTTACGCTCCGAACAAATTCCTAGAATTGCAATCCATTCATGATTCTTCGTTATGTAATCTGGGCGTGGACGATGTGTTGCAAGAGATAACGTTGTTTTCGATTAGATAACATTATTTTGAAATGATAGCTTCGAAAGATTTAAGAGATTTTTTTTTTTGAATTTGAAAAAAATTTGAAAATAAATAAAGAAAATGCTGATTTTATTAATTAATTTAATAATTTTTCTACTGAAGTTGTTCTTAATTTACAAGATTTACAAATATAGATAAAATTGTATTTATTTAAATGTTCAAAGGAAATGGAAATGAATAATATTTTCGATGTTGTATTTTCGCGCTGAGTAATGGTGTGCATATTTTATAAATTAATTTTTGAAGTTTAAATTAAGTGAGGATTTATTGTGGACGCGAGGAGTTGGCTGGATGCGTGGGCGTCGTCGTCTATATGAGCGTGCGTATTTTATTAGCGCATTCAGTTTGATAATTATTTGACCCACAATATATTTACCCAGGCTGTTTAAACTGGCTCGAAGTCTGTTTACTCTGAAAACAAAGAGTGTCAGATGATACGGAATTGGTTCTTCTCGCACGGCTCGTTTGCCATTGAGATATCATCGCGTCGTCTTACAGGTGCTTTCTCACCAAAAATATTAAGAACCGTTTAACATCCAACCAACCACCCTCGGTCGCAATCCGAACGAAGAAATTTACGAAATGGGATTAAATATTGTGTACCTGCATTACATTCCCATGCCGTGCAAGCACATTAAGCACAAATTAAAGGCGGATAAATGATGCGCAACTGAGTTTCGTACAAAGTGGATAAAGATTGGGAAAAATGGGCTCTGTTTGTGAGAGGATCGAGATTGAGAAAGACCACCCATCGTTACGAGTTGCAAGTTCCTCGGGTAAAACGGTAAACAAATCATGTGAAAAGGATTTTAACTTCACTGTCGCTGTCAACGCGAACGGACCGAAGACCTTCGTCCTTATTCTTCAATGGGCACGAAAAAGTGGCCACACGTTTCGGGGATTACCATCCATTGTCGTGTCCAGTCAAAATAGACTTCATCAAACCTTAAACGCTGCCCCCGCACAAACGATCGATGTGACAATCTCGTCATTCTTGCATTCACAGGCAGTTTCCTTTCATCACCAAATCACAGCGAATTATAACGCTTGTTAACTCTACCCTATGAATTCATTAAAGCATTTTTCTTGATGAAAAGTATCTGGAATATTAGATAATATTTTTGAACATCTGGTGAAAATATTTATAAAATTTTAACGTTGAGGATAATTTGTGCAATTAATTCTTATTTTGGCTTTGATACTCAATTTTGTGTGTGGAATTTCATCCGAATAGGAATCTCATGTACTTCCTAAAAGTGTGTGTGTGTGTAAAGCGGTGCGTTAAATTTATTGGGATATTTGTGCGGCTCGAGGAAGGAAAAATGTGGCCCAGACGAGCGTAATTGTTGTTTATATGGATGTTTCGCATATGGACGATGTGTAGAAGACATCGGGGGAATAACTGCTCGAACAGGTTTACGATGAGGCAGGGAGAGAGGAAGGACACATGATGACAGGCGACGAAGATGATGCTGCACACGTCTGGGGGAATCGTCGTCCATATCTTCATCCATTTCATTTGCACCCAATCCGGGACGTCCGCGACCGATTACCACTACACTCTTCAAAACTAATTACTTGCGCAAACAAACACGCCTTTGCTCTTCATTTGGAAATAGCACCAAACAACAATTTTGTATACAGAATTATTCAATTATTTCTTATATGTAAAATTATCGATATTTTTATATAATAAAATGTAAATTGATTGAGGATATATAAATTTCGTTCTATTGATGATTCCAATATAAATGCAAATCTTTGCGAACGCAATATTTTCCTTTTGAATTGTGTATGAAAGAAAAAAAAACAAACAAACACTTTCAATGCGACGAATTTTCTTGATCCTCGATATTTTGCGGCATCGCAGGCGGCGGCGATAAAGGTTCTCTCTTTGCTCCTATTTTTGTTTTGTTTTTTTTTTATTCTTATTATTATCATCATCATCATCAGCAGCATTTCAACGCCACTCCCGTTCGTATTTTGAGAACGAGCGTGTGTCCAATTTAAAAAATAAACTGAAAAGGACTGTGGCCGGAGGGGTGCCGTTTGTATCTATTTAAAATTGTATTATCTGCGTTGCTACAGTGTGGTCCAAAAATCGAAATCGAGTTTGCCGAGGGATTAACTGCGGTCAAAAGTACGTACGAACAACGAACATGTAGAAAGTAGAGAGAATATGCTGCATGGCGTGCACCACATAAGTTGTGCCCTTCGGGGAGGGCTTAGCGAAACGAACAACAGAGAGAAAAATTCGGATCGGAATAATAGAAGGGAGAGATCCACTCTACCGTGCGAGTACATCTCACTCACTCTTCAACTCGCTCACCCCTCGTATATATATATATATATATATATATATATATATATATATATATATATATATATATATATATATATATATATATATATATATATGTGTGTGCTTTTTCCCTTTTTTGTGCCCTTCGAGTTTGACGCCTGTGAAATGTTCCACAACAATTACACGCCTTTCCTCGGCTCATTATATTCCGATCCACACTGTACATAATACCGGCTTTGTCGAAGAACTTGGAGCGTGAAAATTAATTGCAAATAGATTGAAAACAGCATCCCTTCATTTGCTTTGTACATCAACAATGGACAAGTCAATTTTCCAATAGATTTTGCTTCATAAGAAAGTACGAAATATATGCACGCAGCCGTGAGATTCCATTTATTCAACTTCAACTTACCTTAAATTACATTTTCCGCACAAAATTCTATATTAGAAATTATGACGGTTGATTCAATTTTTACTGAATTTAAATGTGATTATAATTATTTCTATAACAAACTAATAATAAACCACGATCGATTGTAGTTGATCCATTTCGTTTTAAATTAAGTGGGTTCGTTTTAAATGCGGAGGACCGTGAGATATAAAAGTATATATGATGCGTAAATATTAATAACAAATTTTCGTGAAGTGATTGAAGAGGAGGTTCATCCGTTAATGTGCATTCTTCGTTGCGTAATAAATTGATTTTCAGTGTATGCAGTTGATGGGAGTTATTTAGAGATGAAGTGATTGGTAAATTGGGTGCGATCTAAATTTAGTTCTTGAGAGATGGAGTGAAGGAGGAACGAAGGAAGATACGACGTTCTCTCTATATCTATATTTGTTGGTCGCGCTGCGGTTTTGGAGTACGTACACTCACGTAATTCATGGGGCCCGAAATTTGTTTGCCTTCCTTTTATTTATGCGCCAATAATTAAGGTGGTGCACGCCAGTTAATGACCGCATTTACGTGCCGTGCCTCCTAAATTTATCGCGGAACTTAAGCCCGGAATTAGTGGGAATTGAGAACAAGGAAGAGTGAAAGAAAAAAGCCATGAAATCGACAGAAGGATAGAAAATAATAAAGGAGAATGGTACAGAAGTATAATTGGCGATGTGTTTGTGTAAGGAGGCCTGTTAAAATATGGTGCATTGGTCCTTTGATTTTATTGGATTTTTTTTTCATCCTCCACCTTCTTTCATCTCTTCACTTCTCTCTGCACGCTGAATGCCAGAAAGAAAGATACAAAGGTGGTTGGCGGTGGCCACCGGGAACCACGTGAAACAACAAACCCCATCGGGGATGGCCTTCTTTCTCTGCATCTACCGGACACGGTCGATTTCACCACCTTTATTATTATTAGTTTCCTTTCGAACCTATCCATTCGATCTTTAAACTGCTTCATTTTCTCGTTACTTTTGACCCTCCCACCCATTCATGTAAAACTACGACAAAATCCTTGTTTATTCATCTTCCTTTCATATTTTATTCATCAGTTTCTAAATTATAAATTAAATAAATTTATAATTAATTAAAATTACAGTAAATAATATCATCCAAAATATATATGTAGATATCAATTGCATATAAAAAATAATATCTCAAAATTACTATCCGAAAGTTAATTGGTAAACTGAAGACTTGTTTTTCATATTTAATTTCCGCGTATTCGAAAATGCGTTCATCGAAAAGCATAATTGCAAGCATGTTTTGCGAACGATTACCAGGAAAGTTTACCGGAAATGGAAAATCGTTTTTTGTCGGATCCGTGAAAACAAGCGCGCGCGAACGTTACGCAACGAAATCCCGAAATGCATTTCGCGTACGTTACAAATCGAAAATATTGGTTTCATTCAATAATTCAGCTCCATTCATGGATAGAGAGTTTGCGCTCTGTAATCTCCTAATCGATTTCATTGTTTCTCATTTGCTTCATATATATATTAAAGTTTCTTACTATATAAATATTTATAAATTTAATTATTTTTATCTATACTATATTCGTATTTTTTACTTTCTCTAAAATTGCAATCATTGTAGAATTTTTAATTTAAATTATAATTTACAATTATAAGTTACAATTTTGTAACTTTATTTTTTTGATTACGTGCATGATGTTGTTTCGCATTTCTCGTTACGACTTTTACTTGAATGTGTGTAACTTCAAGTTGCATAACTGAAAATGCAAAATTCAAATGAAGTCTGCGCGAGCGGAACAGTAATTAAAATGATACTCTCTTTGAGGGTGCGACGGGAGTTGCGGTGGGTGGCTCAAAGCGTGCGCCAATTTGCATATCAAAATGGTTAGTGTCGCGGTTGAGTAAATCGTCATTGTCATGGAGATGTCTCCATTATCTGCAGGCCGCAGCAAGCCCAACACCAACCGCATCATCATCATCATTGTCATGATCATCCGAATCCATGGAGCTTTGAGTGCGGCAGGTCCAAAAACCCGATAGCGGCGCGCTCGAACTTTTTCGAATAATTGTGGGGTGGTGGGCAAATAAAAAAGGGATCCGGTAAAACGTGCCTCCAACATCATAAACTAATAATCTTAAACAGATGTATATATTGTCGGGAAGGAAAGAGAGATTTCAGATTTTCACGCTTTCACAAGAAAGCAATTTCAAACTGTTATAAATAAAAATTAAACTATGATATCAACTTGATGCTGTGCGGATGTGGGAAAAACCAATGGTGGTGTCTCGTTTCTTCATCATCCAGATTCGCGGATGACGCAAAGTGCGATTCCGATGAAAACCTGTTGTGACGACAAATTCCTCATCAATGTTTATGAGTCAAGTGCAGCATCGGCGGCGGCGGAGAACGAAGAACGCGAGAGGAAGAGAAAGAGATGCGGCCACACAACGTGAGACCCGAAGATCACATCATCCAAACAAATATGTAAACCTCTCGTCGCGCCGTCAAACATGTGATAAAAAAACAGTTTACCATTTTGAAATTATGGGAAATTCTACGCGCATATTCACACACACACGAGTCCTCACCAACTAAGTCTCTTTTTCTCTCTCTTTGAAAAGCGTTCAACGATCGGAGATTTCAGAGAAGGAGAGAGAGAGAGGCAAAGAATTTGTTAATATGCACGACTGAAGATTTATCATTCCCCTAATTAATTTCTTTGAAGCCACCACGGACATAAAAAAAGGAACAGAAAGACATTTAAGCACTAAAAGGTAAACACGTTGTAATGTAAATACACTGCTCGAAGTGGCTGAAAGATTTTTCTGTTTGTTGCCTAGTTAATAATCACGTACAATAATTAAATAAATAAAGCACAACTTTGTCAAATTCATTTTTCTTTCTTTTTTTAATCGAAGAGAAACTTTATTATGAAAATTGAATATATTTTAAATACTGCACATAATACTGCTACATAATAATAGAATAAATTATATCTGACATAAAATAATGACATTTCAAAACTTTATTTAGTAAAATAATATAGTATTTCATATTTAGTATTTTTTAATATAGTATATAGTATTTTGAAAATTTTAAAATTTAAAGTAAAACTGAATTGGATAATTTCTTATTTTCATGATCATTATTTATGTTAAATCTCGGATTAAAGTAATTATCCAAATTTAGGAAATTGTCAGCTTCCTGTGAATCGACACTTTTTTCTTCTGCAATTCATTAGACGATTTTTTGTGTATGAGTTTGAGTCGATGATATAAATAGAATTGAAATTGCGGGAGGATGCGTCCCGTTAACGAGGCGACACCTCGCTGAAAATTTCTACATTGATGATGACAAACGAGCCGTTTAACTCGCCCTTCCCATCTAATACAACCCTCGAACATGTGTTAGGATTTCTCCGACGAAAAACGAAAAAGAAAATACAATTACAAGGAAATAAATTCGAGGGTGGAAAAAGTACATTTTCAGTACATTTTTATTTTCATGTTTCAAATATGTTTGAAAATGTAAAATGTAAATAAACGTACTAATTGTTTCTGTTATTTTAATCGCGAAAATATAAATAGATGAGAATAGGATACGGTTTAGAGAGTAGGAGGTGGATGATGATGATGGTAATAATAAAGGAGGAATTGAGACATTAAGCACGTCCGGGGCGGCAATCAAAGCGGCCGCAAAAAGGAACGATCCGTCAAAGTGAGAGGAGAAGAAAAGTATCAGAAAAAGACGGCGTTTGTGTATTTATAGAGAGACGAGGTCTTTGATGTGTGGAGGCCGCAGTTGGCGTTCGCACTGTTAGTAGTCGTACGAAGGATAGGTGTGCTAACCGCGCACAAAGTGGAGGAAATGTAGCAGAATACGCGTGCAACCATCTGCATCACCAACAATAACAACAAGAACATCATCATTCTCACCATCTTCCAGACGACTTCCAACCAACACAACTTATATCATTACTTCTTCGCCTTCGCACTATTCCGCACCGTTGAAACATCCAATCGCCCGATTCTAATTACATCAACGGTTTTATTTACCAAACACCGAAGCATCACTCAAAATCGTTACATTTAAATTGCACGACCAAGGATGATGTTGGGGTTCTTGCATTGTGCTTCGGAGATTCGTTGGAAATAAAAAGAGAGAAAGAGGAAGAAAGCACTTGAAAGTGTGGCGTGGCATTAACATAATTCGCACGTAGGTGTCTCTCTGCTCGCCACTTGGGCATTAAATGGCCGGTGTGGATGGGCTCGGCCCCAACAATAACACCTTCCACACTCATTTTCAGTTCCATTCACTTTTATCCTTCTTTTTTTCCATCCTCCTTCTCCTCCTCAATTTTCACTATCCTTTCATATGCGAGAGTATATGCTGCGCACATTTTTTTTTGTCCATGTCCGTCTGCCTCGAAGGAGCTAAGGAACGGCAAGTCCAAATATTCACGTACTTATTAACCGATTTTGGCAGATCTTCGGGATTAAGGATTAACTTTTGCAGAAAGTTAATTACGTGCGTGCTTCTCACTCTATCTCTTTCGAGTCTTTACAATACCGTACATATCCGATTGTATGGCTTCGTCTTATTTTGAAATGTAAGAACCTTTAACATGATATTAAAATGCGAGGCCGACATTCGCAATCGAGAGCACGCATCGAGCGACGTTTCTTTACGAATACACAGCAGCAGCAGCAGCATTATGAAATATTAAATTGAAAATCTTTCCTCAATATTAATATTGTTTTAAATAATATATAATATATATTTATTAAGGTTTTATTGGAAAATTAAATTCATTATGAAAATAGATTAATTCATCAATTATTATTATTTTTTTATTAATTTTGTATAATCAAAATGTATGTGTGGAACTTTTATTTTATGTTGAATAAATAGTAAAATTTTGGAAGTAAGAAATGCACAGGAAAGTGCGATAACTGCGTTCGTATTGCATAAGTCACATGTCCACTCGGTGTTCTTTATTGTTTAAAAATAGGCCTATTGGCTCGACATGTGTAGTCATAATAGATACAGCTGGGAAACAGACCGACGACTCGATTCTCTTTTTTCTCTTCAGTCATTCTTTCTCGGGACGGCGGTGGAGGAGAGGGTGCGGGTAAAAGCTCATTAGCGACATCCATCATTCCTATTAGACAACCAACTTTTTTTCTTACACCTTTGCAATGCGGCTATTTTTAATTCAACGCAAGGCTCTCGGAACGCACCCAGCGAGATGGCTCAAACGGCTCCTCTGACAAAACATTAATTTACCAGTAAAAAATTATGTTAATATATGAAATGTAATCGAAGTAACGATACGTAGTATGCAGACACGTGTTCAAGGATAATGATATCATTCATAAAAAAGACCTGAGATATCTTGAGCGTAGAAAGTTTAGGTTGGAAAGGTTTGGTGCGTTTTCTTGAAGCACCCAAATTGGATCATGAATTCAATGGTAGTTGTTTTGATTACGAAATGGGATGAGTTGTCTTTCACTCTCTCTCTCTCTCTCTCTATCCCGGTGGCATATAAATATATATAACGGGCCCGATTGTTGGGTCGTGTTGGGTTAGATGCGATGGACGATGATGGTGCAATATATATGCATATATAAGGAGTCGAAGAAGAGGCCATGTGACAAAAAATCACATAATGCGCTCCGTTCATTCCAACTCACGTTCCGGCTGTCACTTCCCCAACTCTCTTCTCATCGCCCAACAGGTTACCACCATCCCATCAAGCATCCGAACACAATGCAGTCTTCATCATCATCATCTTCATAGTCGTCTCATCTTTCCTTCTTCAGCGTCTCAGCATATGCTCGCCTCTCGCTGCCTTCAACAACAGCAACAACAATAACAACAAACTCGAGTCGTATAATCAGCCGAGAAATTCCTCGCTTCTTCTCCATTTACAATACAAACAATTTACATAATTAATTATTAATTGCTTCGGACGTCCCTCGAAGGAGTAGTAATCAATTAATTACGCGCCCCATTATAATCGTTCATCTCGAGTACCCTTCAAAACTTCCTCTCCGATGATTAACCAATCCATTAATCATACGAAAAACGCAACGCAACGTAACGTCTCGACCCAATATCATTCATGCACAAGAATAAAATAGAATACCGAATGGAAAGAAGAAGAAAATAAAAGTACATTTCACGAACGGTGAAAATATACCAAACACTTTATTCCACCACAAAAGAACGCACATTCATAATGTAGGAAAAATATTTAAATTATCTACTGTTTATAAATTAAGTTTATTCAAATAAATATATTTAGTATTAATTAAACAATCAATTTTATATTCATAAATCTAGTAATGGTTACAACAAGATTACTTTCTAGTTTTAATTATTTTATATTTTATAATAATTTTGGATTTCATAGTATAAAGTATACAAAATAAAAGCATAAATTATTGGTACATTAAACTCAAAAAAAAAATATTTATAATTATCGAACAATGAAATTATTAATAATTTGTGCAATTAGATTAAATAAAGGTAGAAAATATAAGTTAAAATATATGTATGGTATTGTTTCATACAAAAAAAAAACTCGGAGAATGAATGAGTTGCTTCTATTTAGTGTAAATATACGTTTTTCTGAATATATGGGTGTATTCTCGCAGGGAAATCCGACACTCTGTTATTCCGAGCCCGTTCGATTTATACACGTTTTTTTTTTCTCTTCTTTTCGGGGCATCTCGTTTGATGATGATCTCGTTTGCTGGCTGTAATTTATAGTAGTTAAAACTTTATGGGGCCAAACAGAACGATGATGTACGAGGGTTTCGGCAGAGAGCACAAGATAAAGAAGAAATCTGCTTCTCTTTCTGTTTTTTATTCCTATCTTTCTCTCTTCGAGGAGTGCCTTTTTGGCCGTTTCCTGTCTCCGTGTGGTGCCAAGCAGTCTGGCAAAGACTTCCAAAACACACGCACACAAAATATTAGTTAGCGGCTTCCCTCTTGCACTCGATGTCAACCCGCATCAAATGAACACACACACACACACACACACGCAAAGAACTAACAAGAAGATATGGAATGATGCAAAGAAAGAGGAATGCAGAAGAGTAAACAAACTGTACGAGGAGGGTTTGGAAGGAAAAATGCAATAACTTCGTATCGTGTATTCTGCTGATTCGAATGCTGCCGGAATTAACAATAAAAGCGATTAACAAACTACTTGTTGTCAATTAGATTAACATTGAATCCCTGGAAAATGCAATGCTTACAGTGCAATTCCCGTTATTTACAATTGCTAAAAGAAACAAACGCTCTCATTCATGAAACATTTTAAATTATCTTATCTCCATGTGCATATTCTTTCCATAAATTATTTACACGCTGTTTCATTGGGATGTAATAGTTTCAAAATAAAGATCTTATTTTTTATTGATTTCATTGTGAAAGATTTCTATATTTATTTTTATTTTTTTTATTAAAAATTAAAGAATATAGTAAAAATTGAGAAGAATTAATTTAATTTAGAATGTAGTTTTGGTTGAATTTTTTTGTTTTCACAATATTATTTCTTTTTTCTTGTCTTTTTTGTATTTTTTTCTTTAGTAAAAAATATAAAATAACAATTTTCAATAATACTTTATTTCTTTCTTTAAATTGAATCAATTATGTAATGTATAAATAGAGAGCGGATACATTTTAAGATTAATAAAACGAAGCTATGTGTGTCAATAATTCGTAATCTATTTACTTTTTTTTTATTAACAAGTAAGGAAGTGTGTGAATTTTCGTTGAGGCTTTTGTTTGGCGTCTCCCAAAGTCGATGCAGTCAGTGCGTATTGTAGTATATTTAGTAAGCATGACTGAAATGTTTTTGATCAATGGACTGCGAAATCCCTGGGTTTATCTCCCACAGGACGTTTAAGGGATTAAGTTTTGACTTGTGTCCTTTTGGCAACGCACCTGAACAAAGGAAACGTTTAAACAGGTACACCCACGATGTCCGGTGTCAATCAAACGATGTTTACTCGACGACAGGTTTCCTTTCCCTCTTTGCCAATCATCATCAATAAAATATCTATGAAATTCGTATAAAAAGAAGAGTGAAAAATAGGAAAAAAAAAAGGAAGAATCCCTTATCTGCTCGACCACATCTGTTCCGAGTCCCTTCTTCTTTAAAATTAAGTGAAAAAAAAAACATCATCCTAGTTGGCTATCATCCTCTCTCTTTTCTCCGCTCTTCATCTGGTTTGGCTTCCTGTCCAGCGGTGAACGATCGGGTTTCAAAACGGACGAGGAATCCGAACGTCATTTCTAGGAAACGTCGCATATCAATTTTCGTTCTTTGACGATGCGCTTAATTTGTCAGCGCGGAAACCATTTAGGACAAAATTCGGTCCATATGTTTTAGATTTCCCCAAAGTTTTGCCAGACACTCTGGCACCAGATTCCCGTCTCCCTCGCCCACGCATGCATCATCTCTTTCTCTAGCTATTCCTACCAACCAGTGGCGTAGATTGAAACAAAATGCACAATACGAAAAAATATTCGAAGATCCATCGGATTTAGCTTTATCATCTTTACAAATATGCAGCTTCAAAATGTATCTTTATTTCATAATTACAAATATTTAGAAAAAAAAAGGTTCTGCATTTGTTACATTTGAGGAAATAGTACTTACTGCTCAATAAGGAAATTGCTAGTCAGTGACATAGCTATTCTTTGAAGAAAAATGGAAAACAATAGAAAAATGTACGAAATAGAAAAACAGAACATAAAAGAAGTCGTCAGCTCTATTTATATTGTTCCACGAAAATACATTTAGATAGTTGGACGGTGGAAGATTGCGGGTGATGATGATGCCGGGAAGCGAGTATAATGCATGCAAGAATAGATGGAAGGAGATGTTTTATAATTCAGCTAATTTTCGAGGTATATGGAGAGAGAGAGAGAGAGAGAGAGAAAGCTATCTTTGTTTGCGCAAACTTCGGCATCGGCTTTCGCCTCCGAAGACGACGGCAGAGATTGTCTGCCCCAAACTTCCTCTCCCTCTTCGGAGCAGCTCTCTTGTTATTGTTTACCCGAAGAGGCAAGCAACTTCGCCTCTGGTTAACTTTAAGAAAACACTCGGGTTCAAAGGGGAAGATATTCGTCGAAGACGCCTCCGCCCCGCAGCATCAGCCGCCGCCCCTCGTCGACGACTTTTGGATTAATTTCACATTTACAACAAGGACGAAACAAAAATGAAGCTAATGCGACGCCCCCATGTTTGCCCAACAAACAACAACATGAACCAAACGCACAGCCACACACGCTGTATTATGTAATACACCGTCGCTCCATTTAATCATCACTCATTTGCATTTGCTATAGTTTTACGGTTTGCTTCAATGGATGCTAGTTAATACTATCAGTCCTTTAGATATTTCAATGGAATAGGTAAAATTGAGCTTTACAAAAACTTACAAACATTTACGACTATACGTTTTTTTTTTAATAATGAATTAAGTATTAAACGAATTTTTATCAGATTTTCAGTTTGTGTTAGCAGTTTTCAAAAAAGATTTTTTTATCTTTATTACATTCTGTAATCCACGATTATTTTATATGGTTCTGTAATTTGTATATAAGCCGTACGTAATAAAACTTACTAGGAATTCGTTGTTCTTGATAATAATATAAGATTAAGATATTTATAATATATGAAACTAACAAAATCTTATTGGAAAGACTGCGCTCAAGTCTGAAAAATAATTTAAACTACGTGACTTCTTACTGGAAAATGTGTAGTTTTCAATTGAATATAATAGTAGATAGTTTCTTTGAATTATTTAATAAATATTGTACGTATGTAAGAGTATAGTATATATTTTATTAATTGTTTTTGCAATGAAAGCGTAATAATTGGAATAGAAAATTAATTAATAAAATTAATAGTTTTGTTTCAAAATTTAATGAAAATAATCTTTAATTAAATTAATATTGAAACTGAGATGCTTTCGACATGAATGAAAATACTTCGTGTTTATCTAATTAATCAGCGAGATTGGGTTGTGATAAATAATTGAAAATATTAAACAAATTTTTCAGTAATGTATCGCATAGATTTATTTCGTTCTTATTGTGTACTTTTCTTCTTGTCGAATAAATATATTAATAATATCGTGCGCATCAATTCGTGTTTTTTATTTTCTTCTTAAAATTCTTCGTTTGTTAAATATACATATATTAATATATTTTTATAATAATAATTGCATCTAAACTGTTTAATAAACAATTCGAAATGTATGTACATAATCTGAAATGAGAAAGTCGGATTGGATTGGATAATATGTTGTTTGGACAGAAAGAGATCAAAATCACGATGTTCAATCATCATTTAAATGCAGCTCGTCGCAACCGTTATATTAAATATATATATATATATATATGTATATATCAAATAATAGGAACATAACAAACTCTAAAATATATTTACAATAAAAATTATCACATAAAAAATTAAAATTCTAGAAATATTAAGAGTAGTAAATAATAATAATATTTTTTTGTTCGTGATGAGAGAGATAGTTAATTGATAGACGATGTAAGAGAGAGAGAGAGTGAAGATATAGATAAAGTGGGATATTCTGCACGTCAGTCTTGATCATCGCGTCCATCGTAGATCACTTTGTAGGTTTATTCTCTTCAGTATTTCTGGGCGATGCAGTCCTGCTGGTAATAGGCGGCCGGTGGTCTGTAGTTTGGCGGTGATGGGGGGATGGCATGACGGAATCCTCCGGAGAGTTGGCAGCTTGGGGGCGGTGGTGCCGTGTCGAAGATGTTCTCCCTGTAGCCGGACTCGGGGGACGTCTCCGGACTGTACCAGGGACTGTACCTAGGTGTGCCCTCCTCGGCGGAGGCTGTGATGTATTGCTGCGGGGTGGCGGCGCTAGGACAGTAGGAATACATGCCGCCGGAGGAGTGCAATCTCGGTGAATAACTGTGGTGATGCGGTTGCTCTGCACCGCTCCTCGATGCGGTCATGAGACTGTCAACGCTGAAGGCGGCTGACGTGTCCATCGCCTGCAGAGAAGCGGCGACGTCGCCGAGAACGTGATGATCCTGATGGACGATCACCGATTTGCTGTCCTGCTGATTGTGATGATGATGATGTTGATGGTACTTGCTCATGCACTGGCTGAGCACCTCGCTCGGCTCACGCTTCGGCTTAAGATCGAGCTTGGCCTTGTTATCTTCCAATTTATCCGAAGAGTCCCTCTTGATCAGCGCCTGATCTGATCCCTGCACCACCTGCCTCTTGATCGCTTCCTCCTTCTCCCTTAGAGCGTCCTTCTTCTTGAACCTTCTCCGTCTCCTCAGATACGATCCGTTATCGAACATGTTGTAGCTATCCGGGTCGAGAGTCCAATAGCTGCCCTTGCCCGGTTTCTTGTCGTCCCTGGGCACCTTCACGAAACACTCATTGAGACTGAGATTGTGCCTGATCGAGTTCTGCCAGCCCTGCTTGTTCTCCCTGTAGTACGGGAATCGCTCCATGATGAACTGGTAGATGCCGTTCAGAGTGATCTTCTTATCCTGAGCGTTCTGTATGGCCATCGCAATTAGAGCTATGTACGAGTACGGAGGCTTCACCATGTCTTTGGCTGCGGACAGCTGGTGCTGCTGATGGGGCCACGCGGCGTATCCGTACCTGGAATACTGTTCGTAGGCGTACGGATTTGGGGTCGCAGCGGAGGCGGCCGCAGCCGCAGCTGCTGCATATCCTCCTCCGGCCGTCGCATGTCTGTAATAAGCGTTCTGGTGTTCGCCGAAGATCGAGTGCATCTTTCCTTCTTGTCTTCTTCGAGGAGAGGTTCTTCCGTCGCACGCCCAGAGGTAGTGAGAGGTGTGTGTGTATGTGTGTGCAGATGGATTGTTGGTGTAGGTGGCTTCAAAGATAACACAAGCAAACAAATTGGCGGAATTTTACACACGCTCTCTCTACTTATGTGCTTTCATTCCAATCGATCTTCCGAAAACAAGTTTAGCTCACTTAATATTATGATACACAACAAGGGCCGGTTTACACAGAGATTAAGTAAAAACAGAGTATGTTGCTTCTCGCCGAGACACAATGTTACTAGTGAAAACAGACGGAACCATGAGCCGCCGAATTAAAGAGGGCTGCGCGTCCGTAGCTTCGGTGGGGGCGACCGCAAAACACACCCACCACTTTACCCGATGGCCAATCGAGCGTCGAGCTGGGCGTGGTCGGACCGATCAATTCCTCATCACGATCATCGAGCGGCCCCAAATATAAACCTATTTTCCCCCACC
>OY735142.1:696028-968736 GCA_963457615.1 Nicrophorus investigator
ACGCTCCGAAGGTGTTCAGCGTTTGGAGTACTGCAATAAATAAGATCCATGTGGATAGATGCAAGAGTTTCCGAAGCCCAACATAACAAAAATAAATAAAAATAATATGTGTATAGTAATATGTGTTTGTATATGGGTAATTGGAAGAAAGGCGGAAAGATGAAGACGAAATGGTAAAAAGAAACAGAATGAACTTTCGTTCTTAACGCGATTACCGTCTTTTTGGGTCCCCCAATTAGCCCACTAAATGAGAGAGGATCGACGAAGAAAGAGGTAAAGTTGTGCAAGTTGTGAATTATTAACACACTTAGATAATTATCAGCTGGACGAGAGAAAAGGAGCGAAAAAGAGAAAGAAAGTGTCTTCCGGGGATGCGGATGATTTCCTCGCGCGACAATAATAAAAATTAGTGAGGAATTTTACGGTTTCAGCCATCGGCGTTTTTCTTCAACGAGACTCGATGGCCTGCAGGTTTTTTCGCTAGAAATTCGTCGCTTTCTCGCAGAATCGAATCCAAAAGATTACAAAAAATATATAATAATAAATACAATATTAACAATCTTTAAGTCTGATTGATTTTTTCGCACTTTTTCGTAGTTTCTAAAAATCGTGAATAGAGCCCATTTCTTCTCTTAATTAACTAAACAATAAGTTATTAAGCAAATGAAAGGCGCTTCAACTTACATCCACTAATTAGTTATTGTTTCTCATTCGAACCTGAAAGCTTTCACTAAATTGACACTCAAAAACTATATATATATTTGCGTATCTCGAATTACAAATGTTATTTCAAGAAGAAAAAAAAACTTTTTTAAATTTAAATATCTATTAATTAGTGTTGGTTAATTGGATTTCAAGCAAGTGTTGAAAATACTAAAAACATAGTAACTTTCTCTTAATTACTTATTACAATCAAAAATAATTAATTATTTAAAAAAAATCCAAATTGCTTATAAATCTTTAAAATTCCTAAATTATAAAATTCAATTAAAAAATAGTTTTTAAACTAAATTATTAATTTCATTTTTTTCATTATTTAGATAAAGATGTAATAAATTGAGTTGATTCTGTTGTAAAGAATGTGAGATTAGCTTACGTTTTAATATACCGGCTATTGTGACAGGTTCGTTATCTCGACTGGTATTGCGGTCACTAAACTGTAGTTCTTATTGTCATTCTTTCCCTAGGACCGAAGAATGTTATTCTTCCTCTCGGTGGTACGAGATTGTGGATGTCCGAAGGAAGGAAATAAATAAATAAATAAAAAAAGGGGAAAGAACGAACGAGGCGGACACGGCGACAAGTGGAAGAAAACTGACCTGAGCTGAGCGGAGCGTGGGTGGGTCCAAAAGAGAACCTTCATTTACGTAACACGAACCGACCGAAAGGGAAAAGAACATACGTGCACCATCGGCAAATAGCAAATGGTTTTACCGCAATTGATACCGATAAATCCCGAGAGCGATGATATCCGATGCAGTTTATTTTTCGTGGTAAATCATTTCTTTTACTCATTTTTTTTTCATCTTATTCTTCATTTTCGTTCTTCTGGGCGTCGTGTGTATGAGTTATGGATGGTATGGACATTGTGTTTGTTGTTGGTTTTGAGTGTGTCGACCCACCGCGACGACGAAGGCCCTTGTCTTGACGTATCGCTTTACGGAAGGTCAGGGCCGACACAACACGTACCTGCGGCGAGGATGGCTCTCTTTCTCTCTCTTCCATCTTCGCTCAACGGGTGGGACTATATGCACGTACAAACCAAAAAGGCCTTTTCTCACATAACAATAGCGTAGCGTTCTCCTTTTCTCGCAAACGCATTTTTTAGCCATGGTCAGTTTTAATACGGTACCCAAAGCACGACACCTTCGAATCAATCACACGCAAGAAGAGAAGGCTTGAAGAAACGCCGAAAACGAGATGGAAACGTGACCGGGATAACGTTTCACAATTGGAGGAGGATGGATCCTTTGTGGTACTGATAACAAGATTACCACACAACTCTTTAAAGGGTATCGATTTCAGGGCAATTTATGTCACAAGAAACCCACGCAAACGAAATCATTTAATACCAATAAGAATCTAATCTTCAACAACCAAAAAAAAAAACATATCTTAATCCTCAATTTAGAAAGTTACATTACACAAATCACAGATAATGATATTCAGTTTAAATCTTAATAACATCATCATCATATTAATGAATAGTCTTTCAAAAAAAAAACAACAAACATAATAATCGTCAATAATAATTGTCAAAATAATATTATAACATCAAATTTCCATATTTATCTATGAAACATAGAGAATTTTAAATTAATATTTAAAAAAAAAAATATTTACATAACAAGATTTTTTTTAAATAAATTATTAATAAAGTATAACTCAATCAACAGTTTTCATAGCTAAAGCTTGAAATTCTAATTTATGTGCTTTTAATTTATAGTTTTCACATTTTATTATTTCCTTAATTTCGAAGATTCTAATAAATTTTAGTAGATAAATATCTTCATTGAAAGAATAGTAATAATGTTGAGACAGAGTTTATGATCGTTTTGGGTGTAATATAAATCTGCATTAATACTGGTGTGAACCTGAGAGATCAATAGCCTCCTCCTCCTCCACTGCAGTCCAGAGAGATCGTAGTCGTTGCTTTCAGCCGTCCTCTTCGTCCTCCCGTGTTAAGTGAATAACATCTTCCGGTTAATTGTTGAAACGCATCTCCAAAGCAAGCAGCCTTTATCTCGTGTTTGCGACTTAAACAAGCTCTCTCGGCGTTCGTTAAGGAGACTCTCGTCGCCGACGCTAATTAACGGATGGGTAAAGGGTGGTAGCCTTTTCTTCAACTTCTCCTCCAGGAAACGCCGCGATCAAACAGACAAATTCCTGTTTGTTTGCTTCCTTCTTTACCACTTCCCCTCTTCCTTATCCTACTTCAGCACCACCACCACCAAATAGATAGAAGAAATGCAAAAAAATGCACGAAAAGAGTGAGAGACATAGAGAACAGAAGGAGGAGGAGGAGGAATGTGTGTTCTGTTCGTAATTTATCGTTCCCATGGGATACGGTCGGAGAAAGTGCACATGGCAGACACATTTATTTTATATGCATCGGATCAGACCGTTTCGCGTTCCTCTTTCGCGAGCTGATCGCAATTTCGATTGCCCCTTTAGGTAAACCGTGTAATAATGAAAAGCGCGCGAACCGGCACAAACACAAAATGAAACCATTATAATAACCCCAATTAGAATGGGTCTGTTTGCTTTATGTGCAGACCTGGAGCGCTCGATTCATCCGAAATACAGACTGCTGCTGCTGCTGCTGGAAAACGCAAGAGCGTTCAATCACCGAGAGAAACCAATTGGCATACAGTTCCATTCATTATATAAATCTTCTTACCGCAAGATTTCCAATACAAGTCACAATATATTTTTTTTAACATTTAATCAATATCGATATTCTTAATACTCAAATACTCTTATTGATATAATTAAATTATATAATAGAATTACGTGAGTTGTTTGAATTGCTTTAAACAAAGTATAAAATTGAAATCATTGTAACTGTATTCAAATTAGACCGCAAATAAATCTCTTCGGTATAAATTTCCATATTCTGTTCCAAAAAAAAAAAATAAAGAAACGACTCGTTATGACAGGAAAGATGGAACATAAAGCGAAATATCCATGTTATTACATACATTTTGTTATGCGCTCATCTTTTTTTGGCCGTCGTTGTTGGTTTCTTTCTTTTTTCTTCTTCTACTTGGGTATTGCTACAAAACCAGTCCAGAAGAACAAGAGGAATATTTTATTAAAGGCCATAAACTCGGCGCGCGCGCGACTTTCTACATGCATGAGAGCCTGAAACAATTCAAATATTGCCCATTTGACAGTTTTAATGCGTATTTTATTGTCCGCAGCAATAAATAAATAATATTAAACGATTTACCTACGAGCGCCTTATTTCCACTTTGCCTTATTTTATCAAATCTTTTGCCCGCTTCAAGATCATTGTTATTGTTGTTGCTGTTCTCTTCGGAGGAGTTGAGGAATTGCGTTGCTGCAGCAGCGAGCGGCGGAAAATAAATGTGTAATTATTTGCGATGCTTTCTGATTGTTACCGTTGTAATGTCAGATCATTACAGCGTGTATTATTCATCGCCGCCGGCGGATTTTTCCCGATCGGCGGAGGCGGCGATGGAATCCGGCAGGCTTCGAGGGACAAAAGCCTGATGAGCCGAGTTATATGATGCATATATATATATTTATAAAATAGAGAGAATCAACAGTTCAGTTCTGTTGTCCTTTCATCCATCCAGACCGCCAAGACTTTTCACCTCAGCATTCGTCGAACTGATTTTCTTTTAGCGGCGAGCGAACGCGCGCGGAGGCGTTACGAAACGCCGCACTTTACGCAATTAATTGAGATGAATAGATTACGGCGATTTGCGGATTTGTTTATTGAAACGAAAATATCGTTCGTATTCGAAATGATCCGAGCTTCCAGGCGCGATTTGCATGCGCTCCTTTCCAACTATTGTATAATCAAAAACGATAATTATACAAATTGTACCATTAAAAATCAACATTTTATCAATGGGAAATACAATCATTAACATTTTGAAAGTTTCTCATGCATTTCGCACAAATACAGTTCTAATTTTATAAGTAATACCTGTGCAATTCATAGAAATTATTGTCATAATAAATAAGATTTGTAAATTAATGAGTTTATTTTCAAATCTGAAGAAAAAGAAAAGTGTATTCGCGCGGTGCACGTTTTCGGGTTAAGAAACGTGGTTGGAGGAGCCTAAACAGGTCGAGATGTTACGGAATTTCGAAATTGATTGGATCCAAAAATTAAATTGCGAACGGGACTCGAGGCGATGAAAATGTAATAAAACTTCGACCGTAATGAAAGAGAACTTCGCGCGATGGGAAAGAATGAAACGAACGGATAACAACAACAAACGGCAAATAAAAAGAAAGAAATAAGAACATAGCATTATTATTATTAAAAGAAATGGGATGTCGGCTAGATGCGAGACGAATGAACGGTGAAAGTGGAATCTGCCCGGGCCAATTACATTTTTTTGTTGGTGCTGGTTGCACTTCAATTTCCTATCAATGAAAGTCTACAAAAGGTCATATTACTTTCTTTCAAAGTACTGTTAATAGTTTGATTTACTTAAGAGACAAATTTATTTATCGATGAAGAAATATGAGTATAAATCCATAGATTTCATTAAAGGACTTCTAATATTCTGATTACTTAGTATTTATCAAATAATACTTGACTTTGCTGAATTATAAGATGTAATTGAGAATTATTGATATGCCTTCGATAAATTAATTTTATACTGTACCCATGAAAATAATTGCTTCCTTTCGAAGGACTTCTAAAACTTTTAAATATCTTAAAATACCTTCTATATATGAATTTCATAGTCAAACTATAAAAATAATTGATTGCATGAAAGGATTTCTAAACTTATTATATATCTTAAAATGTCTTCGATAAAATGAATTTAATAGTCTAACCATGAAAATAATTGCTACCTTTGAAGAACTTCTAAAACTCTTATATATCTTAAAATGACTTCAATAAATGAATTTCATAGTCAAATCATGAAAATTATTGATTCCATCAAATGACTTTTAAAATTCTTATATGTCTTGGAATGCCTTCGACAAATAATTTTCATAGTCTAACGATGAAAATAATTGCTACCTTCGAAGGACTTCTAAAACTTTAAAATATCTTAAAATATCTTCTATGAATGAATTTCATAGTCAAACCATGAAAAATAATTGATTGCATGAAAGGATTTCTAAAATTATTATATATCTTAAAATGTCTTCGATAAAATGAATTTCATAGTCCAACGATGAAAATAATTACTACCTTCGAAGGACTTATAAAACTTTTAAATATCTTAAAATACCTTCTATGAATGAATTTCATAGTCAAACTATAAAAATAATTGATTGCATGAAAGGATTTCTAAAATTATTATATATCTTAAAATGTCTTCGATAAAATGAATTTCATAGTCTAACCATGAAAATAATTGCTACCTTCGAAGGACTTCTAAAACTTTTAAATATCTTAAAATACCTTCTATGAATGAATTTCATAGTCAAACCATGAAAAATATTGATTGCATGAAAGGATTTCTAAAATTATTATATATCTTAAAATGTCTTCGATAAAATGAATTTCATAGTCTAACCATGAAAATAATTGCTACCTTCGAAGGACTTATAAAACTTTTAAATATCTTAAAATACCTTCTATAAATGAATTTCATAGTCAAACCATGAAAATAATTGATTGCATGAAAGGATTTCTAAAATTATTATATATCTTAAAATGTCTTCGATAAAATGAATTTCATAGTCTAACGATGAAAATAATTGCTACCTTCGAAGGACTTATAAAACTTTTAAATATCTTAAAATACCTTCTATGAATGAATTTCACAGTCAAACCATGAAAAATATTGATTGCATGAAAGGATTTCTAAAATTATTATATATGTTAAAATGTCTTCGATAAAATGAATTTCATAGTCTAACCATGAAAATAATTGCTACCTTCGAAGGACTTCTAAAACTTTTAAATATCTTAAAATACCTTCTATAAATGAATTTCATAGTCAAACCATGAAAATAATTGATTGCAGGAAAGGATTTCTAAAATTATTATATATCTTAAAATGTCTTCGATAAAATGAATTTCATAGTCTAACGATGAAAATAATTGCTACCTTCGAAGGACTTCTAAAACTTTTAAATATCTTAAAATAACTTCTATAAATGAATTTCATAGTCAAACCATGAAAATAATTGATTACATGAAAGGATTTCTAAACTTATTATATAACTTAAAATGTCTTCGATAAAATGAATTTCATAGTCTAACCATGAAAATAATTGCTACCTTCGAAGGATTTATAAAACTTTTAAATATCTTAAAATACCTTCTATGAATGAATTTCATAGTCAAACTATAAAAATAATTGATTGCATGAAAGGATTTCTAAACTTATTATATATCTTAAAATGTCTTCTATCGAAGGACTCCTAAAACTCTTATATATCTTAATTAACTTAATTTAACTCTGTTATATCTTTATGTTGATGTTCTTTAGTAAAATTAAATTGTTAATCAACTAAATTGATTAAGTACTTCGAAAACTTTTTATATTTTTCCAATAATAAATGGAAAACTATCATATCTTTTATTTTGTTTTATTGCATTCTTTAAAGCTGTACTAGTTATACAAATCGTCTAAGGGAATTTAAACGCTGCTCTATATAATTGGACGAGTTACTTGTTAAGTAATGCATGTGAAATAAGGAGGAATTTTGGAAGTACTTGAAACAAGTGGGAAATGATGGATTGCATAATTAAGAGAGGTCGAGTTCCTTTCGAGTCGTTTGTTAAGTGGTGAGATTACTTGCAATGCTCTCCATTTATTATTACAACTTAATAACAGCGGTCTCCGGGAGAGCATGGTCGAGTGTATATATAGTGTGTGTGTGTATACCTTGTTGTTATTATTAAAGCGAGATCATAAATCTCGGCGGTAATCGAGAGCGCAAATCAATTAAGGAACAATGAGGTCGGAGAAGAAGCAGGTGGAAGGAAGAGCCATCCCAAAGACCATTTGAGAATACCCATAAATCCGAAGATTGAAGAAGAGGAATTAAATTTTAAAAAAAAAACAACATACTAATATAATTCCTTAAACGTTTACGAATCTGACCTTTCACTCTCGGCGTTATTAATAAACGCCACAAGAAGTCAAATTTAATGATTTTTCAATTTGAAAGCGGCGTGAGATGTGATTCGGGTATATTTCTCACGTCTTTCGGTGCATCACCCCAAATGAATATTTTTTTTTATCGGAAGAGAACAATGGAAGGCCCGGGGGAAAAAAGAAATTTTTCAATGATTGAAATTTGTTTATTGAGATGAATCTCGTTTGTTTGTTTGTTTGTTTATTTATATTTTCATTCTTCGTTTCTTTCTTTCTGCTTTGCGCTCTTCACCGAGCAGCGTGTGTATCCGCGTTGTGTTGGTTTCTTTACGCTTCTGGAAGTAGGCCGTAGGTTCCCTTTTTAGGTGCAGAGCCATTGTTAACGGGAACATAAAACAGTTTCTATTCCGATTCAAGTCGCAGGTTATTAAGAGCTCTATGGGGCTTGATAAATCCTGCAGGTAGGATGCAGCTCGAAAACGTTCCAAATGGATGATGTCGTGGAGGAGAAGGAGGAGGAGGAGAAGAGACCAGAAGCTCAACTTGCGGAGGAGGAACGAGCAGAGTACGAAATCGGAAACTAATGCTCGCTGTGTTTGTGCTTGAGACGAGTACGACATTATTTTCACCGTGTAATTGTCCCAGTTTCTGGTCTTTATTTAAAGACGACGGAACGGGGCTTCGCGTGACTCTTGGTCTTACTTCTAATTTGATTACCGGCAGCAGCAGCAGTCGCTTACAATAAAACTGCGAAATTATTAGAACCCGAATTCGCGTTTCAATTAAAACTCTCAACAGTAGCGGTAACTTTCTATCGAGATCATCATCATACGAGACCCACCCAAATTTAAAGAAAAAAAAACGACTGCTACTTAATATTAAGAACCATCAAAATATAAAAGACTAACATCAATTTATTTTTGGGATAGCAGCAAAAGCGGTCCCATAAACCCAATTTATTTTCAAGGTCGAAGGTGAACAATGCACTCACCAACATTTTATCAAGTGCCAGTTTTCTTACACATTGTCTATCCTTTCGCGTCGAACACGGCAATTAAAATAGAGAAATCAATTACATAATTTTACTCGCCTTATTATAATTATAATTAATTATTTAAACTTTACTCCATAAATATGAACTTTTTATGATATTCAATTTACAATAAATAATTTGCTGTGTAAAGAGCGTACATTCTCGCAAACTTTAACTATTATATAATGAGACTAAAATGCAATAACTTTACTTTCTTATATTTAATTAAATTTTCTATTGGATCTTCAGAATATAAAAATGAAATTAATATAGATTTGTTTGTTTATTTTAGATAAAATGAGGTGCAGTAAAATGTGATCATAAACCCATTTTTTTTCGTAGGTCAAAAATGCTGTGAAATTCCTAGCTTTTTTTTTCATAAGTCTGCTAGTTTGTTGTTGTTGATGATTCTTGTTCTTTGGTTGATGCGTTGCGCGATGAAGATGGAATGGTAATTAAAGCGGAGAAAACGGTGGTGGATGGCGTTTTGACCTCTTCGACGTGAGTGAGCCGTCAGCTGATTTCTATATTTAGCCCGAAGTGCGCGATGGATGATCTCCGGATGGATGGATGATGATGATGAAGGCAAGCCATACCATGCCGGTTCGTACGATATCGGCGCTGAGGCTTCCTCCACCTCTTCCTCCTCTTTTCTTTAATCGTCGCCGCGTATTGCTCTTTATTTAGATTAAATAGAAATCGACCGACTTGCCGCGGATTTGAATACGCAAATCCTAGGCTCTCCTCAATAACGACAGCGACAAAAATGCAACCAACATACGAATCCATGCCCAGAGTGAGTAGTGGTAGTAGGTAGTACCATGATCCTGGTTCCATGGGCAAACGCGAGATTATGCAAATAGAAAGTTTCCCATAGTTTTAATCTTCCGCTGATTGGCCGCCAACCTGCCATTCGCACTCTTTTTTCCGATTCTCAATTGGCCGAGATTAATAGGAATTCTGCAGATGATCATTTCACAAATGCATTGATACTCGAAAGCAGGCAAGCAAAAGTTAAAATCCTGTTGGTATTGGAAAAGGACGCAGGAAGGAATCCAAGGTGATTGTCGATGTGAATGCGGACAACAACAACAGCAACAATCCAACTCGATGTTGGGCAGCGGCAAGGAGAGCAATAAATTTTCGATAATTGAACGCGCAGAGCAAGTTGATCGGAATGCAATGGCACCAATAATCAAATAAAATAAGCTCAGAATCGACAGCAAAAAGAACGAAACGATAATAATGAGAAATAAATAAACGAGAATGAAAAGTAAACACCTTTTGTAATTTAATTCGCGTTCGCTCTCAATGCAGTACTTTGCATTTCGTTGACAAGGTTAGAGGCATCACGATTTGCGGGGGCGTCAAAGTCGCACGCAACGAACGGGTGGGTAAAGTAAAACTAACATATTGCAAAACACATACAGCACAAGGATCTCCGCATTTTCTCAATTGTTTCTCTTACATTTCTCTTTTATTTTATAACGACTTCATTAACAATTTCAAAAACAACTTCTTTATAACTATTCTCACAATAATTAGTGCATATTTTGAATAATTTCTTTCAATTTACAAATTATTTAATTTTCAAAACGATAATACATTTCCATAATTCATTCAAAAATTATTTTTTTTAAATATCTGAAAAATAAAATATTGTTTTTCTATTAATTATAATTTGATTTACTTTCATTTAACGATGAAAATATCTCAACTTTTATTTTCATTTAATTCCTATTGAAAAAAAAAATCATAATTAAAATTATAATTATTATAATTTAATTATAACACAATCAAATTCGTTTACTTATAATTCGAGTTTATTGCTTTCGAGAGGAAAATCATTAAGGAAGGAAAAGAAATAATAATATTCATAGTTTCTTTTAATTATAGACTCTATAGAATTTGCTTATTGTCCGTTTCCTTTCCCACCGACTTTTTTAAATTAAATTCAATTTTAACCTTCATTATTTTACCGTAATAAAAAAACCATATTATAATTATAAACAATAATCAATGTAAAAATTATAATCAATTCAGCATAAATTTGCATTAACTTAATAATAATATTATTACTTCTTGTTATCAATTCTCGAAATAAATTATTTCATTTTTATATGGAAAATTATTTTATTGAAAATATATGAGTTTCGTGAGTTATAAAATATCAAATTTAATATTGAAGAAATGTGGTCAAGAAATTAATAATTAATTATTGAAAATAAATATTTATAAGAAAATGTTTATTTATTTTACTTAAATAAATTTCCACAGACTGAAACTATTCGAATTAATGGAAATTTTAAATAAAATTCTAATGAATATTTGAAAATTTTAGTTTGAATGTTTCTAGTTAGTAAACTTAATTAATTTCTTGGTCATTTCTTTTGGCTCGTTTTGGTGTTTGCGATGGAAGGAAGAAATAAAACGGCCGTCGCTTTCATTTTCAAAGTTGAAATTATCTGGCTGGGCGCTTTCAATATTCAAATTTATTATAATGCGAGCTCGCAAAAGCAAAATAGCCGTGAGTAGTAAAAGCGCAAGCGAAACGTGCTTAAGCCAGGAAACACAAGACGTACACCGTGCATACATACATACCTACACACATACAAATCTCTATATATATATACATGCACACATGCATACAGGAGATCTCGCCAATGAACCCGACGTACATTACATACACTTTTTTCTTCCTCTTCTTCTGTTTTTCAACTTTGTTGGTTTAATCATTACCATTCGCCTCTCTCTCTCAACCCTCTTCGTTTTTCCCATTCGTTCCCAAGCGACATCATCAAATGGTCTGAGATTCCCGAAGACCTCAAGTAAAAACCTATTACCACGAGATGAGAGGGAGAGAAAAAGAAACGTGGCTCAATCATCTTCAAATAAAACGAGATTCCAACTATTAAGCTTACATTATCCGCAATCTCCTGACACGAACCTCTCTCTCAATCACCTTCTCTCTCTATTTCTCTACAGCGATTATTATTCAGTTTTAGCGCATCGATATTTGCGTTATGAAATAAGCGCGACGCGATTTCATTGAATTTCCCCGACCGCTTTACATTCGATAATATTAAAGTGTAAATCCTAACAATGGGATCCATTGACTTCGCCCGAGATAACCTCCATCTCTTCTCGTTTTGCGCTCTTCTCGCAAACTATAAATAAGTCCAGATAAAAGCGTGTTCGCGGGAACCGCCGATTGACGACAATAATTAAAATGCTCAGGCTCTTCTTATCGATGTAATTACATGGAAAAGTCTAATCACTTGAGCGGCGTAAATTGTTGAATTCCAATTTGTTTGCGATTCCAGACGACCGACGAAATTGATCTATCTATAAGCATTAAATCAGCTCTACTCACAGAATTACGACCGATCAGCAAATAGCCATTAATTACCTGAAACAACAAAAAAACACACATTTATTAGAAATTGTACAAACAATTTAATCAAAAACGACAAATAATGTTTTCCTTTTCAATAGTTAAGCAACGAATTGAATTATTTTCTTCTTTTATTATATATTATTGTTGTTATGAAATAATTAATAAATTAGTACTTAAGAAGAAATTTTCAAGAATTTATACATAAAGCAAAAACAGTGATTCACTTTTATTTTCAACTAAAAGATGTTTATGTTATTTTTTTTGTGGGATACCCACATTATGGTGAATTTCATGCAAGACGAGGTGTAATTGTGTGTTTTCGGTCGGTCTGCGAGTAAAAGAGAGGAGATAATCTGTGCGCTCGGAGGAAACAGGTTCTTCAATTCTTCTTTAATCTGTGGGTTTGAAATGGAGGAAGGAAAAATATGTTAAGTGAACAGAACGGAGGGAAGGAAAATAAAATGTACAAAAAAAAATATACAAAGAAACGAAACAAGGAGACTACGACGGACCACCAAGAAATATAATCATTAAGAGGTAAAAGCCTGTGGTAAGATAAGGTGGATAAGTAAACTTCGAGAATGGATGGCGTATCATTGCAGTTAACTCGATGATGGCTTCATTACTTCTTTTTTTATATATTCTTTACTTTAAACCATATGGTCAAAATTTTCAATGGTTTAATTTTTTTTTCATATGAAAACTTATATTTTCGAACAAATACTTTTCATTGAGATCTAAAGTTTTCTACAAAATTTACATAAAAGTGTTTCAAATTAATAAATTTTAATGATTTGCATGTATTGTTAAAGTTTAATTCAAATGAAATTAGATTTCAATTTACATAATAATGTTTTTGCTAGTTTTAAAGATATAAATAAAGATCGTTTAAAATTACATATTCAAACTAATCAATTTTACTGCTCATGTATAGACCTGAACTTATTATTAAATTGCATTTATATTGCAATAGGTAAAAACCGCAACTTCGAATACATTTAAAGGCTAAGATTTGCATGTCTTGTACTTAATTAAACTAAACAAGAAACTATTCTATTATAATTCAAATGGGAGTAGTAAATATATATATATATATATATTCCAACACATCATTTTTTTGCAGCCGTTTTGCAACCGGCTGCAACAAAGCAAACGTTCAGCAATGAAAGATCTCTTAAAACACGGAGAAGGGAAAAGTTATGATCGGTTTCGAGGACGAAACTCCTGCCGAGACCTTTACAGCCGTGATTTACGAAGCATCAAAAGTGATTGACAATAACACTAAAAACGTTCAGGTTAGTTGTTATTTTCCGAATGCAAATTCCGAAACGCCCGTTCGCTCGTCGAGATTAGATAAACGCGGAAAATTACAGTTTCTCCCACTCTCCGGGAAAACGGCCGTTCGGTTCGCTATCTGAAGAGGAAGTGCTAATGCCTCGGCACCCGCGGCTTATTAATTACCGATAATTCCGTATTCAAATACCGGATTAAATCCGATTATTTGTCCGGATCGAACTTTAAGGTTTTCCCAACTCCACGAAGAAATAATAATGTTCATATTTAATGTACAAGAGAGCGAAATGCAATCTACCTTGAGGGCGCTTTCGAAGATGGACGATAGAAGAAGAAATTCAACGCAAATCATGCAAATTTCTAATTGCATTCATTTTTTATTATTATTTCGTTTATGCTCTCCTTTTTTTTATTATTAGAATCTAAATTGATTTCGCGACACGATCATTCGTGCATCGCCTCCAACGAACTGAAATATTAATTTGCATTTCTCCTAGTTCGAAGCGTATTCAATTTTAAATATTTTAACGATTATCCTCGTCTTTTATTCTGGTTATAGAAAGGACTTTTCTTTATCCTTGGAACGAGCTGCTAATGAATGGTTTTGCAAAGGAAACACCGCGTTCGAAAGAGCAAAGTAAATAATATCAATTAACTCCATATTATATAAACAACGCACGTAATTACTGTTTTTCGATTTTTTTTTTGTATCTTTACTCTATTATAAATTGAATTATTCCTAATAATGATAATAATTAGAATTTACATTTTTGTAATATTTTTATTTTATAATTGATGAACGAATAAAATGAATTGTTTGTAAATTGAAACTCACCGATCAATTATACAATTATATTGCGGCTAGGAGTGAATTTCTCGCGATTAAAATCTGACTGCACGCAGAGTGTGTGCAAACGCTCGTTGTTGTTCGCATTTGTGTGCTTCGCTTTTTGCGCAACCGAGACCGAATCGAAAAGCCTTCGCTCGACCATAAAATGTATTATTTATTTGCAGCAGACCCAACGAAAACAACCCACATATCGAAAACGTCCTTTTTCCCATCCAATTAAAGAGATCACAGTGTGACTCCCAGAGTCGGCGTTTATGGCTCTGCGGATCATATGCCTACTTACTACCTATACCGACGACTTCGGTTTTCGCAACTTCTGAGAGTCCCATAAGTTTTGCAACTTATAGAATTACCTAACTATTATTATTGATAATTTTATATAATAACCGTATACAACTATTTTATTTATTAAAAAAAAAACTATTAATCTGTAAAATTACTTACAAATATATACGCAATTTTAATTTGATTCTCTAAACTAATAATTATAGTCTGGATTTATAATTGAAAGTTTTCGAGGTTTATGTTAAGTATTGAAGAGAGTAGATTGGAGCCAGGGTAAAACTGGTTTGCAATCAATGGAAGTGGTTGGAATCAATGGAGAGATTGAACCGAGGGCTAGTTTCTATAAGGAGGAGAGAAGAGGAAGACTCTTTGCAATTACGGTTAATTCAATCGCGTGTCCACCTCCTTCGTGTACGAAGAGTATTGGTATAAAACGGAAGGATCATTTGCATCGTGAGCAGAAGACATGATTTATCGCCGGCTTTTCGAAAATTAAGAATCCCGTATTTTATCTGCAAACAAACCCAATTAAAGCGAAACACGCACGTGGATGTTGTTGCATGAAAACGTGAAATTAAATTGCATTTTTTCGATGATTTCAACCAAAAGTTTGAGTAAACAATGGATCAAAGGATGCATGCTTGTTGTTGTTGTTGTTGTAGGAAGAATGCCGGAATATGAAAGTAACGTCTGCATTTATCCGACGAAATATACTTTCAGTGGTCACGCGAAAACGACGTCGGCCTAACACGAACAACCGTTCGACGTTGTTGCTCAATTAAATGAATTGACAGTCAACGTTTTGCATCATGCATGACGGCTCCGAGGGAAACGAAAACTATAAAGCTAATTAAATGCTATTTCGAACCCGGCAACGAACAAAACACCACGAAAAAAGACGACAACAACAACAAACAACGCGGAATAAACGAAAACAACACACAAATGTAGGGAAAAAATGACACGTACGCAACGCGCATAAATTTCGCACACATTTCAACACTTTTGACTCGAACAAAAGGCACGGCTGCATCCATCAATTCGCGAAAAGGAAAAGTGAAAAAATATCGTGTTTCTAATCGTTTTCTTCGCATTCGCTGTTCAAGTTAATAATAATTGACTGCGCGTTACGAGAGAATTCCGATGCGCTTACATTACACAAGGTAAAAGCAAAAGTTTCAGGAAACATATTCAAAATAAAATATTTCTAATATTTAATATAGATATAATAGAATTAACAATATAAAAATATTTATGTTTATATGAAATATTAATTCCAGTTGTAAATAAACGCATATTTATGTACGATCCATCAAAGAGTGCGTCTTATGTAAACATCTATTTCGAACGAATTGAGTGCAAAGTGAATATAAGGAGGATCAGTAATTGCAGGAATGTCCTGGCCCTAATCCAAATTGCGGCAACTTCGCCCAAACAGGAGCAAAAAAACCGAACCTCCACTATTTATAGTTTTCTTGCCCAGATCCTCCAGTTTTCTGGCCTCGTTTCCATTGATAAGACAAACAACGAAACCCGCAAAAGGCTTATCTGCACCACTATTATTTTTTACTGCCTCCAATAACGTTTACACGATTACACGCCACATTTATTCCGCTCTTTAACGGCCCACACTAATCCCCAATCTGAACGCTACTCCTGCTGCTGCTGCACATCTGAAGAGAAAATGTAATAACAATAAAGAGAGATGCGGTGCAGTATTCAAATTGTTTCCAGTTAGAAAAGAGAGAAAATAATGAACGGAAGACGCGAGCGAGGAGGCAGAATTTTAGCGCTAATTACGTGGAACAATCGTAACGGTCATCTGCTTCTCCTCCATTGTTACGGCGGGAGGATTCAATTAGATTATTGATCTTTCATTCTTTCCACCTGCAACAAAGCTTTTCCGGGAGCATATAACAATTCGATATTTCAATCTATAAATCATTCAATTAGCAACGATAATGTGAGTGTGTATATGTTTAACAAACGCGAAAGAATGAAACGATTTACATTGAATGAAAAGAAACGCTCATTGTTGTTAGTCTCATCCAGTATTTAATTAGAGCTAAAAATTGTCTAGATTAAAAGCAAACTGAATCGATTATAAAGAAAAACGAAATATTTCCATTCGAATCATAATTATATTATATTAATTTCAATATTTCATAAAAATATTTTTTTTTTCATATAACATTCTTATCAAAAATATTGTATTCTAAAACTATCAATAAGGATTTCACGGAATCGCATTTCGTAATCATTTCATGCGCCATAAATCAAACACATTTGGATCAACACATGAGTAAAACTTCATAAACCGCAATTGAAACAATACGAGTGTAACGAATTCCCACATATCATCGATATCGATTACATTGGAAAACGAGAATTTCCTGAAAACGCACTTTAAACTCGCCTATATCGAGTTCAAAAAATGCGTACAAAACATTTTTCTAAAATCCGAATTGATAAAACGAAACGCATTTTCATATAATGAAATCGATTGTGCTCGAATGAAACACGTGCACTGTTCATTCAAATTCTGCATTTCGTTATTCATTATGTAATTATAAAACTGAATTTCAACGCAAAGATTTAACTGATTTAATTAAATTAAAATGTTTCTTTCTTCCTTGATTTATTGAGGTGTAGCGATCGTGGGACACTCTGTATATCAAACGAATGTTTTTGTTGTTTTCATCGGCTGTTGGCGGCTTGAATTATTTATTGTAGTTCACCAGACGAAAGAGAAGAAATAATGCAGGAAAAAAAATTGTAAACCGGGGAGATCTCGACGGGTTCGTGTCGCGACCGCACGTTGAAGTCTCTCGTGCGGTCGCGCTCTTCGCTATTAATAATATCTTCACAGACCACACAAAATATCTGCAAAATTCAAGAAGCTCTTCCAGACAAACCATTTTTCAATTTCGTATATTAAAATATAAAAATAAATTATTTTTTTAAACCAAAATCTATAAGGTTAAAAAATATAATAATTCAATTGTATTTGAAAAGAAAACAACTATATAAAAAAAATAATATTAGTTTTAAGTGAAGTCAGTGACTCTTTAGTTTATAACAAAAGAATGGATTGTATTTAACTCGGATGCAAGGCTCGGTTTTCTCGATTAAACGAAAGAGCAAAACTCGTAATAGATTCGAATCCAATTGCTCCACGCAATATATAATGTTAAAGAAATGGCAGCAACAACAAATAAAAAATATATAAGCTCGTACACACATTAGAACAAGAAGCGGGAATGGCTTTATTATTAAAGCAAGACGCAATTTGCTCGGTCAGCATTTTAGACACTTATCTGAATAAACCGCGGCCCCCGAGGGTCCCCTTTGCGCTTTAATAGACTTTAGAATTGTAATCACTGTTTAGCATTTCCATTTTTTGTTCCTCCTTTATTTCTTTTAATTTCCCCAACACTTTTGTTCCTCTTATTACCTCGCAATTGTTTTAGTATTCACAGTTTCCTTTTACGAGAAATATCGAATTCGATCGCAGCAGGAAACGATCAAAAGTCTTATTTTCGTTCAAATAATTGCAAAAAAAATCATCCATTCAATTCTTAATTCCAAATAAAATTATTGTAGGTCAAAAGAAATATTTTTTAAAATATTTAAATGGATAACAAGGCAGGAAACGATTCTTTGATCGAATTTTAATTGTTAAAATGTTCTTCGAATTACTAGTTTCAAAACAATTTTTATACTTGATTATGTTTACCATTTAATAGTCCAGTGATTTGAAGGAGAGAGTTTTAGTTTGAAAGAACGTAAATTATATTTGCAGTAACAAACAATAATATTTAATATTTTGTAAAATAATGATGATATGAAAATGTTAATTGTCAATTAAATTTTAATATAATTATGATTTGCGATCGAAGATAAAGTTTTAAAAAACACTATTGAATGAAGTTTTTTTTTCGATTAAACGTAGAGGCGAGTCAAATTGTTGGCATTTCCCCGGATTCCGTCTGCGGAGATCTCGTGAAGGATAGACGGATTTGGTATTCCGTCTGATCTTTGCGGATGGCCTGTGAATCGAAACGCGGCATGAGTGGGTGTGTATATGTATGCTCGAGGAATCGTTTTGTCCGAAGGAAGGATTCAGTCAGTGTCCTTTGCATACCAAAACTGCGGCGGAACGGAGAGCAGTGGGTTACATAACCGGCACGAATATTATGCCCCGGCTGGCATTCATAATCAGTATTGTGTTTGTGTGCATTCATTTTGCATTGCTTCAACATTTTTCTTAACGAATGCCTAAAAAAAATAGTTTTTTTCTTCAAATGGAAATTAAAAAAATAATAAATTGATCGATTGTTGTAACGGGTGATTCGCCCACGTCTCGCGTCGTAATCCCAATTAGGCGTTCATCTGGAGCGATTGCGTAATGAGCCGCTTTATATTCAGACGTGATACTTTTAGTCTTCCTACGAATACCGACCGTTTTCCACTTTGATTGTGGTTTTGCGAAACCGAAGGTTTA
The DNA here is from genome assembly GCA_963457615.1 of Nicrophorus investigator. Lineage (NCBI taxonomy): Eukaryota > Metazoa > Arthropoda > Insecta > Coleoptera > Silphidae > Nicrophorus > Nicrophorus investigator. Next base: position 715,160 of record OY735142.1, read on the forward strand.
ATAATATTCGTGTACTTACAAATTACGAACACCTCGGGACACCTGCGTAATCCCTGGGTAAATAAATTTTCCGGCCCTGTTTCACTCTCCTTTTCTCTCTCTTATTCTCATTATTTCTCTCTTTATATCTTTCGAGCAAATGCACAGAATCCTAATTAAGCAATTAACTAGCTAACGCACCGTGGACACTGTTCGACACGATTATACACCGAGAACGCACACTTTATCCAACTCTTTTCTTCTCTTCCTCCTTTTGTATTCTCCGCATTTCACCTTCCATCCCATATTACATAACGACGCGCGCCGGGCATTCTCTTTCACCAATGCGACCATACGCGAAATCATATTCTGAATTTTCCTTTTCCTTTATTTAAATTTTTCAATATTAAAAACTACTTGAAAAAAATATTTCTTAACAAAAAAAATAATTTAAATCCAATAATTATCATTTTACTTTGAAATAATAACAAATATTCTGTTTCCAATACATTTTGTAATAATAATGAAAATGTCTAATTATTATTAAAACATTTACAAATGTAACTGTTTTTAAAAATTAATTAAAAATCAAATTAAATTTCTTATTAGAAACGTAATATTTTTTTATATGTAATTAAGTTCGTTATTAAAAAAACTCACTCATAAAACTTTTTCTATTTAAAACGCAATGCAATTCAGATATAATTGGAAAACTCTGAAAACTTTAATAAAAGTAGAGTAGAAATTATCTATAATTGAGAAACTCGTTCATGAAACACGTACAGAATATAGTGTTCTTGTTTGTTACATTTTAAAATAATCTCTTTTTCAATATTTAACTAAGAAAAAACTTATCTCTTATATAACTCTATTGTCCTAACTATTCTTGTAAAAAGAAGAAACTTGTTATCAGAAACAGGTAAAACAAAGTAATTAAAACCTGTTTGTTTAAAACCTAAACTCGAAATTATAATAGAGTAATAAACGCAATAGGATAGAGAATTTCTTAAGTTTAATTACTGTGTAATAACCTGAGAACTACTGGCGATGTAATTTTTCGGCATTTCCTTTGCATCCTTGTGAATATGAATTGGTGAGCCTCGCTTTTTGTTCCATATAGAAGAGGAGAAGCAGCAAAACTCCTTCATTACATTATGCGCACTATTATAAAGCAATTAAGCGTGTACAAAAGAGAGAGAGAGAAATCTAATGTACCAAGGCTGAACGGATAATAAATGTTTGTGTGCATCTTTTAATTGGTCTCCACTTTCAGGTTCATCCACCTCAAATTCAAACACACACTCTCACTAAAAAAAATTGAGAATCATTGTTTCAAATATTAACTACTTAAAATTGATTGATTGAATTATTATATTAAAATTTTGAAGGGAAAACATCTTAGCACATTCGGATTTGCAAAATTTATGCTGAAACATTTTAGTTAAAAAATAAACATTTTATGGAAATCCATAATGGAAATTTAATGTATTTTTTTATTTAATTAATTAAAATGCTTTAGTTGGAAAAGTCATAGATAAACAATACATATTTACATTGTATAATAATGATGTATGTAAACGGACTTTCGAACTTTGACGTTAATTAAGCGATTGTCAGAGTCCAGGAAACGACGAAATCTAAACAATTTGAATAGACGACGACGTGCGTGCATTCATTGTTCAATATGTGAATCGGAGAGTAGAAAAAAGTAAATGAAGTAACAACGTGTCTCCTCGACGTGTCCTTACTTTCGTTCGAAGAGACATGCAATTACGTCTACATCTTGTATAATTTTTTTACGTATAATTGTTAATCCGCGACGAAGTCTCAATTTTTTCTTCTTTTTCAGTTCTTCTCTCTTCATCATCGTCGACTCTTCACTCGTTTGGAAATTATGGATGTCCTAAGAAATAAAAATTGATTGGATCTCCGTGGAAGCAAAAGCAAGAGCGCAGACTGCGTTCTGCTTATGATTATTATTTGCTTTTGTGTTTGCGGAGGTTTTCTAAGAAGTCGAGGATCGTTTTACAACCCGGCCGTGTTCTATTGTTATAAATTATTGATTGGCCATAAACGTGTTTGTCAGATCCAAGGGGAAAACTGGATTCGCGACTCTTTGCATACACATACACACACACACCACAAACAGTCATTCCACTCTGCAATAATCGATTTCGTATGGCCATGTGTTTTATGTGCGTTGTGTGGTGTTGCGCTCGTTGTTTCTTTTTTCTTGCTTTTTCTATTCTTTTCTTGCCTTCCTCGCAACTCCCAGCAACAGCAGCAGTTCGAGCTCAGTTGGAGCCGTGGAATTCACGTGTGAAAAAGTGCAACATTTTGGTGTAACGACCTCCTCTCGTCGTCGCCGACGACGACGTCCCTCTTATTTTTAGCGTAATCTATGAATAGTGTCCGAGTATCTATGCTTCTTCTCCTCTCATACCACTTTTTATACATCTTTTTTTGCTGCTGCGATACTTCCACTTCATCTTGATATTCTTCTAAGAGAGAGACGAAAAGAATTAACACTTGGGAGTGTAACGAATCGTCAAAGACCTCTCCTGTGGGAAAAGCGGTGCTTGCTTAGGCTTCGTCGGCCAGGTGAAATCGATTTCCCATAGGAAAATCATTTGCATACCGATTTTTCTCGACTCGAGTCGCCGTCATGTGCCGCTGCCACGGTTTTGTTTGATTTTCCCCCCTTTCCACAGCGCTCATTCTCCGTACGGAATTTTACTTCATATTCGATTAAAACCGATTTATAAATAGCTTCGCCATTGTATGCAAATCCGCTTCGTTGCGCATCTCGTTCTTTCTTTTATCCCTCTGACCTAAAATCCAATACTTTTCCAAATTTCCTAAACCACATCAATCCTCATTAAAACAATTACCTTCTAAGGTGAAGGTGATATAATCAAAGTTTATCAAAACGTGGACCACGTTGGTCGCCAGAATAAAAAAGTTTAACAAAAAAAATCAGAATATTCTATTTTCCAAATTCTAAAGAAAAGAAAAATAAAACATTAATCATTCCATTTTCATTGTGGGAAAGTCGAAGGTGATATTGTGCCCCACATCCAAGCTCATCGCGTTTTCGCTGAATTTCATTGAAGAGATCTCGCGTTTCCGGAATTCAATGAAAACCCGTCGTAACTTTCAACGCTCGTCTTCTTCCAATCGATTTCTTTTAATTAATTCTTACAACAACAATTCCAATAAATCGAGCACATAACAATATTTTTAACATGTCAATATTTTTGCGCATTACGTAAATTTAAAGAATTACGCAAACACCACCTTTTGATGCAATTTAAACTGAATTAAGTTTCTCGCGTTAAATGACTCGGAAAATAATCAGACGTTGCGTAACTTTAATATATACGAAACATATATAAATATTTTTTTACTCTCGCTCATAAAACAAATTAGAAATTAGAGATTCGCACGGTTTTTTTTTATCTGCACTTTTCAATCAAAAACGTAATGCAAAGAGAATTATGAAAAAATAAAGAGTAGCTTCCTTATTTTACTTTTACTTTTCTTTCGTTAATATTGTTATCTATTTTTTATTATACATCAATGGATCTTCGAAATGATTTTTTTTTGAGAGTGTGTGTGTGTTACTCTTACTTTTGTTTGGTGAAGAGAGTTCGTCGACCCAAAATTAGATGTTGTTTATTAATGGAAAAAAGTGAAGATCATCGAATCATTAGTGTTGTATATAATAAAAAGATGCAATGCGGTGCATTACGTACCAAATATTTTGTGCACGTGGGAAACGAAATTTCATATACGAAAAGTGAACCGTTCATAAAGGAATTGGTGGAACAAGGATGAAAATGATTATGCAACGAGGCTTTTTAATCACCTTTCAATCACGACCGCCTTCAGAAAATTAATAACGAGAATCATGAAATCCGGCGACTTCCAAAGTGCTTCTTCTTCTTCTCCAACCAACACCGAAGATGGATTTCCTTTTTCGGCCTCAATATCTGACTCCTAATTACCTCATATTCAAATTAATGACCCCGCCAGTATATATAAATAAACGAACTCGAACGCCTTTTTAATCGCTTGGGCAATTTGTCTCGTCCAATGAAACATCAATTTTTCAAATCCTCACAGAAAATATTTTACATTTACTTTTCATAACTAAATAATAAACAGTAAAAACCTAAACTAAGATTCCACTACGATTTTCCTGTGTACAAGTCAGGGCGGATATATCCGCCACTTGTATTAGAAGCATTAAATAATATTTCAGTCCATTCAATAATAAATAAAGAAATAAGCGAAACACTTCATAAATAAGGAAAGATGTTACCAAAAAAATAAATGTAAATTTTCTCAATTAATTGCAATTAGCACGTCGTCTTCGTAAAATCATTTTCTAATTGTTCGCGAGGCTAATTTACGTTCCCATTTTGTAGGAAGGAGCGAAACGGTTTCTCTTCAACGGAATCCGGTGGGCCTCGGGATACGCGTTGGTTCATTGTTGTTCTTCTTCTCGCTTCTTACAACAGTGTATAAATAATGTGTATTTCGCCGGGTTCATTAATTGCAGGTAGTTCTCCTGTTAATTAGCCGAGACGAATTAATTAATCCGGACGAAATTGAAAAGCGAAACCGACAAATAACAGCAGCAGCAAAAAAAAAAATTTGAATACATATATAATAATAATAAACGTAATTATCGATTATGATTGATCGAGTTTTTCGCGCGCCGCTGACAGGTCCATTCAATTAATCCAATTTGCATACAGTTTAGTCTTGATTAGTTTTAATTTTTCGCTCCATCTCTTTCACTCACTTATATGCTTCAATTATTTAACTTAATTAGTCGCTTTCACGGTCAGATTCGGTGTTTCATTCAAATTTTTTGACGAGAAATTTTAAAATAAATATTTGAACCGGAAACGCAGCTTCTTCTACTATTTACCTTTTCTTCTCTTTATCTCATGATTAGAATCGCGCTTCACGCTTTGCACAAAAGCTAATTCACTCGAAAAGTTCCCAGCATCTTTTTTTTAATATATAATTAATTTATTTTTTCATGCTCAACGAATTTTACATAATAACTGTTTCCAAGCGGATTATAACAGGTTTTCAGCGCTGTTTAAGTTTAGTAATTTTTTAACAAATTGCTTCACATTATTTTTCAATCTATATATACTTAATTAACTTAATTAATCCAATTTAACTTAAATAAATTATATCAACAAATTTCAGCTTAATATTTATTTAATCTAAAAATTGCTTCATCATTTAATTTTTTCAAAATTATAATCAAAATTTATGCAATACCTATAATACGAATTATTTCCAAATTTTACAATTACGTTCAGTAAACTTTATGTATTACATGTAAAAAATAAAATGTATTCAATTAAAATCATGAATTAAATTATGATTTATCATTCGCAAAAAAAAAATAAGTAATTGAATGAAAATGTGACCTGTAATAGCAACAACAGATGCAGCATTCATCTCGGCATTTGCAAAACGTTTCGGACTTGGATGATAATAACTCAATCAAAAATCTTGCGCGGATCGATTTCGCGCGCCTGCATTTATTTTCGTGCTTGGAAAGCTCTGACCTACAATCCGAATGGTAATTATAACATTATTCATCGCCGCTCGAAAAGCCCATTTACAGAACCCACAACAACAAACAACAAAAGTATAACCGAAGGAAACAATTGGAAAGACTTTACGAGGTTTATTCGCATTACGCAATTACGAATTACTCGTCTCCGAAGGATTTACCATTGAGCCAAGTTTATTTATTGGCCGGTTAATTGATGTGTATAAATAGAAAACGTAATTGCGCTGTTTACCATTCGTCATTACGCAACTCGTTTATTCCTATTTTTCTCATATTTTTTTTATCACTTACCTCCGCAGATAATTACAAAAAAAGAAGTAGATTTTAATGCGAATAAAGTGCAGATAATTTTACTATGCAGAAAATTACTATGATTGCGTCAGGTTTAATTGCAACAAAAAAAGACGGTTGTTTTGACGAACCTCACATTGCGTTTTAATTGATTTCAGATTAACGGATAATTGCAGAGATCAACACTAATCAGCTCAATGTTAATACAGTTTACGATACAAAACACTTATTTAGCGAAAATTTTCGTATAATTTCTGATAAACCACTAGTATTTTTGGAACTAAATTATTATTACCAAATGATTATCTAGAAGATATCAACGATTTTTTACAGACAGTTTGTGTAATTTTAGAATGTTGTGTCTAAAACTTTATTATTATTTATGTATTTTTATTATGAAATATTTTTGCCTAAATTTGAATTATTAATATGTTTGATTATTGGCAGTATTTAATGTGTCTATTAATATTATGTAAAAACCTGTTATGAGCAAATAATGCATAAATTTTCATTAATAAAGTGCACATAAATAAGTAATGATGATCAAGAACTAAATTTGCATATCAGTCTTAAGATTAAGTATAAGAAGTTTATGCATTAAAAACAAAATTATTTCTTTATTATTATTTTTTATAAAGTTTAAAATATTCGACGAAACTATTTTGGAAATACGCTTATCATAAAATACATATTTACTTTCAGGTACAGTTTTTCAAACGCATTTGAAAGTTGTTGGTACCTGAAAATACACTTTGACGATACCTGACTCATAGCATTTTCGAAGAATTGGGTAAATTTTGAGGTTATAAGGTGGAAGAAATGTTCGTTTTCGTCCATTTCAGTATTGGGTCTCTCAAGATGAGCACGGACAAGAGATCTTCGGCAACGAGAATTGCTCCAACGTTGGGAGATTTTCCTTCCAAAACTACGAAGAAGAAATTCGGGTTGATCGTGAGGAATTTACCGCCGGGGATAATCGAGGACGATTTGCATCACATGTTTCAAGATGTGGATAAATTATCTTCGGTGGATTTGAATTCGAGGAGGGCCATAGTGACGTTCTCGACGCGTTTGAAGGCGGAGAGAGCCAGAGATTTGTTCGATGGTTTGTACCTGGACGGAAGACCGTTGGTGCTTCATTTGCAGGAGGAACACGAGAAGAAGGCAGGAGGAAAACGTTCAAAGTTGAAAGAGTGAACACTGTGGTGATTTTTTTTTGAAAACGGAAGATGAGTGCAAATCAATTATTGGTAATTTCGAATGTAAATCGAGGGTTGCGTGTGCAGAGCGAAGGTGGAATAATAAAACGACGTGAAACCATGGGCCACCCAGGAGTTACGTAACGATTGCTTGGAGGATCTGGAGATCTTCAATTTAAAATTGACTACATAAACATCGAGGGACAACAGACCTTCCTGCTAATAGCTGTTATTTCGGACAAATGATGATGTTTCCTTTTCGTTTTTTGTTGCTGTTCTTCTGCGAACGGTCAGCAAGCAGCCGGGAGGGTAATAACAATATCGCTGAAAAGGTTAGCAAAAGCGGCCAGGTGACATTTGAATAGAATCCCAAGGTGAGATCTCTGGAATGCTGCAGCTCATACACCGATACTCTTTTACAAAATGAAGAAGGTGGAGAGACGAAGAGGAGAGTTCTTCGTCGTTTGCGCCGAGAGGGAATTTGCAAAAATTCTTTCGGCCGGGCCCGAAAAGGACAAAAAAAAAAAGAAAAACTGTCGCTGACCTTAATTTTGATTGATGTAAGTGGAGTACAATAATCTGGCGATTCATTCAACTCTCATTACCAGCCGCTAATCACCTGTGAGCGATCCGCGCAAAGTTAAAACGGCTCGCAATTATCGCGCATATAAATCCGACTGTTTATATTTATTTCGTTTTCTCTCATTAAATCTCGTGCACCTATTTTTTGCATTCGCAAACTTCCGAAAATTTCTAATCCAAATTTTGTTTTCAATCAACATTCATATAAACAAACCATTATTTATACTAATACTAATAATACATTGTTATTTTGTTCATTAATTATTTAATTAACTAATTTTAATCTATAATTAAGTTTTGTGCTATTTATTAAATTTAAACTCATATTTCAGTTTCAAAATTGTCTATTATCAATAATAAATAATATAAAAAAAGTATTGAGAATCTTTTTTGCACATTTTTTAAAATAAATTTTAATAGATTTTAATTCAAAATCTAATTTTTTTAACAAAGAAATATGTAAAAATATATAATTCAATGAAATTTTATTAGAAATCTCTTGAAACATCTCCCACGTGAATTGTCTTATTACTCGTAGATTCAGCTTTGCAGAACACGTTTCAATTCGAAAATCGCATCTCCGGTTTTCAAGATCTAGTAGAAAATGTAAAAGCCTAACGAAAAGCGTCTAATCCTAGTTTATGTGAAGTTTCACTAAATCCACCAATTTCAATAGAAAATCCGCATAAGTCATTATAATTTATAACAACGTATCATATAAAATCTTCATTACTGAAGTAATTTTAGCACTTTTAATGAATAATTTAAGTATTTAAATTTAAATATTATACAAAAAAACTTTGTGTAAGATTGAACTAGATTGTTTCTGAAGATATTTTACGTTCGTAAAGTCGTTTAAATTGTATAAAAAAGTAATTAAACGAAAGGCGTAGGTGTGGTGTATTCAAATACTGCGTAACTTTCTCGGAATTCCAAATGGGAATTGTTTAATTTAATAAACTGAATGAGGAAAGGAGAAGAAAAAAAAAGAATGAAACCGATCGATCGAAGGAATTCTCTCCGGCAGCCGATTTGATGGATTCCTAATTGGCAATTATATCGGAATCGATCATTGTTTGTTCCAAATATTCCCGCCGATTCAGATGAGATTATCAATCTCTCTTTTACATTTGTCATCATCATCATCATCACCATCATCATCATCCTCTCTCGTTACCAATTTGTTCTACCATCTATCGCTCCGTTTTGTAGGTTGTCCGCGAAAAATACGCGTGAAAACTTTCTACTCCTCTCATCATCATCATCAGTTTCCTTTTCGTTCCACCCGAAAATCGAAACGGAAAGAAAGGAAATGAGGAATACTTAAAAAAAAAACGCTCGATTCATTAATCTCGTTTTCTTTTAAAGGACCGTAATTAATGCACACAATACTTAATTGCTGCATTGTGATGAGGGGAACCGATGATGCCATCTGCTCCGCAACCTTGGTGAACCCAGGTGAAAACCATTTTTCGTGCAGCGCAAAATCAATACTCTAACTCATCTTCAACTTAATTCTTTGTCTGCACTTCTATTATTTAATAAAGTAAGGTTGAAGGACCTTAGGTTGACGACCTTTCGCGAATAATAAATCACAGTACAGCTTCATTCTTTCTTCTGCAATAAATAATCCAATTATATTTGTCCCGGACTCAATAAACTCCTTGTTACAACGAATCCTATTGATGCGTTTGTATCAGCCGGATAACGTTTCCCCCCGTTTAATTAGTCTCTCGTATTCTATTTATTTTTATTTTTTTTCATATATAAATCAACACAAATCGAGGAGAGAAAAAATCGTTTAAACCTAAACGATTCTAAATCTGTTGAACAGTTATTATGCAAATGCGGTGGAATCCGAACCACACGAAAAATGGGCCAAATTCTTCAAATCGTTTCACAACAACAACCGTGTGTAATTTATATATACACACTTTATATTTATAGTAAAGAAGCCCATTACGTAAATCCATCCATTCATGGAGATAAATCAGACACAATTGCTTTGCGCTCATTTCCAGCAATTAATTTAATTACCTGCAATATCATAATTATATAATTGTTGTACGAAAATATTAATATTAAAAACGTGACCGAAACTAAAAAACAATAAACTGTATCATTCAACGCGTTAATAAAAATCCTTTTACTTTGATAAATGGCATTGTTTTCAACTTTCTGTTCTATTTTCTATCTAATCGCATTTCGAATTAATGAATCACCAAAGTTGCGCGATGCTAAACGGCAATAGGATTGCAAATGAATGATTCACGACACGACGAAGCACCTATAGAAAACAAGAAACAATAAAGTATTCGGGCAGTGAAACCAGTTGATATACAAAAATAATAACAACAATAAAAAAATAAGAGAAGTTGAGAGGAGAGTAGAAAATTTAATTTTGAATGAATGAAACACTTAATTGACTACTTTTATGGCTTCTCTCTTTCGGATTCGTTTCGTGCCGGACCAAAGCCGTAATAAGTTGATTGCACTTTACTGCGACTACTGCTGGATTTTTTTACTTCCTGCTGTCGGAATCATTATTAACTGCAAATTAGATACCCGAGACACGACAAACAGAGAACAGCGACAGCAAAAATAAAAAATGAATTGAAATGGAATTTAATGGAATGAAATCAGAAGGAAATAAATTAAACTTTTTTTTCTTATCCACTTTTTTTTTTTTCGTTCAATCAACTTCACATAACAGAAGTTTAATTAAGTTTTCAGTTAAAATATGCAAAAGTTCTTATATAGAGAAACTGTACATGACATATTTTTTTAAAGAATATAAAAGTTTTCGCACTGTATGTAAATTTAAAAATATTAAATTTTTATTTTCATAAACTAACTCGAATTAAGATTAAAAATTTCAAAATTTAATTAATAAGAATTATTAAATTATCAAAAAGTGGAAATTTAAAGGAATGAAATCGGAAGATTAAGATTAAGTTTTCAGTTAAAATATATAAAAGTTCATCTATAGAGAAAAAAATTGTAATTTTATATCAAGAAATTAATTTTGCATAAATAAAAATATTAAATTTTCAAAAATTAATTCGAATTAAGATTTAAAGTTTCGTTAATAAGAATTATTAAAAAAAAGTGTATACATATTAAGATTAACACATTGCACATTTCTCGCAAAAACAATCGTTGTCGCTAAATTAAGATGTCCTTTACTAGAATTTAATTGGAATTCCTTACAGTTTCTGGTATAATTGACAATGTTCCACATTAACCACAAAAGAATTAATTGAAGAAAAAGAAGTTAACACATTTATTCTTTAACCAAAAATAATTATTATTACTTATAAAATTTAATACATTAATACAATTAATAACTAATAACTCAAGTTTTATTGAATTAAATCTATTATTATTAAAATCTATGAATATGATATGATAAGATAGAAAAGTAATAAAAATTGAGAGATTACCGAAAAATCAATTTATATATTAATTTAGTTAATTTTTATTTGAAGCAATTCCAACATAAAATTTATGCGATAAAAAAGTATTAAAAATGAGATTATTTATAAAAATTGAATACCTGCACTTGCAGCTGCGTTTAAACAATCCTTATTTGGGCACGAAAATAGTGCGTTTCGCAGAAAACAATAAAAATTAGGCGATTGTGCGGGTGAATCATCTGCACCTGCAAATCACAGCGAGGTTTCGGCAATCCGCGGATTTGTTCGTTGTTAACAATTCTATTGGTTCTTTCGCTCGGGTCGTCACGCAGACTATTGGCTGCGTATCTCTTATCTTTTAAAATAATAATACAACAATTTTGATACTTACAAATGTTTTTCGATTTCGATTCGAATATATTGATTTGACTTTAAATTATTTTTTATATACAATTTCTTAAATAATAAACCTATTTTTAAATATAAAAATTGAATCTATAACAATTATCTAATTTTTTTAAATTAATTGGATAAACCGTGGAGATTGTAGCTTTAATTGTAAATTACTTTTTGAATGATATATGCAAAATATTCTATAATCAGAGGGAAATAATACAATTATCTTATTTAAATGAAGATTCTGTTATAATATGAATGTATTAATTTGAACAAATTTATTTTAATAAAAATTTTGTACTTTTTCGATAATTTTTAATTACAAATGAAAATATTAAAACGATAGAAAAGTAATAAAAATTGTGAGATTTACAAAAAAACGATTAATATATTAATTAATAAATATAACAAATTGAATATAAAATGCATGCGATAAAAAAGTAATAAAAATGAGATTATTTATAAAAATTGAACACCTGCACTTGCAGCTGCGTTTAAACAATCCTTATTTGGGCACGAAAATAGTGCGTTTCGCAGAAAGCAATAAAAATTAGGCGATTGTGCGGGTGAATCATCTGCAGTTGCGATTGAAATATATTTTATTAAACTTATTATTTTTCAATTTCTCAAAAATAATAATTTGTATTTCTATTTATATAAATATTATTACATTTTTTTTAAATAAATTATTAACTTTTTATTATGGTTACTTGCATTGATTAATGTAAATGTGAATTTTTAAAAACTTAATGTAATTCAATATTTCTTTAAATGACAAATCGCATTTTATATATTAAAATTATTTAACTTGGTAGAATTACAAAATTGAGTAGTTTCGAAAAGCATTATTTGCCAAGTGACTTATAGAAGTAATTAAATTAAATAAAATAGTAAATATTGTAATTAATAATTCATTAATAAAAATTATAAATGATTTCGTATATTTACGGATTATTTAATTTATATTGTACTGTTTCGCTAAATTTTAATAAAAATGAAAATAATAAAACGATAGAAAAGTATAAAAATTGAGAGATTACCGAAAAATCAATTTATATATTAATTTAGTTAATTTTTATTTGAAGAAATTCCAACATAAAATGTATGCGATAAAAAAGTAATAAAAATGAGATTATTTATAAAAATTGAACACCTGCACTTGCAGCTGCGTTTAAACAATCCTTATTTGGGCACGAAAATAGTGCGTTTCGCAGAAAGCAATAAAAATTAGGCGATTGTGCGGGTGAATCATCTGCAGTTGCGATTGAAAAATATTTTATTAAACTTATTATTTTTCAATTTCTCAAAAATAATAATTTGTATTTCTTTTTATATAAATATTATTACATATTTTAAAAAATAAATTATTAACTTTTCATTATGGTTACTTGCATTGATTAATGTAAATGTGAATTTTTAAAAACTTAATGCAATTCAATATTTCTTTAAATAACAAATCGCAATTTATATATTAAAATTATTTAACTTGGTAGAATTACAAAATTGAGTAGTTTCGAAAAGCATTATTTGCCAAGTGACTTATAGAAGTACTCGTTTTCAATTTCTCAGAAAAACTAAATTTTATTTCTTTTTATAAAAATATTATTACATTTTTTTTATAAATTGCATTTTACATATTATAATTATTTAACTTAGTAGAATTACAAATTGAGTAACTTCTATAAGCGTTATTTGCCAAGTAAATTATAGAAGTACTCGTTCGTTGAAATAAACATAAGTTTGCATTTGCATTTGCATAATTTTCTGAATACTCTCAAATTTAATTTAAAATATACAAATTTCACGTTAAAAGATTTTGTGAATGAATCTCAAAATTTGCTTAAAAATATCATTTAAAATAAAATGTGTTTCTTAAACTGAACAAAATTCTGAAGATTATCAAATTTTATTGAAAATATTGAAATTTCAAAGATTTATGTGAATGAATCTTTGAAAAATCTCAAATTTCATTCGATATATTTAAAGTTTCAAAATAAAATGTATTAATTATGAATTAGATTAAATTGATGTGTGGGGGTGGTGGAAATACATAGCGCGGATAATCCGGGCTGCGGCGATGCGGATCGGCGTGCGGCTAACGTGTACGAATTTATTTATTGTGTGGATATGATAATAAGCAATGCGATAAATGTGTGTAACAGGACTCGGGGATAAACCTGTAATCCATATTAAGAAAGATTGGTTTCGCTCGGAGAGAAATATTATTGGTATAAATCACGTCGAGGCGGTTTTCCGCCGCTGCCCTCCTTTAATAATGATCGCGCGGCGGACAAAAACAGAAGAAATAAAGACATACCTAAAGAACATGATGAGCGGCGTTAATTAATTTAAACTCCACAACCAACGTCTTATGTCTTTGAATTGTTTATTTCAAAATTTTAAACTCTGTTTGCACACGTATTGATTTTTTTTTTATATTAAGGGTGGTTTATGTAACTCCAGTTTTTATTACTTATTGGTGCACTTCATTCACTAAACGTCGTTATTCTGTTCCGTTCACTGAAACTGTGGGATTCTGCAGGTGATGATGATGGATGGTATATGGATCGCACGGACCGGCGTTCTTCGGGAGCGGAAGAAACACGCGATTCGAAGAGTTATCGAAGACTGCTTTGATGTGATGTGATGTCTTTTGTATTTGAGCGGAGAGCGCTTTTTACCTCCGGTGCGATGCTCACTCTTCGCCGGACGAACGCGGATTGTTGTCGGCTTATGTGTGTGAATGCACTCGGCGCGACGCCCGTCTCCCCCACAAGCTATGCGCTTACAGACACACTCAGCTGAAGAGAACAGAACGGACGATCTATGCTACGAACCTCCTCCACTTCTGTGCAACATCCGTCCACTACTTTGTTTGCTTTTAGGGGATGCTAACCCTACTAGAAACCATCAACATCATCCCAATCTGATCATCACTCCTTCTTCCGTGGTAATCGAATCACCACAACCACCCTTTCAAACAATTTCACACGCGCTTCAATTCATTAATTCCACCCAAAACTAACATCAACATCAAACCAAATATTAATCACACAAAATTTTTATTAGACAATGATTGTTCTCTGAAAACTTATAATAATTTTGTTACCAATATCTTTGAAATATTAAATTTACTGTAAAATTCTAAAAATAAAATTGTATATTTCATAAATTACAAATAATTTAAATTGTACACTTGATCAATTTTTTTTATGTTCAACAAAGAAAAATCATTGCGTTAACACATATCTAAATTGGAATCTGAATAGTTATGTGGCTTAACCAGAAGAACAGAAGGATTTCGCAAAGCCGCGGATTCCTTTCTAACGTTTATTAGAATACATTACGGATGCTTGAAATTCGCGCAGACGTTTTGATATAATCCAATATTGAGTTTTACCGCAGTGCGGTTTCCTGCTCCAAAGAACATTATACAAATAACAAAAATGTTTTTTTACGCAATAATTAATTGCACTTTACACAATTCCATTATGAATTTAATCGACATTTCCATAAAAGAGTTAAAGTTTAATTAATTTATATCTAAATAAAATTAAATATCAAGCATATAATAGAATCAACATTTGTGATATTTCCATTTAAAGATTGAATTGCTCCCATTTTTTTTTTGTCTAAATTTTCTATAAACATAAATATGGAATTGATACTTAACCAATTGAATTTCACACGGGTTACATAAGGAGAGAACTATAAATTATCGCCATCCTTCCAAGACGTAATTATAATTTAACACACGAACGGTTCACGGATTGTTTTATTATTCCGACGAATCTCCACGTAATCTAATAGCACTAGGTGTGTGTGTGTGTTTCTCTATTTGAATACTTCCTTGCCCACCGACAAAATTGAAATTCTATTCGACATCAATTTTCACATTACAACGATAATCATCTCATTTTTTTTTAAACGCGAAAAATATTTGCTTCGAAGTAAGGCGAGGTTTTATTGCTCATTTTTGCCCTCTTACGGAATCGCTGAATTATTAGACACCAAAAATATGCTTAAAACACTTGGCGGAATAATTAAAACTAATTTATGCGCGTTTCGGCCGGGAGGAATTCCCACATAAATCTCTTTGTCCGAGAGATGAAGATACACAACAAGTACACATACGTATATTTCGCCTCCTCCTCCTCCTTCAACTCCTTCGAACAAAAAAAAGGATGATCATCAACATTGTATAATAACTGTTATCCTTTTCTCTTTTTTTATTGGCTCCAGAGGGTCCCTTTTAATCCGTAATTGTGGGTTTTGCTTTACCGCCCTTGGGACTCTTTATTCACCCCACTATTCATGAGGGTGCGTTTTAATCTGCCGGAAAAAAGGGGGCTACGTGATTCCGCTTTGTCGGGTGCGAAGAAAGTAACATTTTGCACCGATGATTACCGATTGTTCAATGACCCTACATCGTATGGCCCAAATTTTCCAAACATCATTTTTGTAAAACATCTTTGCCAATTTTACATACACTCCAATAATTTTGATATCATTGTAATTTTGCAATAAAATCTCAATTATGAAATTTAGTAAATTAAATAATTATTAACAAATGTTTTTGGATTATTGATTATATTTGCTGGAAAGAAGTGCACCTCTGCAATCGGTCGTCCTTATACATCATTTAACGTAAATTTATTTGCATTTATTATGCAAACGAAGAAGATCCATTCCGCATTACATTCCGTCCCACGGTCTCTTCTCCATGGGAACAAATACACTACGAAATGGAAGAAAAATAAAAACATTTACTAACTCTTCACTAAACTCCACTTTACCCAAAAAAAAAAGATAAAATAAAGCGAAAACGATTACGTAAATTAAAATTGCACAAAATCTTTTGTTCTCTCCGCACGTTCATTAATAATCGAGACACCTTAAGGTCGGATTGCAGTTTCGGCGTGACCGAATTCGCAGTTTATTACACAATTATGCAATTTCCTTTCGCCGAAAAATATTATTAAACTCTCAAAGTTTTTGATTAATTAATTAATAGGTTTATTTTACAATTATTTTTTTTTAACATTTCCGTATTTGAGTGTTTAGTGTAGATTGTGATGGATGTGGTAATGCGAAATATGCAATAGGAGGAAGTGATTTTTGAGTGCACAGAAAACGGCGGCGGCGGCGGCTGTGTTTTAATTTATTTACGATCCTGCGGCGGAACGTTACGAAATATTGGAATTGTTGCAGGCCGATATATAAATGATTGGCACTAAAACACACCTTAACCGGGATAATTTACGTCCTCGGGGCGCATCGCTCCGAGAGAACGAAAATCATAATAGTATTTCAATGAGAATAACCGGAAAAAAGGATCGAAAACAACAACAACTGCAACAGCAAGAAGAGGAGGAGGAAGGACCAAAAAGGAATGAGCGACCCGCGGTGAGACCTCTCGACTAGGAGATTTACACCAGCTCCGATAGGAACGGATCGATTCGATGATCGATCACAAACTGTTGATCAATCACCAATGCTTTGACACATACCGTTATATTTACACACATATATATCTAAACTTTGCTACATTTAATTCTACATTATTTAAAAAATTTAATTTATCAGCCAGATTCCTTATAAATACAGTAATTTTTTTTTCTTTATTTTACTCAAAATTTGAAAAATGTTAAAAAATATTTTTCAAGTAAGTTTTTTCGTTTTGTAAATTTCAATGAAATAAAATTAGTAAAAACCCTTATTAAATTTGATTGATATTTAATTGATTGCATTTGTATGCAAATTGATTTCATTCGTATCCAAGTTTGAAAATGGCTTTGTTGAAATCCCTACATAATTGAATTGGATTTCTCAATGGACGCGCGCGTATTTCGCTCGTTATAAATTCACGTACTCTCTTCATTCTTTATTATTTATTTTTTTTATTGTGAATCTTTTGAAAGTCAAACTAATTGATCGTTGGAACTTATTACGCATACGGAGGAACGCGTTTTGTGTACGCTGGTAATGTTACGCCCATGCATTGATCATCGCCGTCATCATCATCATCATCATAACATCATCCCGCGTCGATGACTCGCCTTTTGATCCAATATACTGATTACAAGTTTAGAAACGATTTATTTTAATTGCGTCCAAATATGAAACATACAATACACTCAACACACAGCACAAGAGCGCTTTTGATATTTACATTATTACGCAAGCAATTAAAAAATATTATTTATATGATCGGCATGTAAATTGTTTCTATTACGATCAACAACCAAAACATAATACTACTATTACTACTACACGAATCGATTCCTATCATTAATAATTCGGGAACGTCAAGGGCGCTTTCTAAATCCGAATGAGTTTCTTCTTCCCATTGACAAAATCACCCTTAACAACAAAAATAGTTTGGGAGAAAGTTAAAGCATTTACTTTCTTCCACCTGGCGATACTTTCATATCTCTATAAATAAAAAGATGCATATTTGAATATCGTACATATACATTACTTTGATTTACTCAAAAAAAATTGAGAAATTTCAAATAAACTTTCGATTATAAACAATCCAATATAGTAAAGATTTGTTACAATCACAACTATAATAAATATTTTGCTTTTAGCAGTTTCTAATACGTAATCTATGAAAGGTTAAAAAATAATGGAAAATTGAGTTAATACTGTTTGAGAGGTGAAATAAATTTCGGGGGAATAATTAGAGAGGCGCTTTGTGCATTCCTCTCTAATTAAGAGCGGAGGATGATGATGATGATGAGGACGGTTGATAAAGACCCGAGAAAATGAAGATGAAGATGAGAGGCGGAGAAGATGGAGGAGGTGGCGGACATACGAATTCTTCCAGGAAATAAATCAAAACCGGAGGCTGTCGACACGATTACAATAACTAATTGTTCTCGGTCGTCTCGAGGCTGGGATGCAATAATATTTATGGAAACCAATTTGTGGACCGTTTGATTTATAGTGAGCACGACGTGCAAAAGGAAGGAAGCAGAGAGAGGAGAGAAAGTAGGGTAGGTAGTTATATATAT
Source organism: Nicrophorus investigator (assembly GCA_963457615.1). Lineage (NCBI taxonomy): Eukaryota > Metazoa > Arthropoda > Insecta > Coleoptera > Silphidae > Nicrophorus > Nicrophorus investigator. Next base: position 733,647 of record OY735142.1, read on the forward strand.
TTCGGATTTCAATACCATTTTTTTCTCAGCAAAAATTCCGTTTTGCTTTATCTGGGTTGAAGTTACATATTCTCTCATCCTCCTCATCTTCTCGCTTTACTTAACTCTTGCTTTGGGCCGCATTCTTATCATCCAGTTTTCGAGGTTCGAGACAACATCATCATCATCATCGGATATTGGTTTTGGCACACACACAAAGTAATTTGCCACGCATTACCTCGGGCCCTCCAATAACCCCGATATACAAACGTTTTCTTCTCTCCGCAAGAACCGAAACAAGCAAAAAAAAATGGTAAAGGAAAACGGGCGAAGTAAACAAATAAAAATAATTAAACGATTCTGCTTCGCGTTTCACAACCGAAATTACGGAACGGAACACGCGTGTGCCTGATTATTATATAAACTTTCCCATTTGCTCTTCAGAATTCCGGAATCCACGGAGAAGAAGAAAACGGCAATTATTGAACTTAAAAAATAATGTAAGGAAGAAAACATTACAAATTTAAAACGTTTGTTCTTGATTTCGATAATCGGAATTCCAATTAATTACATTTAACGAGAGCTCTTAATTTATATTATTATCCAAAACGTTTTCTAAAATCTCAATCGGACTTTTCCTAAATATTTTTTTATTTACTACACATAACAAGCTATATTTGCTAATTACAAATTATATAATTAATTAAAAACTCTTAATCAAAATTTAACAATTAAAATTTCAGATTATTTTTCAATGAAAATATATTTGAATACTTAATAAGTTTTTGGTAAAACAAAGTTACTTTGCATAATTCGATTGCTAAAATAAATATCGTTATATAATTATGTCCCGTATATTTATGGATGTATTGACGATGATTTATTAGAATTAATGCATCCTCTTCCTTCTCTTACTTACATGCATAATTCATCATTGGGCAAATGCAAATTAACCGGCGCGAAATGAGCGAATCCAGAATTATTTATCCATCAACCTTGTCAGATTCAATTTCCAGATTTGCTATCCGCAAAAATTTTGACGCACTCATTATTATCCTCTTTTTATGCAATTAATGCAAGGAGCTTCTTGTTCCGAGAAACAAAAAAAAAACAAGTGATTTTTGATGAAGGTAAAATTGCAATTCTGGATTCCCCGAAACGCCGCTGGCTCGATTCCGCGAACTCTTTATTATATAATCATTATTTTTCGTTACTTAATTTTATTTATTATAAATCAAATAATTTAAAAATTTAAAATTTAGTTTATTAAATAATTATTAGTCCCAAATATTCAATTTAGTTGATTGCATTTTTAAGAAAATTAATTAATCGTTCATAAATCTTGTTATAAATAACATTTTAATAATAAATATTACTACGCATTATTATTAAGATTTATATGCAAATAGTTGTCGATTGCAATATAACATGGATAATTATCGAAGTATTTCTTGTAGGGACATTCTTTGTTAAGTTTTTTTTCTTTTCTTTATTTTTATTTTTTATTTGAAATAGTAGTTCTTAATTATTATTCTGTGTCGACCTTTAATCAAGTAAGCAATCGCAATAAATTCCAGCCCGAGCTGCAATTACAATAAATACACGTTGTAACGTTTTATATAAGCAATGTAAAAAAATATCAGTTCGTAATTGGCTGCGACAAAAGATTTTGGAGCTACAAATTCCCAGAACTTCATATTTCGGGTGGAGGAGAATCATTTACGTCTATTTATCTTCGTGGATGAAGTTTTATTATGAAAATATCATAAAAAAAAGAATGGGAGACTCGTAAAACGGAGATGAGGTGCAGAGCATCCTCGCGTGAAGAATAAATAAAAACCCGATCCATTGTTAACGCATCTAAGACCTATGGAGACTCCACGTGGAGATCGGAGAGCGCAGATAAAGAGGTCCTAAAAGTGACCACGGGTGGTCTCGCCAATAACCATCATCCACACGTGATTTACATACATTTTAAGTACAATCATTACAACCTCTACTCAGTTCATCGGACATGTTACAAATAATGATTTTTACCTTGATCTGTTGAAGAAGCTTGGAGGCTGGAAGGCAGAACTCCTGCTCGAAGCGATCCAGGGATCCGTAGAACTCGCAGACGAGCAAATCTCGTGCCTGTCTGACCAAAGTCTTCCTGGTGCAGCCGTAGTTTGCATACAATCCACCGAAATGCACGTCCACGAGACCGGCCACGTCCTGCTTCACCTGTTGGCAGAGAAGAAGAAAGAAGAGTGTAATTGCATTGCATCGCATTGCCAACAATAAATCTTTCGATATATTCGCAAGTTGTGTGTGTGTACCGTACGAAAAGCATTTTTCACGCTCGGTCCCATTTGAACCCGTGACCCAGAGGCTCAGTTCCATCCCAAAAAAAAAGAAAAACGAAGGCGAGAACCGCGCAAAGACGAGAGAACCCACACCCACACGTCCGACGTTTCTTTCTTTCATTCTTTTGTTGGTTCGTTCCTCAGTCGGGCCGCCGCTCTTTTTTAGGGACCGAAAAGACCCCGCGGTGCGAATTAATAAGGTGCAAATGCAGGTTCTCTTCTGAAAATCATCAACATCAAGATGATGATCATCATCATCATCATAGACGTCGTCGTCGAGATTTTCTCAATAATTATTAGTCTCCGCTCGAGCTTTTATCAATTAACCAATCGCAATAAATCCTGACCCGGGCTGCAATTACAATGCATGCATATTACATACGTATATTCATACGCAAACCAATTGGAATGCAACTCTTTCTTTTTCGCATTCCGATAATAGCATTTCCCGACTCGCTAAATTTATCTTCATGGTAACGTTAATGGTAACAGTAAGGATAATTATTCTGCAATTTTTGTATCATCATCTTAAAATCATTGATCGGCGGATATATCCGCCATATCCGCTAGTCGTCCTTTTCATGTTGCTTATTTATTTATAATTGCATTATGCAAACTTGCACTTTTGATATTTGAAGAATCTTGGAGAAAATCCGAGTGTCTCTTTCATTTAGATAAATTTGTGATTATAGCAAGAAGCGTCGTAAATATATTAAATATATGTGAAAGGAAGAAATAAAAGGAGAGGGCAAATATATTGCGCGTATAAAAATGTAATTGACCAATTGCGGAATTATTTACAGCGTCGAACGTGCAATTTCAAGCATCTCAAAACCCCATAAAACCTCGTACATCTCTTGGGCTCCTCTCATTTTTATTCGCCGTACCTCTTGCATCTTTACGAGCCTTCTCCTCTTATTCTTATTCTTCTTCGAAAAGAATTGCTGCGGCTCAAACGAGCTCTGAAAAGATGCAAGAAAAACGAGTCACAAAAGACAATCGATTAATTGTTAATTGCAATCGCCGTGGGCACACGAACAAGGCTTGCACGAAATGTTAGTATTAATTGTTTGCTGAGGGAAGAACAACAACAACAATAACAGCAAACAAGCGAAAAATGGGTCGGCCTGAAATTTATTTCGGTTATTGTTCGGGGCCCACGTTCTGGGCGCACTAAAATTATACACATTAGCTAACGAGAAAAGTGAAATCATTAATTTATTACTTAATAGTAAATGCGAACGTCCCGCTCGTAATGTAATCCCGTTTCACTTTTTTCTATTATTTTCATCTCGCTTTGCCAAAGGACAATGCGGGTGACACCCACGCTTTTTTCGCACTTTCCCATTCGCGTTACGCCTTTCAATTATTATTATACACCAACAAATTTGGAAAGGTTATTCCTTAAATGCAAAGTTCACTGACTCATCCACAGCAAAAAAAAACATAAATCAGAAGCAATTTCATAGCAAATCAAATACGATTTTGTAGAATGTATGAATGAAAACATATTCATTGATTTATTATCAAAACTATGCGTTACACGAGCCACAAATTATACGAAAACTGAAATGACAGCTGTTATGAATTAGTATTTAGTAGGCAAACTCTTTATGTCTCAAATTAGACACAGTCCGGACTCAACTTATACTTTGTAACAACAAAATATGGGCTTGTAAAAGAATTGAAAAAAAGTGCTTCAATTCTTGTTAATAGAAAACATGTGGGTTTATAAATAAACCTACGCGATGCAAAAATTTATAGTTTTTCTTATTACTACTTGACAGACGATGTTAGATATTGAAGAAAATTATTAGAAATTCAATAAATTTTAATGGATTGAAAAATGATCAGAATTCGTCTGAGGATGATTCATTTTCAGTTTGATTTCATATTAATCATTTATATATCTTATAATTATTAAAAATGTTATACATTTTATTTATTGGATAAATTTATTTAATTTAGAATTTTGTATGAATTCTATACATATTTATTGGCTAAAAATATAGTTTTTTTTTACAATGAAATTTGTATCCAAATAGAAGACATTTTTCTCATTAAAAATTTATAAAATATAAAATTTAATTGGTGGAAAATTAAGTTGATTTCATAGAAGATTCTACATTTTTTATTTTATTCAAATGTGATTGATATGTTGTCAATCGTTTGATTGAGATGTTATGTGTAAACTGTTGAATTTTTATTTTATGATTTTACTTGAAAGCGAATGAAGATGCTTTTGTGAAGAGTAGGTTAAGTTGTCGGGAAGATTAGAAGAAGTGAAAAGATGAAATTAAGTTGCAGCACGTTGAGATCCGTTTCAGAGTGGAAGAGGAGCGTGTGCACATCGCAACTATACAACTATAATAATAATAATATTAATACTATCCGAGAGATGTAGATAATGTTGCCGGACGATGTTCTTCCCAGTTGAGTATCATAGCTCGAAGGTATGCTCAACCTTTGGAGCCATTTGGAGTCGCGATGTTTAATTAGAATGCGCTCTGTTCGCCGGTCCGTCCAAGAAAGAGAGAAAAAGAGATGGTTAATAGATGAGGAATGAAAGAGAAAGAGAGATGCCGAGCGAAAAAGATATATCACTTTTAATATAATTTAATGGGGAGTCGCGATAGTCATATACGGCGGGCTTTTCAATTCCATAACTCATCTTGTATTCACGTGTATACGTATATATTCTTTGGGCCCCATCCTCGTAAGCTTTCTCTACTACCAAAGGATAACGATCTAGCGCCATTAACGGACAAGAGACACTAATTTCTCACCCCACGACTCCTTCCTTCCTAGTTACCAACCATTATTATGATTATTATTATTATTACTATTTCTACTATCATATCCTTGCAGAATTCGGACCAAAGTTCGCACAAAAAATGACCCAATCAAACGCTTTTGTTACGCAGCATCCGGATTGAGGGTGTTTGCTTCTCGTAAAGCACCCAGCGATTTTCCCATCATCCCATTTTATGCAAAGAATTGGGAGCGAAAGGTGAAAGTGCACGCGTATATATGATGATATTGGTGCGATGATCGTGGTGTGTTGCGCTGCTCCCCGGTGGGTAACGCCATTTCCGGTCGACCTTTCGACCCGGCGCTCACCAGTCTTACACGTTTTCCCATTTGCCGGCCCATATTTGGCCACCCAATAAGGAAACCCGAAATTGATTTGTTCCATAAGGAAACCAATCATACGTTTTCCAGACGGAATGGAAATTTCCCCGAGCCAAAAGTGAATAGAACAGAAAACAGCAATCTCTTTTCTTTCCTTAGGCTTCCATACATCGCATTTCTTTTTCTTCTATTCTTTTTCCAATTAGCCACAGCAATTGTATATTCGACTCGAGAAAACGTATTTGCATAAAAGCAGCACAAAAATACTTTCATCGAATCAACAAAAAAAAACAAATTGATTTCATGAGTACATAAGAAATTGAAGAAATCCTAGTGGGAGGATTCGTTGTTCAATCAAAGATATCTACAAATATCCGTTTTCTAAGATTGCGAGGGGGAAAAGATGTGCTTCGTCCCTCGCAAGCAATAAAATATGCGAATGTAATAATCTCGGCACGTTGGGCCGTTAAAAGTTTTACGGCCGTTTCGGTCTCTCGTACCGATTAAATCGTGCATCCAAGGATTCTCGAGGTGTCACGTCCTTAAGCCGTACCATAATTAAAACCGGAGAAAAACGAAAAATAAAAACATTTCTGCGCAAACGAAAATGAAAACGAAGAAGATGGAGAAAACAAAAATCATAATATGGTATGGATTCGCGATGGGCGAGAAAGTTTCCACCGGGATCGATCGAATGGAACGACAAATGACTCAATCAGAGAGCGAACTTCTTTGTCAACTTTCTATACCTTCGAGATTCCTAAAACAAAGAGAAATGAAGAGAAAAAAAAAATAAGAAAATTATCAAATTTTGTCTAAATTTTTTACAACAAAAATAAAAACACGAACATATTATATTATTAACGACAAACTATGTTTATTTAGAATTTATGTTATTGAGTATTTCCAAAAATCATTCAATTACTTCCAATGTTATTTACTTAGCGAGTATTGATTTAAAGCTCTTTTAATGCAAATCCTAGCGACATATGTATGGTGAATTGAATTGAATCCAATATTTGCTGATTTTATGTAAAGCCAGAACAAACTCGATGGGCCGCAAAATCGATCTCGAAACGCAAATTTGTTACGCGTGTAAAAGCTTTAGGGGGACGAGGAAGAGCCACGCTCCCTCACCGAAGGGCATAACTAATGGTGGTGGAGCCCTTCGCAACCTTCCATGCAACCCGACAATGGGCCCTCATGTAGTGCAAACATCCCTTCAAGAATTATTCATTACGTAATAACGCAATAAATCAACGCTGGAGTACAACAAAAAAACAACACAAACACAAGCCCACAATTCAAACCTAATCCACTCAAAATTTATTAATTATTTACACTCGAGACATAAATTTCGAAAGAGAGTGGAGCAAAGGGGTGCGGAGAAAACCCCAAAGAGTTTAATTCAAAGAGTCAAACAGCTGCTGGTCTTGCTGATGGCCTCTCGCTCACAAATGGGGGTAAATTAAGTTTCGTTTAATGTCCGGTTAAATAACAATTTTCACAACCCATTACGTTTTCATTACTAAATGTTAATGAACATCAGTTAAAATCATTCTTCAGTAATTATTATAATCCAAAAAAAAAATCAATTAATTTAAAATTTTCAACCAAGATATAACAAATCACTTTCGGTAAGAACGGTAAATAATTTATTAATCGCTCAACCATTTCTATTTCAAAAATCTAATTCAACATTTACATCACACAACAAATGTGTAACTTAAGTAAGTATATTTTATGCACGTAATGAAAATAAATGAAAACTTCAAGTTCACTAATGAATAAATGAATCAATTTTAACTAAAATGTTGTAATATTTCCCCTAGTAAAATATAGAAATATAATCTTAAATATTTAATTAAATAATAAAAGAAAAGTTAGATTTATCTATGAATATATCATAGAACATAATAGGCTTAAATAGGATTTAGAGCACCCCCAAATCTATTTTAATCTATGTCCAACTAGATCTGACCGCTAGGATCTTCCCTAAATGAATGATTCATAAAAACGTTATGATGATATAACAGAAAAAAAAACTAAAGAAATTTAATTAAATCGGTAAAAGTAAGATAAATCTCCTTTTGTATTGTAATAAATGCTAATGCTGTTATTCTCGTTTAGATTACGCAATTAACTCGCTCGGCTTTAATTAAAGCAATTGATTCGTGCCGGTTCGCACTGCGCACACGAGAGACTTATAAAACAACAACAAAAATGCTTCGAAACTTGCATCATCGATATTGAAGCGCTCTTCTAAATTGATAGATTTCAACACGCAGAATTGGATAATGCATGTTAGTTAATTAGGTTTTTTTTATATCAGAGATTTAATGAAATGAACCCCAAGTGACTTTATTAATTAGATGATTTGTCTGCAAGAAATCCTTCAGTTATGTTAAATACTCTAACAAATCCTTTCTATTTTCTAAGTGAAGAAATATAATGAAACAAGTCATTTAAAATTTAGATTCTAAATACTATCAATATTTAAATACTGTCCACAATACAAACTTAGATTATCTATATGAAATAGTTATTAAGATAATTAAAGTTATATAAGAATTGTTACGTTGGAAATAGCATCTGTGACATATGAATATGCATTTCTTTTTAAATTTCTAATTTGAATTAATGGATTGCGAATCGATGGAGCATCACGAAATGTGCGCTCCGAAGAAAAATAAAGAATCTCCGCCACTCAAATATGGTTGCGTTAAGTAATAATCCGGCAATGCAACGAGCGGAATCGGCGAACCGAAATGAGAATCGCAGTAGTCAAATGCCGGCAAACAATAATTGCGTCTGAAGATATCTCTACTCTCCTCTCCTTCTTCACCGATGTTTCCTAGTCGTGCCACTCGCGCGTCTTCATCTTCCTGAATAACTTTATTTATTAATTGCATGAAATGCTCACATCGTGCCCTAGGAATTTGTTCCTACTAACCGAAGAAACAGAAATGAAAAAATAAAAATAATCAAGCGAGTAAAACAACAACGAAAAATTTCAGAGAGATGCTGGAGATCTCAAACGTAAACGAACCTTATTTATTTCCACGGCGAAATTTCTTAATTACACCTGAACGCGAACGTTTTGATGCTCGCACGTTAGAGCTTTCTAATTTAATTTATCGTACGTTCAGTATAAAATGTATTTACGGACACATATTTACCTATACGATTCCCGACGTTTCGACTGAAATACAGGCCATGTCAATAAAACGTGGTGAAAAGAAAAAAGCAAGAAAAAGAAATAATTAAAAATAGTTAACATTTGCTCTTCAAATTTGCACCAAAAAAATTATTCTCACGATGTTCCTCAAACAACAACAACAATAACAGTTAAACAACAGAAAGAAGAAGTATTGAATATTAATTATTGGATGCCCTAGTTTTTATTTTCCCGAAATTGTCAACGCTTAATGGATTAGCGTTGCATAAATCAATGAAAAAAAGCGTGAGAAAGAATTCCCGTAATATCCACCTTTATTTGCATACTAACATTAATGTTGCTCGCTGTACGATATTCGAAACAATTCCGTTACCAAGTTTATTAATAATAATACCTCTCCACCGTCCAATCAGTAACATAAATTAAACGTTTAATAAACGTGAGAACGTTTTCAATGATGCGAATACAATCGTAAATTGATTTATAAAAACTATGGTTTATTTACTATATATCACCTGAAACGTTATTAATGTAAATTATTTAATATCTTATTGAAGACGAGTCTAAACTTCATGTTATTTGATAAAGTTAAGATTCGATTTTAAACAAGGTATCAGAAGTTTATCTAATATTAGATCTTGCACATATGACTTGCATTAAGCACAAAACTATTCTGACCCTCCTCCGTGAACCATCCGAAACTCCACCGTTTTACTTTCGTTCCGACAAGTTCCAATTTCAGAAACCAAAAAATGAAACGCAGCCTCAAGCATCGACCGTTTAGGACCACGATAATGATTATAATTAACTTTCATCCATTGTCTCTAATGCTCAACGAAAACCATTTAATTCTCTCTCTCTCTTAACATTTAGTTTAAATGATAATCATCATCATTATTTACATAACGTGAATAATTTATAAACACGTAAAAGCAATTAATTAATTAATCGATTCTTAAAAACACAATTGAAATGGATTCCCATGATGATTTCGGGTCGTGTGTCAAGGTATTTGCAATTGTAATCCAATTCCGATTAATTGGAATGCGTGAAAACGGTATTTATATATCGCTTTTGTTCGAATCCGTATATTTCCCAGTTAAATTGAATGTGAAATTGTTTGACCCCATTATTATTATTAATCGCAACATTAGGTTTCCGATTATTTTGCGTTCGCGTGAGCGCACGGATTGCTTTCGATTTTCCTTCAGCTTCTTTCGGAAATTAGGCAATTTCAGGAAATTAACTTCATTCCACAAATGTGACCTTATAAAAAAAAATATAAAACGAAGAGACACATAAATTGGGAATGCAATTATTGAATTCTTCCGTGACTTCTTATTATTGTTAATTTAGTTTAAGAAACTAGAAAATTTTATTTTATAAAAGTTACAAGTAATTTCACAAGCATTCATATATAGTAAATTTCGAACATACAATTACTTTGTTAAAAAAAAGTAGAACTAAATTTAAAAAAAATGCTTTTTTTGATGAAAATAAATTTTACGATAAAATCTGTTAATTAACAAATCTGTTCATGCATGAATGAGTAGGATCTAATTGGATTGCTTTTGTTATGATTTGATATTCAAATGTTCACGAGAATTACTAATTTATTTAATTCTCTATAATTTTCTTAATTTTCTGAAAGCTTTAAGAGCAATTACTTGGATCGTTTACAATTAATTTTCAGGTGGAATACTGAATGTAAAACCTATGCGATAAAAGTGGAGCATGTGTTGTGTGCTCGGATCTAACAAAACGTAAATCTCGTGCATGGATTGGAGTCGATATCCTTGGCCCATTTCTAGAGACTGCAGCAGCAGGATTTTTTCCGCCACGGGAATATTTCTTTTGCACGTTCGATTGCCGTTGTTGTTATTGTTGGGAAACACTTGGAAAGGTCCGGTAACTTTTTGCCGCTCTTTATCCATTCGGTTTCGCTCTTCGGCGGAGAGAATTCATTTGGGTCCGTGCATTCATTAGCTTTCCAAACGAACGAAACGAAGTGTTCAGAAAGAGCCGTCGGTGATGGAAACGAAGAAAAGGAAAGGGACACCACCTCGGAGGTGCCAATTAAACAATTACCTGCCCCGACTGAGCGAGACGCGAAAATTGCCGACAGATACCTCACCTCCTCCTCCTTCCAGAGAGAGGGCCCGATTGACACACGCTCCTGAATTATTATTCAATGTGTACACCGAGCACTTATTATGTCATGCAACACTTCTTTAGCGTTTTGATATAAATCCATCTGGAGATGTGTTATTACCGCTTAGCAGTTTGTACGGAACGCCCATTCAATTGGCGCCGACGAGGATGTGCTTTCAATGCACCCTTCCTCAATGGTAATTCTCTACTCTACCTTTATTCCGACTGCTGCTGCTTCATGTACTTACATAGGTAGAGATCCCATCGATTTTATCTACAGCCTTTTTCGAATTTCACGCCAGCTGCGCACGATTAGCCTCGAAACGAGGGGAAGATTCCAAATTTATCTCTTAATTATTAACAATTATTTTAATAGCATACAATAAAATAGCGCTCCTTACAAAATATATAATGAAAACAACGAATTAATTTATATCGTACCGGATAATCATCATACAAGATAAAAGCAGCAGAAGAAACTGAATTATATAAACTATTTTTTTTAAATTAATTTTATATAATTTGAAAAATTACATTCAATACAATTTTAAAAAATGTGAAATTATTTGAAAGTGGATATTTAATGGTAAAAAAATAAAATCGTAATTGTCAGTAATTTTTATTCATTGATTGTTTAATAGTTTTGAGTTGATAGTTAATTGTTATGCAGTGCGAAATTTTATATGGGAATCGAATCAATTATAATTCGGCGGTTTCCGGATTATCGAAGGTGATTAATGTTAATTCTGAGTAATTAAATGTTTTTTTTTTCCTTTGGTGAGGAACGGTTGCTCTCGTCTTTACAGATGTAGGATTTTCGGTGGTCCGGTGTGTCACGCGAGTCGTTGAACAAGTGTGTTAATCGGCGACCCGACGTCTTTCAGAATGGAAATAACAGCGTTAACGGTAATGATCAGAGGGAAGCAGGCAAGGATCTGCCCATATTTGCTTCTCACGTTGGGGGATCCGCGATAAATCCGCCTCTTTAATTAACGGCGCCGACCTATGACCGACACGTTTCGACATAATTGTCAACTGGGAGAGGTTGGTGCTGCTATTATACTCACGTCCTCCTCATAGTCGTTGTCGACCTTTTCTTCATCTCCTTCTTCGTGGTCCACGGTCTCCTCGCATCCACTTCCGTCGTCCTTCTGTTGCCACGTGGGCAACGGGGGAGAGGGCGGTGCGACCGGAAACGGCGGCGGCGTCGGTGCTGCCACCTCAACTATATTCGCCGTCTCCGATGCTTTATCGAATCTCACGGCAGGACACATCTCGGTGAAGAGGTCCTCCAGCTCGTTGACCACAGCTCGATGCGTTGTGGCAACGGCCTGTTGATCCTCCACGTACCAAGAGCTCGTCGACTCCGAGGAGGGAGGTTGCGTTTGCGACGGTGGCGCCTTCTGTCCGATCACCGATTTGCATTTCTTCAGGTAGTTCTTCACGCGTTTCGTTTTGCTCTGGCGGCCGTCGTTCCCTCTGCACATCTCCTCCTGCTCCTCCTCCGTCGCCTTCCAGGAGTCCTCATCATACGTTGAACACTGTTTACTGGCCGGAGTTACCTGCAACACGAACAATTACACAAATTACACCTTCTCACATCACCTGTCACACAACTTATGTTACATTTGAGAAATGCATGTATCCATGACTACCACAAATTGTTTTGCACAACCGTGCCTACTTTAATCAATTTACTCATTCTCAACTCCACCAAAAATGACATACAAGAAAAACAAAAGACATCTAAAAGCAAATTAGTTTCACATGGCTATGAGTACATTAATCAATTTATTTATCAAGTGTACCACTTAATCCTCCATACTATTAATAATTTAATCTAAACAATTATATATAGGTTGTGACATTTTTATGATACACGCAACAAACCGATCTGGGACTTTTGATTATATTTATTTCTGGAATTGGTTTACCAGAAAAAAAGGATAATAAATAAATATGGAAATGAGCAAGGCCACGTACGTCGAAGGTATAATTATGAGGTAAGTCTGGAAAGAAAGTTCATTCGAAGAATGAAGGAAGAAGAAGAAGAAGAAGGGAGATTGTTTCGGCGGACGGCGAGGGGGCAATAAATAACTTTTCCCTGTTAATTACGACCCGTAACAACTATATTATAATTACGCGCCGGTTAATACTCGTAATACGAGATATATTTATTAATGGTAATTAATAATGTATTACGGAGCATTCGAGCCATGAATTATTTTATTCCGCATTTTAATTGGATCCAGCAGAGGACGAAGAGAAAAGATGAGAACACTTCAGGTGGGTGCGCCATTTACTTACTACATATATATATTTTTTTTTATATATTCCTGAAGAGAGTGTTGTATTAGTGTTTGCAAATCGGCAGCCCCGTTTCGTACGTGCCCGCATTACTTCGAGATTTTCTTTTCTCTTCTCCTCCACGCAACTTCCGGTGTCCACTTCCGCGACGTGGGAACCGAAGACACTCCAACGAGACTCGAGGAGCGCCAAATCTTTATTCTTTAACACAACAAAACCTTTCCGTTTCGATACGCCTCGAGAGAAATTCATAATATTTACTTAAGAGTATGCAAATTATTCTTAAAGAAATAACAATTATTGAGGACAACTTTTATTTTTTGGGAAATATATGTAGGTGTATTACGAATCTGTATTTTTTCAATAATTGAATTAAATTTATTTTTTAAATTTTCAGATGTGAAATTAATCGTTATAAATTGAAAACGAAAGCTTTTGATGCAGACAAATTGATTGATGCAGACAGTTTTCGATCGCAAGTATTTGGGGTAATGCAAAGTAAAGCGCCGGACAAAGAGTAAGTAATGAAAGCGTCAATGTCCAATCATGTTCATCCACAAGTGGATGAACATCTCTCTGTCTTCCACTGGATTAAGATGAAGATGAAGTAGTTTGTGAAGGCATTAACGAGGAATGTTTCATTATCTGGACGGCTCGTGTCTCGAGCGCGAAATAAAAAATTAATATTAGAAAATGCGGCTCTTTTGTCCTAAGATGAAGAGGAGAGGTAAGAGGGATGGAAATTGTAAGGAATCGATGGATGGAAGGGAAATTATTAATAAGGCTCGTGGATGCAACAATCCGCGATGCAATTCATCACAATTTATATATTAACATCGGGCCGCATTAGCCTTTTGATTTAAATGGCTCATTAATCACGCCGTGGCACCGGCAAAAAATACCTGTATATATATGCATATACGTGAGTTTCGCTGCAAATCGAAACCTGCAAGTAACAACAATAATAATAATCATAATCATTATAATAATGAGAATATTTCGAAGTCATTGTGCAAATATGTTTGCTCGATCCCCGATCGACGTGAAAAGGTCACATTCGACCCCCATCATTTATTTTTTTTTGTTTTATTCCGTGAACTCACGACAACTTTCAAATAGAAAACGTTTCTTTCAACATAAGTTTTACATTTTTCTAAGCTAAACTTAATTCAATTTAATAATTAAATTATACATAACAACACTGTTTTCATTCCATCAATCCAATAAAACTGATTTGCAACATATGAAAAATTAGATGCAATAAAATTTATAAGTGGAACCAGATATGTCCCAAATTGACGAACTGTCCATTATTTGTTTGATATTTAACAAAATTAATATTTCATAAAAATAATGAATGTACAAAATTTATTTCACCAACTGAAGGGTAGTTTTTTTTTATTATGTTTAACTTTAATGAAAGCGGTCGTTCGATAACCGTGGAACGTATTTCATGAAGAAGAGAAGACCGGAAATCACGGGAGATCACCATTATCCTTTGTTTTGGTCACCCCCTCATAGACAGGATGGAGCAAGGATAATGTTTCACTCCTGCAACCCTCCTTTTTTTGTTGCTTTAGTTTCTGGGATCCATTAAATCCCTCGTATTAATTTCCTTCTTGCCATCGCTCCGTAATTAATCAATCCACTCCCAAGTGCATCATTACGTTTAATCCACTTAAGACGAGAGAATCGATTTCGCATCGCTTTAACAACATCAAAAGCAACTGCTTACAAAAAAGCACATCACAAATCGGGTTATTTAATATGGCATTAGAAATTCAAAACTACATTAATTGGTTTAATCAATGTAGGTTTAGTTTTAATTCATTAATTGCTCTAGTAATCTGATATTAATTGTATTCATTATCGTTAGTTTCATATATGTATGATAAAAATAATTTTAAATAATTAAATTAAAAATTGAAAATAATCTTCGTAAGGAATTTCCAGATGATGATCAATCAATCATTCGGGTTTCGGCGTTGAGCATTTATCAAATATTTTATAGTTGATGTTCTTCTAAATATCGTATGGGATGTTTAGTAAGTAATGGACGTGTCTGGAAGATGAATGGGCGAATTCACTTTGTCCTGGGCGTACGTTAAGAAACCTTGAGGCGGAAAATGTGCGGTTTCCTAGCTGCAGGATAGAATCGGGTGCAAAAATGTGGTATGTGTACGTTCGAGGTAAGAGAGTGAGGTAATTCCGAATGGAACCTGTTGTTAACACCCACGACAAATTAAAACCGCACTAAACTAATCGAACAAGTTCGTTTACAATATTATTAAGTGCAGCAGCCGCATTCTCTTTTGCATGCAAAATAGAAACTCACTCTTCATCTCTTCTCTCTCTTCCCATCTTCCACATAAACCCTCTGGTATTGCAGTTCATTCTTCCATTCATCTTCCACATAATTGGGACTTCTTCTCTTTCTCTCCGCTTTATAACCACTTACATATATATATACATATACGCCACTCACGAAACCCAATCGCATTCCGAAATATCTCACAGTCTCCTGCAATTGAGACCGAAAGTGCGTGCGAGTGTACATAAATAAGCGCACGCCCGAATGAATGAGAGGGAGCCAAAAAAATGCACGGTTATTAATGAGATACATTTCCACTTGGAACAACCGCAATTTATCCCGTATGCAGCAGGATCTCCTACACTTTCCAAATACCTATTTTCTTATTTCTGTTTAACTTTTTTATCTTCTCTTCTTTCGAATCACGCCATTCAATTTATATTAATCTTCTTTACTTCTTCACATTTTTTTACTTCTTTCTCTCATATTTTACAACTACCTTTAACGATTAATGAATGTTTACTACACACGCACGCATTACAAATTCATCAATCTTATAAAATTAAGTAAAATTATTAATTATTTTTTTTACAATTGAAATTTTCTATAATATTTCAATTAATTTTATTTTATAAGAAATTTATCAAAATCTTCAAATATTATTATTATATTTTTTTTTATTACTTTTAAATTTATTCGTTTACTTTCAAGATTTTAATTGATTTATCACAAAATACTTTCGAGATTAAACGAATAAAATTACAATAAAAATCAAAAGCGAAATCATTTCAATTAACGATTAATTTATAGACTTTTCTCTTGATGTGTTAATTCCAATTTTTATTTCATTTTTTTTATATATAATTTATTTTTTATTATAGGAATTCCAATCAATTTTAATTTTTTGAAGTATCCAATTTCAGTTATAGATTTGCATATTTTATTGATTTGTTTATTTATTTTTTTTCGTTACGTAAAAATGTTATATTTTACTATAGATTTCTCGCGACTTTATGAACTCTTAACACCGCTACAAAAAATGCACATTAATAAATTATTACTAGTTATTTTTTATATATTAGAAAGTTATTTTTATATAATTGAAATCTTATTTTTAATATAAATTATTTTAACGAAATAAATTGTTTTAATTATAAAATGAAATTTATTACTTTTCTATTCAATAATTGCTGACAAGAAGATAAGCGACGTGTTCGACGTTTGAGAACCACAGGTGTTCATTAGTCATCGATACGAAGAGACGAGCGACGTTTTCGTAAATAATTTAAGGATTGTTTAAAGATTTTAGAACCGCTGAGATTCATCGGGTCGTAGATCGGGCGTTTTCGTGCCCATATAAGGATTGTTTACTAGTTTGAGAATCGCAGCTGCAAGTGCACGTGCAGATTAATCATCAACGTTTTCATAAACATATAAAAACTATTTAATCGTTTTAAAACCGAATAAATATTAACACGATTAACAATTTTTCCTATAATAGTAATATTTATTAAATTAATAAAATTATTGCAATTAATTACAAAAATTCGCAAGTATTTATGAATGAATTCATTGATGTAAAATAAATTTGATACAAAAAAATACTATATTTGACAGTGTAAATAAATGCAGCAAAAACTTTGCTTCGAAATACGCACAAACAAGAAACGATATGAATGAAACGTAGCAAAAAAAGATGTGTAGTAAATTCCTGTCTGGAGTCTAGACGATAGGATAAAAACATTATTTCAATATTTCCACTTTTCATTCATGAATTATTATTTTTTTAAATTGCTTACAGCGGATTTTTTCAAGTAACGAATGTTGTGTAAGATTAAATTTCAGATTTGAGATTAAAGTGGACTATAAAGGTTTCGGTTTTCGAATTTCAAGATGCGTTTAGCGAATTATATTCAAATGGATTCAAATGGTTTCGGTTTACGAATAATTCATAGTTTATGAACGAATTAAGTTCGACAACCGAAGTTTTTTTTTTATAATAAATAATATTATTGAAAAGTGCGAAGAATGATATTCCAATTTTTATTTTTTCGGCGAAAGCCGCTCTCTCGCAATCGGCGCGTAGAAATTAATAATTAATGAGGTACATTTGCACATTGAACAATCGCAATTTATTTCCCACCTATTTTTCCTTCCGTCCTGCCGACTTTATTACACTTTCCAAATAGCTGCAGATTTTTTTATAATACCCAAGAAAATCCTTAATACCACGCCAACGCTCGTTCGTTGCCTCCTGCCCTTTCCACCAACACCAATTACTCATTTACGATTTACACGCATTTTTTTTACTTGCAATCCCAGTGCTCGAATCACGCGTAGAAAGCAAACTAATTTCTCAAAATGCGCATTACATAAATGCTACAACGTGAAAACTATACATGTTTTCAATTTCAAGTATAAATTATTATTTACTTGAATTCCGTTTAATCAAAACTTCATATTTACACATTATAATACATTCATATTACGTAACGACAAAACAAAATAAATATACTTCAATCGTGAAGAAAAGAGAACAAAACTAATAAAAATTACATAAAATACAACAAAATTTATTAAATTAAAAAAAAGTAAATTATAAATTTCTACATATTCTGTATGCTTTTCATAAATTATTTCATATTTTTTATTTTATTATTATTGATAGAGAAGGAATGTATTGAAGATAGGAATCATCAAATAGAAAAGAAGAAAGTGTTATGTTTTATATAAATGTGTGTAAGATCGGTAGCTGGTAGAATGTAGTTTATATCTTGCAAAAGGATTTGGGCATGTTTCGAGGATAATTTATGAACGGTCGAACTTAATTTCCCTCTAATAACTTCGGAACACTGTAATTACGTATAGCAGGAATATGTTTATCGACGCAAAGCGAAACTGATTGTTTTAGAAACACTCGTGTCCGAATGGATGGTTAAAATACGGCGTAAAATCTGTATCTTGATAATTAAATCTCGACCATTTCTTTTTCCCCAAAGGCTGCACTTTCTATACAACATAAAAATAGATAAACTACAATTATTATTATATGGTATTATTAGTTATGCTTAATGTATTATTTCCTTTGTATATTTTATACAAAATTATTATTGGTTTTCAAACTAAATCTATAATAATATTAATATAAAAAATATGATAATTTTGTAGATAGAATCAAATTCATTATAAACTAAACATCTTAAAAACTTGATATTTGATTTTAGGTGAAAATATGACAAAAAAAAATTTAGTTTATAAAATGTAATTTCTTAATAATTGCGACTGCAATTATTTATGATACGTAATTCAGTATTGGTAAATCAATATTTGCGTGACCTTTTTTTTTGTTGGTATTGTAACCAGATGCAAGACGTTTCTTTCATTTGCGTTCCCTTCATTTTCGTTCTGGTTTCTTCTGGGTGGACAGCGGATCAACCCAAATCTCCGGTACCGAAAGCCGACTGCAACATCGACGTCGGAAAGTACGAAATGGTAGCAGAGTTTTGAAAAAGAGTGGTGCACTTAAAAAACAACATTAAGATTCTTTCGCGGCTCTCGTCTTTTGATAAACGCGACGGCGCGCGGGGGCCGACGTGTGTAATTATTAATGACCTTATAAATAATACATACTGGAATTGACCGTTTCGTTTACTGAACGGTTAATGAGTGGTCATAAAATCAAATTATCATAAATCAAGACGGACCGTTCCATCAGCATCTTCGTCCCATTCCATGTCTTCATCTCCGATTACGCAACGCTTGAATTCTTTGTTTCTCAATTTCCCACCGCTTGATAGAAAGTGAGCCTTTAGGGTGAAATAGGTGGATGAAATATTGCTGTTTCTACAAAATTTTACTACTTAAAAAATTTCAATTTTTATTAAAATATAATTAAATTTTAACTAATTTTGTGGAATAAAAAGAGAAAAAGGAAAATATGAAAATTCCTTTAACTGTAATAATATGCTTATTAGTGATGCACGTAAAAGTGAAGATTTAATGAACAGTGTTTATTACATGACGTTAAACGTTTTCATATTTATAAAGAAAAGCGAAAAGAGAAAAAAAAAATGTATGCTAAGAGTATACGAGTGACCTACTAATAATCACATGTAAAAGCTAATGATTCACATCTTTATAGTTATAAAATCCTGCGGAAAGAATCGAGCGAAATTAATTGGCGAAGAAAAGTTGTGCAACGTGCGTCGATTAATTAAAGCGCGGCCGTATTAATTACAAGCACGCTTAATTGAATATTAATTAAGCTATGAATATTAAGTTTGTCAATATTGATTTGATCTATACGATTTAACGTAACCAACAGAAATTGAATGAACGATTTAACTATTTTTTATAACATCAATTTGTATAATTTTTTTTTTGCTCCAAAACATACGATTTAAAGATGTAAGTTTCTTCTTGTTTTAATTAAATTAGATTAAATTAAGAACTGAACATGATTATCAAAGTTTTAAAATTTATTAAAATTAATTAAAATTTGAAAATGATTTGAAACACCAAATAAACCTAATATTTTAATATAATCTAATTAGAGTAATTAAGGCATTAAATATATGGTATTTTAAATTATTATAAGATTAAAAAAAATTTTGGTTATTGAAAAATATTTGGAAAAAAAATTACAAAAATTCATAAATTTCTTGTGATATTATAAACCTAATTTGAATCAAGTATTAATGATAAAAATACTTTTAATTAAATGTAATTGGATGGAAGAAATTTGGATTTCAAAAAAAGGTTTACAAAAATGATTTTTATTTATTGAAAATATTTCGAAAAAAATCTAAATATTTTTTTCTTCAAAAATTATTAAATTATATTTATTAAAAAAGAAAATTTACTTTCAAAATTAGTTAAAAATAAATATTGAATTTTATGATGAAAATGTTTCAAATGTTAGAAAAGTTAAAAATAAGTTTTTTTTTAATATTTCTAAAATAAAATACATTATGGAATTGAGTCAGGCTATAAACAAGTTAGATAATGCAATTATTAATAATGAAATTTCGCTTTGAAAATGATTAATATTGAAAATGAATGCTATTATTCAAAAGATATTTATAACAGAAATAAATACGTAAATATTATTATTGCATTTGCAGCAGGAATTCGCTGTTTCTTTTTGTAGTAAATGAATTAGGAAACGTGGAAGTAAGAAAAAAAATAAGATAAAATTAAAGTAGTAAAACAGTGAGAACGACGTTGATGTATTGCCGGCTTTTCGCGTCTTCCATCAATTATATCGGTCACTTCTGGTGCAAAACTTTCATCGGATTTCAAAACGCCGTTCAACCGTACAAATGGGCGCTCGCGCCATGAAAATAAGGAAGGAAAAGAATGAAAGAAAGAAAATCCGCGGAGGGCAGAAACCGTTTGTGCCTTATACAAATTAATATTTACATTAGCCAGACACGCCATTTCATTTGGACGAAATTCTTTTAGAAAGCTCCATTCTCGCCTCGACAATAAATCTGAACACTCTCAACTTAATTATTATTACAAATTGTGTGTTTCGGTATTGATTTCAATCGGGTTCCGATTTTATAATCCAATCCGTTCCTTTATGGGCATTCCGAGAGTTCCGACCAGCAGCTGGAATTTCGAGAGGCGCTTCGATGCGCAATATTAAGTGTTGAATATTGAATACATTTGAGTCAAATGCTAAACATTCTCGTATTTAAATCCATTTACATGCAAACTATTTACATACAAGATGTAAAAACATTCTTAAACGTTTACTTATTTTATTACAACAATTATATTAACATTTGTATATTTACTTCATACATTTATCTTAATAGTAAAAGTAATTAATTTTAATTAAAATTGAAAAAAAAAATAGTTTAATTACATTTTTTTTAGAATCCATTTAAAAATGTCAGTAGTTCAAATTTGACAATTTAAAATTATCGTAAATTCTCATTTAATTAATGTTTTAGTTGGATAGAAATTTGGGATGAAGTCAAATTGATTGAAGAATGAATGTTGTTGTTGTTGACTGAGAAGAGAAGCAATTTGCGAAATTGCACGGAAAGAAATAATAATAATAAAATAAGGGGAAAAATAAGACTATTCCAGAGTTGGATCTTCGTCGAGCAAACAATCGTATAAATTGGAGAAAGTTAAGCGAAGAAATAAAATGAAGTTGTTTGATGAAAAGAAGAAGTGGGAATATCAAACGGAGGAGCCGGGTTTCCGCGGATGTTAATGGCATGGAAACGCTCCCCGTTTCCAAAGCAACGCAATCACAAGATGGGAAACTGCGTGCACACAATGATTTATCGCCGGTAATTCCGTGCAATTAACACGCTAATTATCGCCGCTAATTTAATACCTTCCATAAATCATTTTATTCATTTTTTTATTATTTGGTTACAAGAAAAATAAAAATACATAAATTTGTAAATGGATAATGTACCTTTCTGATGCGTTTAATCATGTCCGATTAGTAATCCCATATGATCCGGCCGCACATTTTCGCGGTTAAAGAGGATCGATTTTATGAAAGTTCGAGCGTTAGTCATTCAGACTGGCCGAGAAGGAGTATCGACAGGAGCGAATGTGGATTATCGTTTCTCTTTCTTATATAAAATATCTGTACGTTTTTTTTTCTTCTTGCGTTGGGTTCCCTCGTGACCCGACCTCCAAGTCAAACGACAATATAATGCGGCATGACACGTCTATTTATTTGATTTAGGGCCGTAATTAAATTAAATGGTCGATCGATTGCACAACGACACTCACACTCGCACTGAAACAACTATCTGGAACGCTCTTGGCTTCGCTCTCACTCTTCAGTGCACTGAACTGTTTTGGTTCTTCGCAATTCTTGTTTTTTGGGCGTGTGTACAGTTCTTTCAGTTTTGCTTGGAGCCGATGCCGCTGAGGCACTGCGTGCGAAACGCCGGGATGGAAGAGACGCAGGCGTCGCGACGCTCTTCCCTATAGACACGCGTCGGCGCTCCAGATACACCACAATGCATGAATGAAACGAGACACTTGACACCAGTTGAATATCTTTTACACGTTTTCCAATTTTTATATTATATTTAGATCAGAAAATAAAATATTTTACAATTCCCAATAAAAAATTTAATTTTTTCTAATAGTTTTAAATATTTAAAAAAAATGTAAATAATAAATTTACAATATTTAAGCTTTTCTCCTTATAAATTGAGAGTAAAATTATGTCATTGAATGAATTTAGAATAGTATAATAATTACTGTAGGCTTGAGTATTTGTTCTTTTATTGAATTTTTTTTTTGAGTTATTTGTTTTGTGAAGAGATTGTAAATAATAAATAACAAATGTATGGTTTTCTCTGCGCAAGTTGAATGTAGGAAATTATCATTGAATGAAATTAGAATAGGAAATAGGAATTAAAGACGACGCGTATGCACAAGAAAGTTATTTCGGTTTCATTTGAACGGCGTGTGAATGGGTGTCGAGGATCTTGAACTGAATAAGGAATAAGGTTAATAATATTACCGGTACGCAGAGATGGTATTATATATGGTCCACCCACCATTTAGGAGACATTACAAGAGATATGCAGATGCATGAACGTAATTTCGAGGCGCGCAATCCTCGTGTAAACGTGTAATTTGTAAATATGGTGTGCTGCTCTCTCGCGCGCACACACATAAAATTCCTCTTTCCCACATAACAAAAACGACGAACGCATTGTTGTGGATGGTTGTGGTAGAGGAGGCTCCTCCGGGCACACACCGAAGAGGTGAAAGTGATGCTTCAATCATCCAAAATTATCCTATTAAGGATTTTACACAAAAAAAAAACAACTCACGGAAAATCATAGATTCACCTTCACCGCAAAACATAATCTTATGCAATTATTATATTCTTCGTCCTTCAGTTTATTGTCAATAAATTAAATTATTAAATTAGTTTCCATGATATTTCTGCAATATTTTTCCAATTCCAACAAACAATAGTAGAGCAATCCACCCTACTACTTCAATTTCAAAAGAATACGTGCTTACAGTGCATCAGATATCTTTCCCGAAATTGAATTCTGATGAGTTTCGCACCCTTCGGCAGCGTGAATCCACATTCGAGTGGTTGGGGTTTTGCGGTCGCCGAAATTCAATTAGAGTCGCCGTTCGCATTTCCATTCGGGTTTCACTGTTTTTCCCCTTCGAAATAATATTATCACGATCCGTGGGAATGCCGACAATTAAATCGCGAATT
Source organism: Nicrophorus investigator (assembly GCA_963457615.1). Lineage (NCBI taxonomy): Eukaryota > Metazoa > Arthropoda > Insecta > Coleoptera > Silphidae > Nicrophorus > Nicrophorus investigator. Next base: position 757,280 of record OY735142.1, read on the forward strand.
CCGCCAATTGTTAATTGCGATTATTTTTATTATCGCACTTATTGCGCTCTCGCTTCAATTAAATTTTAATTGAGTCGCTCGGAATTCTCAATGCAAACCGGACAAAAAAAAAAGAAAGAAATGAAAGAAACGTCGCCAGATAATTACAATTATTAAATCTGCATCGCTTAATTACAATGAATGCATTTAATTCTTTGAATATTTGTTCATTTTTTGTAATTTATAATAGACAAAATATTGTTTTATTATTTCTTAATGATTTAACAACAATCGGAGAAAATAATGACATTTCAGTGTTTGTTTTTAGTCAAATATGAATAACTGTATTAAGTATAATTAACGATAAAATATTTTATTTTAAAGTGTGTAACAGTTATAAATGATGCTGTTTTTGAAATTAGCTTTAATTAAAGGAGGAGAGGAAACAGTTGCATTTTTTTGTGTGTTTGTAATTCTTGTAAATTCGTTTCGATTTAGATCGTTGTCTTTCGCCGTAAAGCAGATGGATTTCTAAAGTTTATGCATCGCCAAGATCAGGTTGTTGTTTATCTGCGTTTTCCGCGCGTTTAAGCATGTTCCTAATTAGCGTTAATCTGCAGGAATAATCGGAAATTGCGGCGAGATGAGATTGCATTGCGGTGATGATCTTTCGGTGAAATATGAGGAAAAGAGTGAGATGAAATAATGGTTGAGCATGAGTAATGCGGCGAAGATGTAGATGGAGATAGAGAAAAGGCGAACTCGAAAACCGAGAAAATAAACACAATCGGAATTTTGTGCCCGTCGAAGTAGGTTAATTAATTAAAGGCGCGAGAGATCTTTCGGTTTCTTTCCTTCCTCGTGCCGTTTGTGATTGTGTGTGTACTTTACGAGGTTCGGGTGGATATGTTCTTATTGTTACAATTGCGAAAGAAGAGAAGGCGCGCCCAGATCCGAATACCCTTTGACACGGCGCGCGCGTTGTGCAACTCGAGGAAAAACTACTCTTCGTATAATTCGACGAAATCTGCTGGTGGCAGGCGGCTAAAACAGGAGGTCTTTACTTGCTGTCAGTCAGGCAATTGTGTGAGTCGAAACGTGACCCAAACACGTTTCTGCATCAATTATGACCCTTTCTTCATCGTTTGTTTATACTTCGTTGTTCTTGTATTCTCTCTCTCATAATATTTTATTTGAGTTTCCCAGCTTCGAAATGGGTTAAACCATAAGCTTGTGTACAATAATTATTAGCGTGTGTATGTGTGTGTATATTATAAGTATAACATATTTCCAGCGAAGGCGATTCTCGCTTCAGCGGAATCAAAACTGCCGCGAAGATAAAGAATCGGTAGCCTTTTGGCGCGATTCTCTTGCGCAACAGATTGCGTGCGTTTTCCAGGAAGATCGATTTATGGTCGCCTAACAAGGACTCCGACTCTATTGTTGCGGCTCCCGTCAGATGGATTTCATTGCTTTATGGTTCTCGGTATCGAACAAGGTGTGCGATGCAGATGGTTGCCGGACGCTATTTCGGCGATCACCTTTAGTTTTTCTTTCTTTCAGTTACCAGGTGCTCTCATCTACCGCAGAACCAAAGAACCGGCCACCACAAGAATCGATCCTCGACCTCTTTTTTTTCCACCTCACTTTCCCACCGCTCGAACAGAGGCCGCAACATCGACGTTCATTCTATGCAACTCCACTTACACAGCACATTAAAAACAAACTCAATTTTTGGCACATTTTTCACACTAATCCCAAATTAATTTATATAAATATCATTACAGCACTAATAATTAAAGTCATGTGCATTTTTTTAATTATAATTATTTAATTTCTAGCTTATTAAAATAAATATTAACACTCATAATATTTAACAAAGTAAGAATTCAAATTATTTAAAAAAATCTAATAAAATTTCCAATTATTTTATTTATAAACTTTACAAAATAATAATGATATAATATGAAATTTAATAATAGATAATCTATGTTTAGTGTGATTTAAACGTGTATTTTTTTTAAAGAATAATTTTCTTACTAAGTGATAATTAATTGTTTATGTGAAGCTATTCATTACATTTTGAGGAAGTGAAGTAAATCAGCAAACGGATTACACTGCTTATAACCGTAAATATCCAATTAATTACGCAACAAAATGAAAGTGAAATTTCACGACCCGGCGCATCCACCATAAATCAGATTGATTAATATCCATAATATTTTATATCTCATGCGTTTTCGCATATTTATTAATAGATTAATCAAATTATTATTTATTTTTTAATTTTGAATTAATTGATTATTTCTTCCAATATATTAAAATATTCAAAATATGATTTTCATCAGTTTGCAAATTAATTTTTAAAAATTTCAATAAAATTATTTTTATTACTTATATTAATTTTTCTAAAAAACTTAAAATAACCAAACACAAATTACGAATTAATAGAAAATTGAATCAAATAATAAACTTAATATCAACAAATAAATAATTACTAAACTGTAAATAAAATAATAAAAAAAGTATAAATGTTTAATATTTATCTTTTTCTGAAGAATATAAAAAGTGAAATATAATCAAATTTAGAAAACATATATTATTAAGATTATGTTAATATAAAATATGAATATGAATCTAGATTTAACGAAGTGGACGGATGAAAGCACCGTATAAATTGCAGCCATTAAAAATACTTTCGTAAGCGCGCTTATCTAAAGAATTCGCTCGTATATTCATTATCGTAAATATTAATTAACGAATGCTCCAAGACATGGATTACATAGTTTTATGCGTAATTCGATACAGAATTCCAAACACAAACACAAAAAGTGAAGTATTTATAGAATGTTAAAACAATAAATAATTTCCAAATTAATGTTATAATTGAAACGTTTTATGTAACATTCGTCCTTTATAGAAAAAAAAACGCCGTAAATTGCATAGTTCCCGGTTCGGATTCGCCGAACGCGGCCTTCTCCACGCTTAATTACCACGCATTTTTTCTCTGCTCTTTCGTAGGTTTATTTTCAGCCGGATTAAATCATTCCTTCCTCAAAACACCTACGACTATTATTTTCTTTTTTTTTCTGCCTCGAGCGGAAATATTGCACAACTCGGAGATGGAGACAATGGACGAACAATCCCGTTTGGAAATTGAGCATGAAATTTTGTCGTGTTCTGCTGAATTTCATTTTCTCAAGGTAATTACACAGTTATATATTTTTAATCTAAATTTACAATTAATTATCATTGATTTATTAAACTTTAGTTTTTAATCATATATTTTACGATTAGTGTAATATTATCTGCATTTCATGTGTGTTTTAAGCTCATTGTTATAGCTGTTTTATTTCTTTTAAAAAAAAAGGATAATTTCCATTAGTCACTGTTATTATCGAACGTAAATTGCTTTATTGGCTTCGCGAAGTAAAATTGGATCGTAAAAGTGAATAATTCAAGGGTTGCGTGTTTCGTCGGCTTCTCCGTTCATTACTCTTGCTTCTTCGTTCCAATTTTTTTTCTCCATTTTCATTACTCTCTCCCTATTCAGGTTACGGCAATTTCCGCGTTATTTTTTTACGAGAATGAGTGAGAGACCGTGTCTTTACTTTGCTTGACCCCACGCAAAACTATCAACGATAAGCATCGAAGCGGACAAGGAGGAGGACGAAGGGACATTCCATACAGGGAAAAACCTCTATAAAGATAAGCTCTCATAATAAACATAATGTAATGCGTTAGCTTTATGTCTTCTGGTCTCTTTGTTACTGCAAGTTGAACTCCCGAAGAATCGCAACTGTTCGTTTTTGGTGGAAATCTAAAGTCGTAATCTTTTAAACAATGCCCATATATAATACCCATAATTAATTAAAAACTTTTTTCTTCTAAAATATTCATTAATAAAGGAAATTTGTTCTTTTTTCTTATTTTTAATTTTTATTTAAAAAAATACATTTTCTCTTTAAGAATAATAAATAGAAATGAACAAAAATATTGTTTTGAATATGTAAAATTTTTATTAGAAAAAAATTCCTTCCTTTCACTTTTAATTTATTTTTATCTAAAGTTTAACTAAGAAAAAAATATTTTCTATACCTTATTCTGTAGGAATATGTATATACAAATTGATTTATCAAAGTTTTCTAATATTCAAACCATTTTACGTTACGAGCAAACATGTATCGTTGTTTGTACACATTTTTTTGCGCTCCCCCTGTGAAGAATATTTATGTGCGTTTTTTTCCCCCAGTATTTTTATGGTTTAAGGGTGTGACCAACGGCTTTTCGCGTTGGCGTCAGTCCCTTTTGTTCTTCGTCCGCGCTCGTAAAGAGAGGAGCGGCCACCACTCTGAGAGCAACAAGCAGCAGCGGCAGCTTATCGCCTTCTCCTCGTTCCAGCATCTCATCCACACTCCAACAGCATAGAATTGGAGAATCAATTAACACAACGTACCACGATCGATCGGTTTACGCAAAGAAAAAAAGATAAACTAACCTAACCCGGTCACCATTTTCATTCCAATTCTGCTTCCGCAATTAACCCCACCTGTTCGCATCAATTACGAACAAGAAATTCTCCCGATATCTCACTCATCCTTTTTCTTTTCGTTTTATTATTTCGCTGTAGAAATATCCTTTCAAATCCGGGTCAATTAGCGAAAATGTTTTTCGGTTCAAAATCAGTTGAGAAAAACCGAGCGCTCCGTCGTTAATTGTTCAACGCGAAATGAAAGTGTTTTTCTCGAACTGTTTTATTTATTTTATTTTTGAGGTCTTTGCGAAACTGAAAGGCTTTTAGCTCCAGACACCTCGACATATTTTATGGCTCCTCACTTCGGCAATTTTGCAACAACTATATACTATGTAGTAATAAATTACATTAAACGTTTCTATTAATTCTATATTATAGTATTATTTAATACACTTTGTAAGGATTAAAACAGTTATTATAGGATTACAGAATAATATTCATGTTAATGCCTAATGGATTCATCATCAATGGTATTCCGGTGTCTCATGCATATTTAGTTGTGAAGTGTGTAATCATTTAATCAGGAGATTGCGATCCGTGTGCGTAGGCCCGAATATCCGAGCGGCGCTGCCTTCCTTCTCCGATCTTCAACGTTCCATAATAATTAATACACCTAATTCTCAGGCCGAGTAAGGTGGAGCGAATTCATTATGAAGATTGGCCTCTTGCATGTTTTCGTTATTGATTAAACAACACACGGGAATTTCCAACTTGTTTCAAAGAGTTCTAAAATTCATAATGGATCGCTATCATCATCATCATCAACAATTTCGCGAGTTTGCATGCATTCCATGCTGCATTTGCATACTACTTTCTCAAAGATTTTCCACGGTTTTATGTTACCTTCCAATCCAAATAAATTTGTTAGATGAATTGTATCACCTCGTTTCAAATGCACGCGATTTATACTTTCTCTTCAATTTTCATTGCGCGAATTTCGCGAAAACTATAAACCGTGCAATTAATATTTGCATATTTTATTTTTATGTTAATATTTTTAACTTTAATATACATAATTTGTCTTTATAGTGTTTATAATTTTAGAGAAACAAGCCAAAATATGAAGGTACTTCTTTTTCATAGCTTAATATTTTGTTTATTCAACTTTGAATGCGTATTACATGAAAACTATAGATGGCACAAATATACAATTATATTAGTTTTATTCTCTAAATATTTGTGTTTAAGTATCGTCCTCATTTGTTTATGTGGAGTATGTGGTTCACGAGTTACAAAGCAAAATGTAAAGACACTGCTTTTTCGACGCATAAAATTTCGTTTCTTCAAATTTGACTGCGTATCATCTGAAAAGTATAGATATCACAAATATACAATTATACTCATTTTATTCCCTGAACATTTGTCTTTAATTATCGTGCTCATTTGTCTACATGCATCACGTGGTTCATGAGTTAACAGTCAAAACGTAAAGACACTACTTTTTCGATGCTTAAAATTTCATTTCTTCAACTTTGACTGCGTATTACCTGAAAAGTATAAATGTCACAAATTTGCAATTACACTCGTTTTATTCCCTAAACATTCTATTAATCTGTATATTTGGTGTGCGTGGTACAAGATATACAAATAAATACATTTTTATAATTTATTGTTATAATTAATAAAAATTATGAAGAAATAACAGTAAATATTAATTAATGTAAAAGCTTGAAATTTTTCTGCGGCTTTGTAATATTAATGATTGTGAAAATAAATGGCAGTTAAAAAAATGTGCATAGCCGATATCGATGACGACGACGTTGAGGGAGAGAACAGTGGGTTTCCATGCGGGATTTTTCTCTCTTCGGCAAAAGTTCACGAACTCTAAATGGGTTTGACCATGGCGGCTGCATACATGGTTGTATTTACGTTTAACAAGCATTGTTTATATTTTTGTAAGGCGCACGGTTTTATTGCTTCGCGAGCGCAATTTCATTTTGTACCTATTGTGTCTATCCTTATACTTGACTGCATTTTGCATGGCTTCGTACGTCTGGTCTTACAAATCCACAACCACCACCACCACCAAACTATTACTTCCAACTGTCGGCTTTTCGAGCGATAAAATCGGGCGCCGACCGACAATCAATAATTTAATTACTCAAAGAAATCATTGCATTACAATTTTCCGATCAATTTCATTTTGCACCTATATTACATTCCAGTGCAGACGGCGAATGTCCTCGCTCACGATTCTCCTCTTGTCATGGACACGAGAGGTGTTTCATTTCTTATGGGAAATTCGTGCTCTCCGTTTCAAAGCTCAAATATCCAATCTACAATTTCAATACATTCCAATTAGAATGCATTTATTATCCACAAAGTATAATAAAAATCATTTTCTGAACTTTAATCAAACAAAATACTTGCAAATCTACAAAGATTTATTTATTAAAACCATAATTTAATTATTTAACCATAAATATTTCCATGAAATTTCAAGAATTTAACGTTTGTAAATAATTTCAATCAAAACAGGAAATCTAATTAATTTAGACAGATTCCTATAGAAAAAAAAAAAACTTTCACTGCGACTACAAATCGTGTGAAATACCATCCATTCATATCCATAATCCAATTTGTCTATTAATTAGACCTCGCGTTTCCTCCTCGCCGTTGTTTCCTATAAGTTTCCTAAATGGATGACTTACATGGGAAAAAATGTGATAATAAGAAAACCAGCAGCATAATTAATAGACACTAAAAGCGTGAAGAAAAAGAAACGACCAATAATCATCATCATCGTATAGGAAAGAGATTCCTAATTGCATTTTCCAATCGCGCGCACTGATTAATTTTTTTTTTATTAAATTGATATTAAAATAATTTGATTTCTAATTCGTCTTCGGCTATTTCGAAAGTTTGCAGCGAATGCGTTTTCTTTTTTTATTTTAATTATAGCAAAAAAAAATGTGTTTATGGATCGAGAAATTAATTAATGAACATCATTTTCGATTTCCATAAATTTCAATTAATTTTGTAACTGACCCTACATGAAGGATACAATTTTTTTATTTAAAAATAATTAATGATAATTATTTTATTTTCTGATTAGCAGTAATTAACAAATAACGTAATTATATTACAATTATTATAATACAATTTTAGTTTTATTTAAAATTTAATTTGTTTAAAAAAGTATATATTAAAATTTTAATTTCAAATATGTAACTTTTATTATTTCACATTCATTTTAGTGATTTATTTCCAAAATGTAGAATGCATTTTTTCAGTTTCATAACAATTCAAACAAAGTTGTCGAACAATGGAAACGTGTTTCATTCGCAACTGTGCATTTTTCTTATCTTTTTCCAATAAATACTCTCCTATTCGAGCACGTCTCCGCGCATTTCTAATGACAGTGTTTTTCTTGTTTGTTTGTTCCGTTTTCCATTCGTTTATCGAAAAACGCAGCTCGCCTTACATTTATTATTGTCGTTTCGCAACGGCCAGCGTTTCTCTCCTCGCCGCCCCACCGTTCTCTTATGTAAATGTCACAGCTATTGCATTATGTGGAGCGCGTTATCATAGTAATTAGTGTAAAAGCACAGGTGCGATTCAGGTACGCAGATAAAGATTAATTGCATTGTAGAATTTCGTATTCCCGACGCGCGGAATTTCCATTACGCAAAAAAAAAACTTAATAATAAGTAGCGTAAACTCGAAAGAAAGTCATTGTTTTTGTTACACTCTACTTGTGTCCACGCGATAAGTTCGGAAATAATTTTAAACTAAAACTGATTACGGAATTTTAATCAGAGAAATTTTTATTGTAAAACTCGCTAATTTTTAATCCTCTTCTTTTTTTTTTTTAATTGGAATGTGTGTTTTATGGGCTCATTCATTCATCATGTTGCAGTGAAAGTGAATGTGAACGATACGAAACTATAAAATAAAAAATCAGCGTGTGTACGAAACGCTCCCATTGTTCAGCAAATCGTGATGAAACGAAACCGAAATTATGAATATGTAAACGAACTATGTAGAAAAACTTATGTTTTGTAACAGCTGGTTTTAAAGAGCGAATGTTTACCATAATGTTGATGTTTTTCCTTAGTTTTCTTTGCATTTTGATGGAAGTGATTATGGAAAGATCTACAAAAAATACAGCTCAAAACTAAACACAAACAAAATTCCAAATAAACAAGGTATTAAGAAAATTTGTTTATTGATATTTTTTTGTATTTTTCAACGCGAATTTGATAATAGACTATTAATTTAATTATTTATAGACAAAAGTTATGCTTAGTTTTCATAACTTATGTAGAGAAATTTAATTTAAAAAAATGCAATTTTATTTGATCGAAATTTCCACATTTTAATCTGCAGAGCGAATTGTTTAACTTTCATTATTAAATTGGTTTTGAAATAGTAAAACGAATGAGCTTGCTATTGCAATTAGCGTATATAATAGTAAATACACTTTTTTTTCAGGTCGTCTAAGTCTGTTCCACTTAAGCGAACTGTGCGCAATGGAATTGCAATGTAAATAGAAACGTACGGATCGGTGAAATGGCAATATGTGATTATTTTTTAGTAATAGTTTTTTTTTTTTTGATGTGCAAGAAACTGAGAATTCTCGTGGCTTGCAGCCAGATAATGAAGTCTAATTGGGGAATGCTAATAAATCGAAGCACGAAATTCCGATAGAAAGTCTAAGAGGATTTCGCCTAAATCGATACATGCACAAATTGTAGAATTTCTCCGGTTATAATTTTTGACCGGAGGTTACGATATGATGATGGTCTTGCGTGCTTGTACTAATCGAGTTAGAAGCGGCACAAGTTCGCAAGTTATGCAATCGCTTCAAAATCAAGGTCGAGCTTTGTCCCAATCATTATTTTATTAATTTAAACTTACGGCATTTTGCGTTCCTTTCGTTAATCCTAGCCTGACCCTCGAGTACTTCTTCATCAAAACTCTCCAGACGACGTAAGCCATCGTTCTCTTCTTCGATGATGTCGATGATGATGATGATTCGGTCCAGCAATCCGGTCACATCGCACGGTTACGTAACACCACCACCGGTTCTTCGCGGCCCGAACAAAATGTTGGGCCACACGACCGAAAAGAAAACAAACAGACGAAACTGGAGGAAAACCGCGTTCAGACCGGAACCGGTCCGGTACTCTCGCCCATCTCGTCCAGCTCTGAAATGAAAAGTGAAGAAGACGACGTTCGCAAAAAAAAATCTAAATTCAGCGACGCTCAGAATCAATCGGAAAGTTCAAAGCTTCCTTCTTTTCTTCCTCGTTTTTCTCTTTTTCGAACGGTTTTCCTCTCGACCTTCCGTCCTTGATCTTCTCGCATTCCAGACGCATTTTTTTGCCGACGGCTATTTTTGATATGCTCACAAAGACGCGGATTCCAGGAAAAAATAAGTCCAATTTGGAGAGACAACCGTGTGAACTGCATCGAAATAATTTGTGATCGAATAATTAAGGTTGAAATTTACATACGTCCTAGTAACTCACAAAATTCAGATTTGTATTATTTTATATTTAAAAAAATCAAATTCCATCCATCTTATTAAAAATCTTCAATTGCTTAAACAAAAATCAAATAATATTGAGAATCTCTATTCTATTTAATTCTTTAAAATCTACAATAAATTATCAATTTCTAAAAAAAATAATTCAAACTGCTATTTTGAGAATTTCAAATTATTAAATTTTCTTTATTAAATAATTGTACATCTTCCCCCACAGTACATAATATTTTTAAAAAATAACTGTACTTTCTTTATTAAAAACTTCAAAATTCCAATTAAGAATTTCTTAATTAATTTTATAATTTTTACATTGAGATATTCGATTAGTTAAACGGTCGTTCTTAGAGCAGGAAGAGAAGACGTCTTCACAAGTTCGCAATAGTTGTTGTATTCATCGTGTACGACTCGAATTTATCGTCGGCAATTGTCTGCCGCCGAAGAGACGTGGCTTCCGTTCGATAATTAACGTCGTCGCAGTTATTGTTTCGACTCTGAATGAATACAATGATGATTCGTTTTTCTCAAGACATTCTTTGGAAACAACTTAATCGCTTTCTTCTATTATTATTATATTAATATAGATGACAATTTAGAATATCTGAAATTATAATTTTGCAATAAAACCTTGAGTATTTAAAGCGTGCATATGGCGAAGATATTTAAATTGTAAGTAAATTCATTAGCTCGCGCCGGGATCGTTAATTTTAATTAGTCTTCAGGAGAGTTTTTTTTTTGTACAGTAATTTACAAAGAACATAAACCTATAACACTTTTGTTTCAAAACTTCATCGCTTGTTTTGCATATATCCAAGCAAACTAATTTTATTGCGCCGGCGATTGTTTTCCTGAAGCTTTCACAATTCTACATAATTAATTAGCTGGATTCCTAGTAACACCAATAAATTTAATTAATTTGCTCATCGTTTCAATAATTTTCAATTAACAAATATTTAAGAAATTTAATATAATTATTTATTTGGTAAATATTTATATTGAAACAACAGGAATTTTAGCGTGATTTGTTAAAGCTGTTTTAAGTAAGTTGATTTTAGTTTATCAAAAGAAGATTGAAGAGCATTGCGTACGTTAGGAAATGGATGTGCGTTTAAATATTTAGTTAAGAGTAATAGGTAACGTAAACTGGTATATAAATTATTCAAATCCGTCCATTAAATTGCGCAATTGATGCGATGTTGCAACGGCAAAACGGTTTCAACACTAAAACGCGCATTAGATCAATGCCGCCGAAAGAGTTTCCCAGAAACTTCGCCTACTTTGCCTTCTCGAAACCCATTGTACTTATTGACGAACGAAAAATTTTGTACACACTCATCATCATACGCAATTTTCTCCACAAAATCTCATTACTAATAACAAATTAATAAAAGTATTTTTTGATTTACAATTATTAGTTGAAAACTATGATTTATCGATCAATGTAAATAAAAATTGTTGGTATTGTAAAATAATTTGCTTATTATGGTAAAAAAAATGTATTTTGTTTATTAACGAAAATCGAAACTTATCCAAAACTTAGAAATAAATTAATTTATAAACATTAATAGCAAACATTTTTCTATTAAAAAAAAATTGCAGTTTCGGTAACGTTTTTATATAAATAATGAAAAATAAGTTTCATTCTTTATTGATTTTAAAAACTGTAGTAGACACTCATCGCGTTTATAAGCACACACCACTCGCAATTATTTAATCGATTCTCAACTAAAATGCTAAAAGTTTGCTGAAATTAGTATTTTATATCAATATTATTATTTTATATCAATATTATTATCAAAAATTGTTATAAAATATTATATTAAAAAATGTATTATTGATTAAAATATTTGTAACTAGGACAAATTAATAATTTAAACGAACATTTCTATTACATCAAAGAGTTTTTACCTGGTTAATTTTATGCAACTTAGTGAACGATTCTCTTAATATTATAATTTGTCTTGTTGTTTTGTTACATTCTTCGTAATAAACTTAATAATGTTATTAATGATGATAATGGTATTTCGACAGTATTTGGGTTACGACTTTCGAGTGACAGAAGGTTTTAATTTGTCTTTATGCGGAACGACGAAGAAAGAAGTAGAAAAAAATAAATAAATAAACACTTTTTCTCCACATTTTACGTCAATTAAAGCCGCAGCACACTTCTCGGCATTCCTTTAACTAATTATTTATACCTTTTTTTTATTATTATTATTACAATATTTTGTTTCCATTTCGATTGATTCTGCGTGCGCGGATATTTCATTAGTTACCGTTCGATTGTTGTTTTGCTTGGTTGTTATGGGTGGTTGTTAATCCATTAGTTTTTAAGGGCACTTCTCTGATCACAGGTTATTTGCAAAAGGCACTTTTTGTTAACGGACGTGTGTGTTGGATGTTGTTGTCTCGACGCGGGAAAGAGACGACTGGCGGTGCACGTGCCTACCGCATATTACATTCGCGAGGCTCGAGGTAGGAAATGTTGTGCTTTGCGGCAGGAAGTCGGCGACGCCGGGCGTCGCGGAAGAGACGCTCGGAGGGGAGAGCATCGGGAGTAGGGTTTTCGGGATCGCCTTATTAATTATTTTCCAGGGTGCGCCTAGGTTTTAACGCAAACACACACTCCCCCCTTTCGTAACATGCGAACGAACACCCATCACTCCATTGATTGCCTTACCGGTTTTCCTGCAAAGTCATTTCGATCAAAATAGAAAATTTCAACTTCAATTTCCACAATTCGAAACCCCAAATGATTTGCACTTATTTCTACTTAAAATAACACTCAATCAAATCTAATAAAGATATCTTCTATAAAAACGCATAAAAAAATTAATTATTTGCTTAATTCTATAAAATCCAACTCAAAATAAATAAAATCAATTGTAAAATATGTATAATTGAGATTCTCGAATAAATTTTTCTACAATATTTGAAGTACAAATTATATAATTTATAAATATCATTTATGAAAAAAAAACTTATTTGAAATATGCGTTACGAAATTAAGGAATAATTATTTATGAAAAATCTAATTAGATTTACTCGTCGCCATAATTGGAGATTGAGAAATGATCTTACGCAACAAAAAAGTACAATATAACTCTGTGAGTTTCAAAAAAAATAATTAGAACATCCAAAACATATTATTTTTCTAATATGGAGAAATTTTATAAAATAATTAAACAAAATTTATAATAAATATTAATATTTTTTAAATTTTTATTCATTATAATTTGAAGTTAATTATGTCATTAAATTTGTTTCTAAATATCAATACTTTAATCTATTTGATTATAGTTACATTTAGCATTAAATCGCTTAAAATTAGATTATCCCACTATTTCTTCATAAAACTGCTATAAATTTAAAAGATTATCCACGTACAAAGTGCATACATGTTTATTAAATATTTAAAATTTCACCTGTGCACATAACATACATTTATATATACACACAAAAAAAATACTAGGAAAATATAATGTAGATAAAACAAACACTCATCTCTTGAGATAAGATTACCAAGTGGGGAAAACTTGCATGCACGAAAGAAAAGACTTCTAATAGGATCACAAAGCATATACATCCTATTAATAATGCATATATTTTTCATCTACGAAATTTCTCCTCGCATTTCTCTCTCTTAATTACCAACCGCTGCAGATAATTTCAAACAAATGAATTACCATAATTGCGGCCAGCTTTTATCCTCTTCGTTCCGTTTCTTTTCCACTTTGTTTTTGCACATATACACACACACCTTTCCAATGGAGACATTCAATTCGACGCATATTAATTACAACCAGATGCAATTACCTGCAGATTAAAATAGAAATAAAACACAAGAATCGGTACGGAAGAAACACGGTTACGCAACGAAAGCGAAATCGTGTTTAAGAGGATCGATTTTCGGAAGCGCAAAAGGAAATATCGATTTTGTTTTCATAAGGATTTAAGTATTTTTATATTGCAGAGATTTGCGGTTTATAAACATATTTCATGTATTACCATGGTAACGAGGATACGGTAACTAAGGTAACAAACAAATACAGTTTATTTATGGCACTTATATGATACTCATCAGTCAGTAAAGAAACAATTAAATTACTTGAAAAAAGAACATGAAAGTCATAGATATATCAAATATTTTCCAAGACACAAGTACATGTAATCATTTGTTTAGAAATCAGATGACTAAGACTTGAATAAACAATTATTATTTTCGTAACTATGGTAATAAGTTTATTTAATTATGTGACATTTCAATATATTGCAAACGGTGCATTACAAAAAATCTAGAATACTAAGTTTTCATGTGAATCGATTTGTTTTTTTTTGTGGGATGATGTAACTATGAGTTTGATGATATAATGAGTTTGTTTAAGTATGACAGTTGATTGGTGCAGTTGAATGAAGGTGCAAAGAAGAATTTTTGTGGTGCGAGTATTGAGTTCTGCGTGGGCGCGGCCGGCGTTTCGTGAGTTACCGTCATTTACACCGCTACAGGTTAAAGGGTAAGTCCTGGTCTGGACTGGCTAACGGTCCTGGCTAAATTACATCCATAATACACATTTTATTGTATGCCGTTCATTGAAAGAGCGGTCCGTCCGCCGCAGCGGCTCTCAACAATCGCCCGCCTTGTTTTATTTGGATGGATGCAAGAGGAAGATGATGATTATGATGATTCTTTATGCGAATTGATTGATTCGGAAGAAGACAGCCGACATCATCGGTACAGTTACATCATGCACATCCTGTTCGGTCCGTTTTACAGCCCAACTATTCATTACAATCAAATCGTTCATTTCTATACAAAAAAAATATAAACAAACTGCATTGTTTATTTTTGTATTTAATCGAACTGATCGTAATTAGGTAATATCGATACCATTTAGAACTTGAAGCTTCGTGAATCCATTTAAAGTGAACGTCATCCTGTTCGTTGAATTATTATAATATACTCGATATAAATGTAACAAAATGATTTCAATCTGTTTTGAACTTAGCAATTTATATTTAATTTACAAATTAAGGCTGCATTTATTTATTTCTTAATGAAACTTTAATTAATTGCAAAAAATATCTACGTTTTACTATTTTTTAAATAATAATTGTTATTAGAATAAATTAAAAGTGCAGTTAATTGAATAAAAGTGAAGGTAAACTTGTTAACAGGAGTAAATAAAACTGTAGTAATCTGAATAATTGGTGGAAGCACGTGGATCAGAAAGCTTGAGTACGATTGAATTGTAATGGTTGTGGGAATTAAATATAATTAGGTGGATCGTTCGAAAGCGAGATTTTGTTTCTGGCTTTTATAAATAATAATGGTGGTAGTAGTAGTAGCGGACCTTAATTGAAACCATCTGCAGCGTTTGGTGAAGAATGCCTCTTCTTTCAACAGAGCACTCGATAACAGTTTCTAATTGAATCGCAGAACAAATACGTAACTGTTAAATGACGCCTCTTCCTCTCGTTATTATTTTAGGAAAATCTCGCGAACCGATTGATTCGAATCGAAAGACGTTTGATTGTAAAGAGTTTATTGGTTTAATTATTTTGCAGATGATGATCTCTTTTTGTGTGTGATACTGGTTTAGCGTTTGCAGGATGTGGGTCAAGTTTAGTCGTTAATGACTGGCGTTGAATGCCTGGCCTAGGCGATGAATAAAACATCCTAAATGAATCACGTCTGGTTTCGGAGGCGTGACGTTTGTTACCTCAATTTGGGCTAAAAGAACAATGCAATTAAAACTTGATAATTGAGCGTTTCCCGTCTGTCGCCGGAATAATCCCGAAGGTTGGGCCCCACGTGCAGAAATCGCATCCTGCACATACTTCACCATCATCATCGTAGCAGTAACAGTACTCTTGTGGACACTCAACCCCGATGACCTCGGACATCACACTCTGCCCTTTCCTCCTCTTCATCATCCCGGACCCTCAGCAGCTACAACAGCAGCAGAATCCCGATCTGCATTTCGACGCATTTGAATAAAATGCTGCCCGGTTTCGTTTTGTCGTCGAAAGACACGCAATCGTTCCGCGAATTGAGCGACCGGTGAGGTGGAGGAAGAGAGGTCGTTTCTTCATTCCGAGACGCCCGACGTCATCGCAATGCAGATGCATACAATGCATGCATGATACATCGTTACGTAACGCAGGCCAAGAATACGCACGCACAAAGGAAATGGATTAGGGTCTTTCTGTATTGCACCGTTTATGCTCTCTGATTCCTTCGCGAAATATTCAGAACGCGACTTTCTCTTAAACAATTTAAATTGAAAATTAATACGATTTATTGATTCTCACATAAATAATAACAGCAATAATTTTTATAATGAACCAATAAATAAATTTAGTAAAATATAAATTTACAAATAATTTGCTTTGCATATGCAGGTGGTAGTTGAGGTATTAAAGTGTGTATTTGAGCAATTGTGATGAGAGTGTAAAAGTAATTCCCATCGTTTTATCGAGCAGGTCGACATTGCATGCAGATCGATGCGGATTAGCTTATGGGTGGCGTCGGTGGTTTCGCTTAAGGAACTCGGTTCAAAAGTAAACTTGACCCAGTTCTCGCGGAAAATAAATGTCATAATTAATGGAGAGTTCGTAAATGGAGTTCGCGGCTTATGGGTTTCGGATCAGACGTTTTCCCACGTTCAATAAGAAAGAGAGACGACGCGCGACAATGCCTGCAACGACCGACGACGGCGATTTTTCTTCCCCGTTTTCCGTTTTATTTTGCCATCATTTTTTATCCCTCTTAGTCCGAAGCTTTTACCTAACGGCACTTCCACTTCATCCAATAGCGCATCTCATCCCACCGGAACCGTTGCGATCAAAACATACACACCATTATCATTATTAATATTACGAAGACAGATATGCATTCCGCGTTCTTAACTGGCGCACGATTATATCATCCCCCACCGTTTACCAGAAAACTGGAACACTAGGTTAATTAGCCTACGGCACGGATCATTGGACACGATTAACGATTTTTTCGTTTCCATTGCTGTTGCCGTAACTACAAGCAACAACCATACCCATATGTTTTGTGGGAAAACCGAAATGGAAAGTGTCCACCAGGTTTGACTCTTTTTTTTCCTGGTTGAGATTTTCGCGCTGAGAAAACTTTCCCCTTTGTTCATAACTCAAAATAAGAAATATATAGATATTAAAGGCATGTAAACAAATTCACACGAATCTAAATCGCAACACAATTACGGCCATTCTTCTCGTGATTCATTGCGATAAACCATTTGGATTCATATCATCATATGTGGAAACGTTTCTACTGCGGTTATTCAAAACGGAAATCATTGTATTTACTTGTTTCTCTCTATTTTTTGCACTCACTTCCTTTCATTTATACCCATTCTATATGCAGAAACATAGAAGATATGTAAAACGGATCAAGGCTTTATTTCATAAAATTATAATGAAAATGCAATCACATATAAGATAAAAGCAAGTAATTCCAATTACATTTATTAAAATAAAATATCAATCATACTTTCCAATTACATAAAATACAAATATATTCATTATGCAAATTTTTATTCATTTTTCAAAATTGAATTTTGTAAAGAATAAATAAGATATAGCAATGATTGTTATTTAATCAAATCTTTTAGTTTCAAAGTTTCATAACATATAAATATAAAATAAACTTAAATAGTTGATTTAAGTATATGAAGTTGCATATAATAAAACATTCCAGACAAAGTTTTTCTTTTAATGTTGTCATTTGCTTAAAATTAAATTAATTGTCTATTCAATTTTTGTTGATTAATAATTTACATAGTTATAAAATATGCATGCTTTATAATTGTAAGAGTTTACTAATTTAGGAATTTAAATTCAAATAATAAACTTCGTGCGCCATCTGCAAATTTTTGTCTAAATTAGAATGTTTCTGGAAGTATCGCTCGAGGTCGTTAGTAAAAATATTTCAAATATTTGTATATCCTAGGATAATAAACAATGATCGGATATATTTAAATTATCTAGTTTAATCTCAGCTCTTTCAGAGTAATAAAATTCAATCCAGTTCAGGTGTTAATAAAAAAAATACGTATCGGTAAAATTAATTAAGTTACCTTAATAGGTGTAATAATTAAAGATTTTAATATTATAATCTTACCTCGTATGAATCGCTCTTGTAGATCTTTCGAATCTTGGAGACCATCTTTGCGTTCCTTTGCATCTTTAAAAAAATTGCACGATTCACCAGAAACGAAACAGTGTTTTAATCGAAGGATAATTCGACGTTCGCCGGAGCACACACGTAAAAACTGCAAGGATCTGATCTGTGTGTGTATGTGTTTCAGGGGAAAACGTTAAAAATAAATCGACTTGACGTAATTTCTGAATATATTAGAGACGCGTTTGTTTTGCGGATGGTCGTCGCCTCGCACATTCCTTCCTCCCCCGTACCACCAATAAACTAATTACCAACGGATTCTTCCTCCTCCTTCTTCATCGAAACCGAACGCATCGCAACTGCTGATAAACAATTATCATCGTTCCTGATTCATGGTGTGATGAAACATGCATAAACAACGTCCACGCCGATTCGGAATCCATTTATTATTAATCATCAATAGTATATATACAACGCGTTGTCAGAGAGATAACAACAAAGAACAGAAAAAAAATGTAAATAATAACAAAAATATTTTGATCTCCCGTTCTGATTGGGATTTTCGCAACAAAGACACAAAGAGAAAAATCGTAGTTTGAAAAAAAAAACACTAATAAACGCAAAACATTAACAACGTTTACATAAAAAAATAAATAGTATTAATTCTTGTGCCGCCTGTTATTCCATCGTTTTTTGATCCAATTCGGAATCCACCTCTCCGCCTCGTCTTTCAGCTGCCGGTAAACTGCTACCAAGAGGATTGGGATTGCAAAGAGTTCATTGCTGAAAAAGAATATCCACGTGGCGACGGCGAACATCGCCAAATCCGTAGTGTAATCCATTGTCGTTCTAATTTTAATCCTAGCCGTAGTCCTCAATTCGTCCTCGCGTATCAAAGGTTTCTCGTAGAAATCCTCGGGTTCTATCGATGTAGATGTTTGCGTCATTATTTCGCACATCTTTGGTCTCCTCAATAGCGAGCTGCTCCTTGCATTGGTCTTGGAACTCGATCTGGATGGTGGTCTCGACGTCTTCCTTTTACCAGGTGCCGGAGACGGAGAAGATCTTCGCGCTTTACGCGGCGATTTCGATTTGGAAACATCCCTTTTCGTGAACCTGGATTGCTCCCTTCCTCTAACCTGCTCTTTGTTCCTCTCCGCAACATCTTCTTCTCGACCTCTCATTTCGACTTGAGTCGCTTCGGTTTTCTTGAACATTGGCGTAGCGCTCCTCGGTTGCGTTTCCAATTTCCTCTCCAAATTCCGCAATCTTTCATCGAAACTGTTAATCTTCACGTTATTGCTATTTACCTTTTCAACTTTTTCCTCTTTTTCATCGCTCTTATGCATTTCTGCTTGTGCTGCTGCCGCTTTACGTAAAGCTTCCCGAACCGGATTGCTTTCCGGGACACTCGACTTCCTTTTCGTGCTGTAACTCTTAACGATATCTCCGTAGTGATCTATAACAACTTTGGCTTCTTCGGCTTCGCGATTCTGTAAAATCATTTGTGGTATTAAAACACTTGCAGCTGCCACTCCGGCGACGCTGGCCACGGCCTCAGCGCTTCTTGTCGTTTCCTCTTCTTTATTCAAAGCCTCCACTAACGAATTCTTCCTAGATTCAACTCCGTTTTTTTTCAAAATCGGTTTCGGTACAAAATTCGCGTCCGGTAATTTTGCCGGTTTGGTTAGAATTTCGAATGGTTCTTCGTACTTTTTGTGCTCCATCATCATCATTCTCGGTGGATGATACGTTTCATCCTCTTCCTCAACGTTAATCTCTCGTATTTTAGGTTCGTAACTCAATCGCTCGTCCTCGGAGGATTCATACTCATCCCAAAACTCCTCTTGGACTACGCTGATTCTCTTCTTGCGTTTCGGTTCATTATTTTGGGCCATCTTCTGTCGCACCTTTTCGAATTCCTCTTCCTCCATTTCTTCGGATTGAGAACGCTGACGTGTTTGCATCATTTGACGTTTCTCTTCAATAGTTAAAGGTATCTTATTCAGTTTCGACTCAAACAGATCAGAGAAATCTCCCGAATTCCTTAGACTTTGCCTTCTCTGAGCCCAAAGCACTTGTTGCGGTATGGATCCTCCAGCAGATAATCTTCTGCGCAAAGAATGTTTCCTCTCCAATCCAACTATATTCTGATTATCCTTATTGTTAATTTGTATTTTTGGTATAATACTTCCGCGCCTCTCATCTTCCTTGCGCTTCAGAGCTTCGTCTTCTGCTAATGCTTCTTGGTAAAATCTGATCATAGCTCTTTCGTGAAGCAGCTCAGTCGAACTCGCAAACGGTCTTAAGATGTCGATTTGCGGTGGTTCCGTTCCCAATTCAGGAGCAGACAGAGATAGTGGTGGCGCCACAGAAATATTCTCGAAATCAAAATCATTTTCCGTCTCTAAAATAAACAACAAACATTAATCAGAGTTTAATAAACAATTTAAAAGAAATATTGTTACCTGGATAGAGCACCATCATGAATTCGGTGCTACCGCCTAAATTTTCGCTATTTTCTCTTTTAGGAGATTTCGTATCTGACCTCAACGAATACTCTTTTAATAATTTGGGACTCGGTGATCTGCTTATAATTGGACTAGGCGTTCTGCTTTTGATTTCAGGTGATTTACTTATTTCTTTTACGACGACTTTTTCTATTTCAATTTTAGGAGGTTCCTGTTTAATCATCCTAATCTCTGGACCACCGTACATTAAATCTCTATCTATTTTGTCTATTTCAATTTTCGGAGGTTCTACTTTTTTCATTTTAATTTCTGGACTACCGTAGATCAGATCTCTACCTATGGAAGCTCTATCGAATAAGTCTGGATTGATGGTTTCCTTTCGTTGGGGTTTAGGTGAAAGTTGGTCCGGGGTTTTTGGTGGGCTCCTGATTCGTGCTGGTGGTATAGGAGATTCTCGTGACTCCTCTTCGGATCTAGACGAGGAGTGAGAACGTGGTTTCTTGCGTTTCGCTGCTATCGGTACTTGCGGATTCACCATTTCTCTGGGTTGGCTTTTGCTCCTCGCTCCTGCGGATTCTAGCAGGCCTCTCTTTGGGTCCGGTATGAAGATGGGCTCGGATTCTTCGCTGGGTTCGCTCACTCCAAAAGGGCTCTCCGCTTTAACTCTGAATTTGTACTCGCTGCCTTCTATTAAATCACCTAGCATAGTGGTCAATTGGCGACTGGTGGCGGCTTTCAGCCAAACGTTCCATCCCAATCTGTAATATTCGATGATGTAGTTGCCGATTTTGCAACCGCCATCGTCGTTTGGGCTGTTCCATGATAAAGTCACTGATTTTCCTAAAGCCATTACGACTTTGGCTCTACCAGGAGGTGATGGTTTATCTGTTACGGTCACCAAGAAAGATGTAATATCGGTTCCTAACTTATTGACCGCTTTGATTTGGTATTCGCCGCGATCGCTCCTCAAAGCTTCGGAGATTCTTAGCGTGGACATTCTGTCGCTATTGTCGATTTCGTATCGTTCGTTTTCTTGTATGGATTCGCCGTTGTGCGTCCAAAAGACCAGAGGAGGAGGAAGTCCAACCACAGAGACCTTCAATCTAATCAATTCGCCTATTTCGAAGAGCAAACCATCTTCGTATTGCCTAGGTAACCGTATGCTTGGCGGCGCTTCCAGTGTGAGTCTGCATTTGGTGGAAACGTGACCGGCTTTGTTCGTGGCTGTACATTTGATTTCGCCTTCGTCGCAAATTGCGCTTTGGTGGATGGTCAGAATACTTCGATCGTTTTCGGTTAAGATCCTCGTGCGACGACTGCTGAAGATCTCGAAGCCGTCCTTGAACCAGCACATCTTGGGCGCAGGTTGTCCAATGAAGTGGGCAACGAATTCGACTTTTTCGTTTTCTAGTGCCGTCGTATCCTTTAGATCCTGCGTGAACCTCGGCGCAGTTATTGCAGATCTTTGGAGTGTTACGGTCAAGGGTTCGGAGAGTTCGCTGGGATCGGAGAGTCCGACAATGTTCTCAGCGAAAACCCTGAACTGATACCTCCATCCTGGTTCTAAACCGCTCAACGTGAGCTCCGGGATCTGCACCATCAGAGGTGTGGCTCTCACCCAGTGCGGCGAACCTGTTCTTCGGTGCTCCACCAGGTACCCAGAGATCGGGGCACCGCCGTTCCTCAATGGTACATCCCATTTTATTGTGAGAACGTCGGGAGTCTGTTCGAGCTCCGAGGCTAAGTAAGGTTTACCGGGCGGCGCTGGTCTATCTGTAATTTTTTCACACAAAGTTTGGCTCTTAAAAATACACACGCTTTTAGAGAGGACACACACTCTGGGATATATACAGAAATAACGCGCTAGTTACGTGAAAGACAGACAGACAGATTAGATAGAGAGGATGAGAGAGACGGAAGGATGGAGATGAGCTTTGGATCATGCAATTCCGTTGGATGATATTTGGGATTGATTTGGTGGTCTTCTTGGTGCGGGGGGTCTCTAGTTGCATACGTACCAGTCCCTTTGTATTGGAGATGATGTTTTTTGCTTCTTGGCCTCGGATGGGGCTTGCCGGACGTATTTCCCATCGCGCACCGACTCCACTAAACCCGCATCTACCTATCCCCCGATCCCCGGGACTAAATTTAGAATCCACGAAGAACCACGAACACTCTCAATCAGAAATAGAATCCTGCTCATCCATTCAATGTTGACATAGCATTATTCAAAGAAGGCGCTGCACATCAGAAAACTACACCATGTTGCACATAATGTAGTAGAATGCATCGCATCTGACATAAGCCATATCAAACATTCCTAGAATATACAAAACCAAAGATAGAATATTTCAAATTTCACAAATATTACTTTAAGAATATTTAAAGGAATATATAATATTTAAATATTACAAATATCACAAATCAAGATTCTAAAAATCTAAACTCTAATCCTGCAGATATCGTCATCACTTTTTATAAGTTCTAGAAGACATAAAACTGAGACTTGATATGTTATTTTTTTCGAAGTGAACATTGATCGACTAATCTATTTGAAACTTAATAGCATGGCACGGTGAGATCATCGTGCATTATTACTATAACTGTATTTTTAGCATGTTCTTATTAAAAAAAAATACACGCAGATATTTCAACCAATGAAATTAACTACTAATAATTTACATAAGAATATTTTTTACTACTTTTATGAAATTATTGATTTGGTTTTCTTAGTTTAGTGAAATTGATCATCTCTTTTACGAAACAATGAAATGCAAATGATTTTTCTGTTTGTAATAAAATGAGGAAATTACGTAAAAAATAGAAAACCAGTTTTTTTTTTAATATATTTGTATATGGTGACTGCAATTAATTTTCTTTATTTTGATCAGTGTTTCGTGGATAAACATGGATTTAAATAAAGAGAGCTGTTTACTCCGGTAAATCGTTGATCATCGAAGTCGATGATTTCCATCCAAAGATGACGTACATGGCGTCCTTGATGTCGTCCATCGGAACGTCCATGGAAATCAACTCGTTGTACACCTTCTTGCGTTCCTTGGAAGCCATCACCTTCTCCACCAAATTGTACATGGTGTCACTGGAGATGATGTCGTAGAATGTCCTGAAGACCGGGCTGTTATCCAATTTGTCGGCAAACATATCCATCAGCTTCTCGTACGGAATCAAACTGTCCACCTCGGAGATGACACTTCCCATGCTCCTTCTCTCATCATCGGCGACGTCAATGTTCAATGTTGCCAAGTAGTTAAAAGCGATCTTCTCCCAAAGTTCGCAATCGAATCCGGCTTCCTTGACGATCTTCATAATAGTCTTCGTCGATTGTTTAGACTTCACAGCCTTATAGATCGTCCTCCATTCCGAGCTTTGTAAATATTTCAAAGCGGCTTTGTAACCTGGATCCGTCTTCAGATGTTCGAAATGCACGTCCTTGATTTTATCGATTGGTAAAGCCGTGAGAAAATCCATCAGCTCTTGTTGAATGGTCATGTAGGGTGCTGCGAGGCTCGACCCAACCACCGCCAAAAGTACCAAACAGATTTTCATCTTCAAACAAAACAAAAAAATAACTTCAAGGTCTCAATCTCTCACACGATATTTAATTTGTTTACAACTTACGTTTAATTTTTTTATTGCGAAAATTATCTCCAAGCAGCGGAAAACTCTGCAATGAACTGCACAGGTACCTGACGTCCGTACTTATACAAGTCGAAGGATCCACCGTGCAAAGGTAAACAAGCGGAATGATTATTCATTTGTGTAATTATTGTGTTTCTACCATGCGGACGTCGTTAATTTTCAATACATTGTTTTCGCGTGGAGTCCTCTTTCCATCTCTACGAGAAATTCAATTCCATATCATTTTGGATATGAGACGAAATTCTATACAATCAAACATAGAAATGATTTTATTACGAGTTTTGACACACGAAACATATGCAAACATAATTCGATACACTTCATGTTACATCTATGACTCTATTTATTGAAACACTATTCAGTTATCTTGAAATTTCTAATTCATTTTCTTTGATTAAAATATTGAGAATTACATTTCAGAATCATGAAAATTTACTCACTGTTATTACAATTATATTAACTATCTAAATTTAAGAAAAAATAGTTTCTGAGTTGGGAGTAATATTTTTTCCATACCTAAAATTGATTTATTTAAAGTTTGTTTTTTGATTTAAGGATTTTATGAATTAACAATATGAAATTGCTAAAAATTAACAATTTTTAATTATTCTAGTTTTAAATAATTAAAAAATATTATTTATTGAGAAAAATAACTTTACGACAATTAATTAAAATTTCTATTGATTTATCCAATATTTAATGTTCTTGTTGACCTTTATTATTTATCAATTAATACATATTTCTGTTATACAGATTTAAATTATGTAATATAAATGATATTTCATTATTATATTTATCAATTTTGTGATGTAATAATTGTAATGCTGATATGCAATAGATTTTATAACATTTTAGAATCAAAGAGAGATTCTATACACTTTGGTAAAGTTCTATAGGACTTTCGAACCGCTCTTTTCCGCTCGACTCGTGTTTGGAAACTGTAATTGATTCCAAATCGGGATCGTCGGTGCACGAAGTCGCTGCAATTATGATTAGACTCTTTCTAGTTCTTTTTTCTTCTACGTTTTTTTTTTGAATGAAATGAAATGTCACATGAGACGATAAGGGCCTTGCGTCGTGCTACTTTCTCCTTGCAGATCGATGCACATAGTGTACGTATGAGTATGGTACACATAGTGTACATGCAGTACGTTTTCTTTGCCTGCTATTACTACTGCAGGATCGAATGGTGCCGGAGTACCGTTGGAATGCCGCCTCGGGGTCCCCGGACTACCCAATGGTAAACCCCACCATTCTTATGGCCGACATACCAACGACATACACACACCTTTAAATACAATCTCTCTCCACCAACATTCATACCACACCGAAATAAAAAAATAATAAATGAGCAAGAATCCATTAACAACAGCAGCAGCAAGCGAAAAAATAAATAAGTATTAGTAATAGCACACAAAAAGAGACTAGAATAAGAACTAGTTTTCTTATTCGAATACCAATCATCGTTTTACAGTAATTAAAGAAAAAAATAACAAAGTGCGTAAAGTTTCGTATTTAACTTGAATTAAGTAATCAATGAAATCTAAGTTTTATTTATACATACTTTATTAAATTTAACTAAAGATTATATTTAGTATTTTAAAGGTATAAAAAATATGTCCAGTTCAATAATTTAGTTTAAGTATTTATTTAAGTTTAAGTAATTTCGTGACAATTTTTTGCGAATGAGAACTATTTATTTATTTGAAAAGTATTGTCCCTTAAAATAAAGCTACAAATTAATTAAGGAATGCAGTTTTTTTTTGTGAATATTCCAAGTTATTTAGTTTCTGATTTTTTGTTTATTTTCTCGTCGGATATATTGGCTGAAATCCAGTCTCGCTGAATATTTTATTATTGCAGCTTATTGCAAAACGGCACGAATTTAACACCATCGTCGGGAATAATGCATAATAATTCATGGTCTGACGAAATGCATATAATTTATACTTGCAAACTAAGGCAAAACATCTACTTTCAGTTTGCAAGATTACAGAGTGTACGAATCATTGATTTTGATATATGATTATAAAAAGATAAAATTTACATAGAATTTAAGAAAAATTAAATACGTAAACTTAACATAATATCTCCAATTATTTATTATTTTCCAATTATTTATTATATTTTATTTGTTGAAATTTACATTTTTATAAAGATTTTGGGTTTGAATGTCATATTTAACATTTTAAAGAATTGTCGAATTATGACGCTCATAAAATTTACAGTTTATTTTATTTGTAAAATCCAACTTTTTTTTAAAGATTTTGTTTGTTAATTAACAATTTTTATTTATTTTTTCAGGAGAGAAACAGACTTGAATTGTGGCGATTTCGTGCAGGTAGATACTGGAAAGAGACAATTTCGTAGCGGCGTTTATTTATTTTTATAGTTGTTTTTTATAGGGAAAGAGAAAGAGGAAAACGGCGGATGTATTGGAAGAGGTCTTGTCTTGTCTTGTCTGGTAGAGTCAAGAAGGTAGGTAAGTATAAGTAAGAAGTGAGAAGTTACAAAACAGGCACGGGTGCGCCTCTGACACACTCTGGTCGTCCCGTGGACAGGGAACAACTAGCAGCAGAGCGAGTGGTCGCCAGTACCGCGATGGTACCACACGTGGTACTCATCTGCACCAGCTTCGAAAATTTCTAACCAACATACACCGAACAATCAAATCGCGCGTTCGCCTTCATTCCGCAAAACAAATTCTAATCAACAACAACAACAAAACTACACACGAAAATTACATTTTTGGATAACACGAATTCGCAAGGCTCACACACTCGTCCTAACTCCGAAGGTAAGGCTGATATGCACAATTACACAAAGATTCGATATGCGTGACCGATGATTACAGTGATATTTTGCGAATACATGAGCACATGGCAAACATATTAATCACTTTTATTATTTTTATTTAAATTTTCATTATCAACAAGATCTGCAAACTCCAACATCATCAATTAACTTAAAACCGAATCCAGCGAATTCCAAATATAACATTTAGATTATTGTTGATTTAACTGTTTGGACAACTTTTTTTTAATGTATTCAAGACATTATTTCGGAATTCAGAGGTCAACCTTTCACCGACAAATAGTTGTGTAACTTTTTTTCTACTTTAATTAAAAGGCTTTTCATTTAGCGTTTAATAACAATTTTAATGATTAACAAATTCATGTAATTACGAAATTAATTACTAAATTTCTATTCCATAACTAAAAAGCTATTTGATTGAATGATTTTCTAACAACATTTCTTATTATAATATTAATAGTTACTAGTATATTTAAAATGGTCAATTTAATTATAGCAAAAAAATAAACAAATTAAAATTTTTATTATCATTAATTTAATCAATATTATTTACAAAAATTAGATATAATTGCCTGCAGTTAATTAAAAAAAACATTAATTACATTATCAACATCTTTTTATTTTTCAATTATTTTGTTTTTCGTACATTTAAATAACTATAATTAATTTCACGTGGAAATACCTGAGTGTATTTATGAATACGGCCTTTCACTAAACGCGGAGAGAGAAAAATACAAAATAAATAGATATAAAAAAACAACAACTAAAGTGTGCGACACAACCTTGTAATTTTCGCTAAAAACGTTTCAATTATCCGCGTTTTAAGAATCTTCGCTCCCACGTTCTGTCACACTTCTTTATTTTATTTCAAAAACAATTTTATAGAGGATTTCTTTTTGATAAATTAAAAAAATTATTGTAATATTTTAGTTTATTTAAACGATAAATAATCATTTCTATATGATAATTTTGTTGTCCATACTTTTCGATGATATTTGCATATTCCTATAAGGTTATTATGATCGAGAGGAAAATTTGAAGGTTTTCTTTCTTGAAGGTTAAAATATGCCGCTAAATTCTTATTATTTTCAAGCATCATTATTTTATTTACTACAAATTTCTTATTAGAATTGTTTTCATATTTCTAAAATTTAATTTTTTTTTTAAATAAATTAATTTCCTGTAAATTCAATTTACAAATTAATTGTTATTAAATTACATACACAAAAAAGTTTGTATTTTAATAAAATTTAAACTAATACAAACTTTCTAAAATAGGAATTCATAGCTTCTGATAGACGTGACGTCTAAATAAATAACATTATGAAGAAAAAAAGCTATATTTTTACATGAAAATAGAACGTACATGTATAATAATGCATAATTCATGCACTTTACTTGTTGTTACAGTGCATTTAATGTCAAAGCCATTTTGCGTTGAACGGCAAAACACTTAACACATCACTTTTTTTATTCCTAACATCTTAAGCCCATCAAATATTTACCTTTTTCCAAGTAAATACAAGTATTTTTATAATTCCTAAAGTAACGCGAATTAAGTTTTTGATGACTTATTACGTTGCGCTTAATGAAGTGAAAGAGTTGATTAAATTGTGCAGTTTAATCAAATAAAAAAAAACGTTTAGTTTCAATCTGAGTATGGAAATTTAATTACTAGATGCGAGTTTATATGTGTGTATATAATAGATACTTGAATCGGTATTTCGCAGCGGATGAAATAGAAATTCCCATTACGGCCGTTTCCTGTTTCCGGTTTCGATTCGCGTTATAAAACTACAAAATAATAAGGGAAAATACGAATTGTATATTGAAAAGGTGAAAGTTTTTACTATTTAGGACAAAGCGACAATCAGGTCGTTTCTATTTATAAGGCCTATTTATTTCTGAAGGCCAATAAAGTGTGAACGCTTTTAACTACTATTTTTTTTGTTGCAGGATGGGACCGGAAATCGAAGTGCAGGGCCGTTGGGTCAATTTGCCTGGTGGAAGGGACAGGGATGGAAGACCCATCATAACAGTGCTCATTCCTCTAGATTCGAACTGCTCCGACCTTTCGGATCCGCTCAAGTACATCCTCGGAGTCTTCAGGTATTTCGTTTCGGGAATTCGATGTGGAATTCGGTGCAATTAAAGCCGAGATGCTTTTACTTTATCGCGTATTGTAAACGATGTTACCAAAACGAGATTCGGAGTCCGGTTTTGGGACCTACTTAAGCGACACTTCCAGACACGGGTTTTATTATTTTCCTCTTTCTCTCTTTGCCCTTGTTTATCAATGAGCCTCATTGCATATCGTTCTTTAGATAAGCTTATTATAGACTTAAGTAGTTTAAAGATGTTTTAATGACCATCCGCAACGTGACATTAAGGAGCAGTTATAGGCATGAAAATTAAATATTTATCATATACCTATTAATAATCATTTTAACACATATAAAACTTTATATGAAAATAATTGATAAATTTAAGATAATTACTAATGAAAAAATTTAAAACGGAATTATTTAATAAATTGGAAGTTATTGCCAATTAATATAAAATGATGTCTTGTTGTTATTATATATAAATTGAGTGTACAGAAAGTTTTCTTTAATTAGAAGTACATCTTCATTAAAACAACGATGTCAACGAAACGAAAATCTCTATTAAATCAATAGACTGATGATGATGATGATGCGAAGTGCTCCGGTTTTCTATTTAAGAGAGAGGAGAGAAAACGCAGTTTTAGTAAATGAATTGTGCATGGAGCCTTGTGCCATTTCATTTAGCATTAATTGATACATACTGCCCGTATTTTGTAACTCGACGCGTTTAAATTACAGCCAATTACAAAAAATAACGAAGTATAAATTCTATCAATAAATAAAAAATAACTGCAAGAAGTGCAAAGGTAATTGCAAACCAAAGTCATTTGCAATAAATTGTTTCCATATCAAATACATTAGATATATCTTCAATTTATTAGTGAATATTTGCATGTACGCAAACGTTGAAGTCAATAATAATTTTTAATTGGTTTGAAAGTCAATGTTAACTGTATTGTAATTGATTGTCTATTCAAGCAAGCTTTGTTAGTAAACCAATTAAGTTCCTCAAATGAATCCGTTTTACGACTGTATAAAAGGTGTATTAAAATTTGCAAAAAAAAAAATTGATGATGTAGCTGTTACTTGAGTTAGTGGTAATTGCGGTGCGTTAAACGGCGAAGATTTTCAACGAAATGCAAAGAAGAAGAAGAACCGGTCGTTAAGGATTCCGTATTTGTAATTAGAGAAGAATCCTTCCTTCGGTCGGTTGCGTAATGCGGCGCAGCTGAGTTTGAGGTCAGATTGGAAGTGGCCCAATATAAATTTTGGAAGAGGGCGCGGCTTTTCTTGAGAAACGGGTTTATTCTTTCAAGAAATATATTCACCTGTTCTTATATTGTGTTTATTTTATGGTGCAGCGATGCGACCCGGAAACGGGGCTTCACGATCATCGTGGATGCGAGGAAGGGCGCTTGGAGGGTGGCACGCGCTTGCATTAGGCAGGTAAACTCGACCCTCTGCAAGGAGGAGTTGGCACAGTTCTTGGTCCTTAGACCCGACGCGTTTTGGGATAAGCAACGAGTGGAAAATTGCACGAGCACCCAGAAGGATGGACAGGTTTGCGTTACCCCACAACACAATTCTTGTTGCTTTTACATTCGCATTGTTTGCAGGTGATTTTTGTGCCAAGAAACAGGTTGCACAAATACGTCGACCTGTCGCAGCTTCCGATCGAGCTGGGCGGTAATTTCATATTCAACTCGGATCAATGGTTCGACACGAGAACGGTAATAAATTAACCACAACAACAGCAACAACAACAATGACAAACACTCAACTTTTGTACCTGTTTTAGAAAGCGGACGAATTTCTGCACGAATCCGTGTCCTGCTCCAGAAACCTGGATGAGGTTCAGCAACGCATTTCGAATCTGTACAAACTGAGCGCTAGTCAAATCCAAACCAATCACGCATCCGAAATCGAGAAGCTGAACATCCTCATCATTTCCACCAACAATTGCATAGATAAAGGTATTTCAGAGAAATTGTTTGCAAACCTGAATTTCAATGCAAAGAACTATCAAATTTATATTCTCAAGTCTCAAAACACGAAGCTTCCAAAAAGGTTTCTCATTTAAATTTTTTGCTTATTAATTTAATGTTTCAAAGTTATCTACTAGCAATAATTTAAAAATAATATACATATGTTTGTTTGTAGGTAAAGATATAATCAAGAGAATCGAATATAACGATAGAAATAGGAAACTGGCCTCCGATACCGATTCTATGCCAACTCCGCAAGACGCTTTGGATACCATCGAGAGGTTGGACATAAGATTGGGAGCACTAAAAACCGGTTTAATATCCCTTGAGCAAACCAAAAGATCGCTGACAAAGACCTACTTCGATACCAAAGACCTGCACCACCTCGAGGAAGGTATAGTCAGGGTTACGAATTGGATCTTGGGACCTGCTGAAAGTCTATTGAAATCTCGCCATAAAGTTGGATACGATGTTTCTTCCGCAGAGGAATTGAGGAGAGATCACGAAGGAATCGAATTGCAATGCTGGAATGCGTACGGAGCATACGCGGAGCTTGTACATAAAATCGATAATTTCTCTGGAAGCGATTTCTTGACTATTCAACAGAAGGATTTGATAAGCCAAAAGGATTTCATGGATTTTGTGTGCCGCAGTTTTGCTACACGTTTGGAGAGAAGGCGGAATATTTTGATAACTTCGCTGAGGTTCTTTAGATTGGTTTCTGAATATTTTGATAGAACTGGAGAGGTTTTCGATTCTTTGGTCATGGGGAATAAAATTGGTGATTTTGCAACCGCAGGGCAGAAGCTTAAGGAGTTGCAGGAGAATCAATCGACGCTAGGTTTGTTTCTACAATTAATTGTTATTAGTCAAACAATTATATTGTTTTTTTTTTAGATTGCGTTGAGCGTGAGCTGGTTAAGGAAGGAGAAAAGTTATCGGATATGTTATCAATGCCTATTAAAGACGCTTTGGGGAGGGAAGTCTTAGCCGATTATTCTGAAGATATTATCAATATCAGGGATATTTTGAATGCAACCACTGCGAGAAAGAATATTTTTGGTGATAGCGTCGAGCTGCAAAAGTTAACTTTAGAGCAGGTCACGCATATCTATCAGTACGAGAAAGATGCTGCCCAAGCGTTGGAGTGGTTGGATGAGCTGTTTCAAGTGTTGTTGAAGCATCATGGGCATGTCGGGTGCACCGTTTACGAGATTCAAGCTCAGAAGGATGAACACCAGATGTTCCAAGAGACCGCAAAGGTTTTTTAATCTTTTGTTATATTTATAATTTGATGGTAATTAATGCTCATTCCAGTGCACTTTTAATTATGGTTACCAATTGCTTGGAGCTGCAGCGGCTTTGAGATGTTCTTGTAAAATTCAGCTGGATGAAAACGAACAGCTTGGAATGGGTCTCCGGAACTCTTGGGAAAGATTGTTGAATGTCAGTCAGGAGCAAATGACGCGTTTGAGGGTGTCCGCGGTCTTCCATAGATCCGTCGAGGAGCAATGCAATCAGCTGAGGGATCTGAGAGAAGCCGTTGCGACCATCCCTCTGATGGATATCAACAGGAAGAGGGCTCGCGTCAAGCATTATTTAGGGGTGCGCGAGCGGCTCATGGTGGAGGTGGGAAGAATGGTCAGATTGGGCAGACTGCTGAGAAGCAGACTTCGGGATGCGCTCCACTTAGATGAGACGTGAGTGTGGTTTTATTTATTTTTTTTTTCTTTTCCGAGGGAATCGAAGTGTACGAAGTATAAAGAGAACTCGCATAAGTTTGTATCCGCCGAGTGCGTCTGTCTGCCTGTAGTATAGCGTTTCGTGGAGATGAGATGAGTGCACGAGTGTGAGTGATTCTAAATTTTGAAACGGTTTTGGTAGAAGGGGAAGCTGAGTACTCAGTGGCGGACCAACAGGCCCGAGTTCAACATCTCGAAAAAAAACCGGGTAAGAATTTTCAAAAGCACAAAAAACTGCATCCTTAAAATCGAAACTTTTTAACAATCCGTTAAAAGAATAAAGAAACGCGCGTCCTTTTATAAACTATAGTATAAGAAAAAAGTAGCGCTCCAATTCTGTGCGCCTTCCGAAATTTTCTATTTCCAGAAGGTTATTAAACCCAAGCATTCACGAGGCCGCATTTTCGCTTTTCCGAACCATTGTTTTTCTTTTTCCATCCTTAATGTGATTCGCTCTGTGCGTTTTTTTTTTGTTTCGCTTATTATGTGTGTGCTCTATGTGTTGTATAGTGTGTATGAATGTGTTTTTACGTGTGCTATGCACTTTTATTTTCAGAAGGTTGAAGCTTCATATAAATTTAGCGATCGCTTCACGAATGTAAACACAGATTGGGCGAAACGATTATTTTTAAACCGGCCCCTGTATTTCTGGAGAGTTTTGCGGAAACGGACGGTTATATCCAAACCATCTAGGATTGTACAAATCCTACTGCGTTACGCATTCCAAAAATCATTCAAAAAATTAACAGTTTACAACATTCTTTCCGACTTCACTATTTCTATTCAGTTTACTTAAATATTAAGTTACTTAACATCAATATTTAAATATTTTATTAGGAACATTATTTATAGACAAGTACTTTTTATGAATCAAATATTGTTTCTCAATAATATATAGTAAGAAATAGTATAATTCTACACAAAAATATTAATTCATGAAAATTAAAACTAAATTTAAAAAATTATATTTCCAATTATAAAAATTATCGAGTATTAATAAATATGCATTCTTACTTGTAAATTTCTACAAATTTTTGCTATTTACAAAATTAATAATTTATTATATTAACTATAAGTAACTCAATATAAGTTATGAAAAATTTGTTATTTCTTGGATGAAAATGTTGAGAGAATATCGTCTCTACAAATAAACATGCGCTTCTCATTCCAAACACTTTGAAATTCGGCCAATTAACAGGTGTGTTTTTGATTCGAACGAAAAACCTTGGATTCTCCTCTAAATATTATCGTTTTCTCGCATATTATTCTGAAATCGCTCTTCGAAGGAAAAAAAATAGAAATCATTGCGGAGAGATTACGCAAGAGGCGACCGACAGTGGGTCATCTCGAACTCTAAAAGTGGGATCTTGTCCAGCAGGAAACGTGCGGAGCTGGAAGAATGCAGAACGGCTAAAGATAGCTGCTGCAGCTGTCCTCCGGGATTTCTCTTTTCATTTTCTTTATTTCCATCGATTCTAGTCTGAATTGAAAGCATTGTCCGTGTTCTTCACTTTTTTGCAGAATGTCAGAGGCGACGGCGAGGAGCGATTCAGATCACGCCGAATGCGAGAATGCTACAGCCGTTGAAGCGGTTTCGGAGCGACTCACGGAGGTCACCAATTTAGCCGAAGAGCTGGACCAGACGCTGAAGAGCGCGCAGCAGGATTGTGCAATTTCACCAGCAGCCACGACTCTTCCCATATCGATTGCAGGGGCGCACAGGAAGGACCATCCAGATGAGGTAATTTAATAGAATCTGAAGAATGTACCTTCACAATCCCGAATCCATTATTTAAATGTATCCTAAAGCAAATGCAAAAGTGTAGTCTAATAAAAAAAAATGGATCCTCGTTACCTAAAACAACCTAGTCATAATTGAGAGTAGTAACTAATAATTCCAATTAATTGGTAAAAATTAATCAATTTTTCGATATGCTAATTATTATTAGTTCGATTTACATACGAGAAAGTGGTTTCACCAAAACCAACGTAATGCAAACCTGTATATTATGCAGCCAATCGTACGCATTTTTGCTGCGAACGAATTCATTAAATCTTTCGCACATTATTAATACTCGCAACAATCATACAGAAATAGAACTTTGTCTCATACCAAATTATTTGAATCACAAATAAATCAGAACAAAAATTCATTAAACGTTATTTGTTTTCCGAATCCTTCAAATTTTCTCTTGGCTAAGCATGAAGCGACGAACATTTCCAATTGCTCGAAAGTTTCCGGTTACAGCGAAGAACGTCATTCTTTCGTGTTATATGTCTTGTAGCTTTTTTTAATATTTACTTTGGTGGTGTATATTTAGAGATTAATAGGCAATATTTTGGCAGGGTTCGCGAAACGCTCCGCCAAAATCGCCGTCGCCCGTTCATTTTTTTTTTTCAAACACTTCCAACAAACTTCGATTGCTTTCTAATAATTCGTTACGTAAAACGCGCCGACGTCCAATTAATCGCGTTTTCTGTATATCGAGTGGGAGCTTTCACGCTTTGATCCCGCCTTATTAATTGGTCCTTTATCAGTTGCAGTTTTGCACTTTCCAAAAATTGATTTTTAATGAGCGCAATTCGAACGTGCATTATTTACCGGTAATTGGACCGAATTCTAACGTCGATTATTTAAATTAATTCAACGAACACATTCACGAACATTACGTTAACCTACGCACTCGCAAATTTTCAATTTAACTCGCCAAAGTTTCAATTTAAATCTCGGGCAAGTGCCGCAACATTCTTGTCCAAATTGATA
This sequence comes from Nicrophorus investigator, assembly GCA_963457615.1. NCBI lineage: Eukaryota > Metazoa > Arthropoda > Insecta > Coleoptera > Silphidae > Nicrophorus > Nicrophorus investigator. The sequence continues at coordinate 792,974 of OY735142.1, forward strand.
AATCAGTTTCCAAAAATTAAAAAAAAATCTCTAGAAGTTACTCGAAACATTTCATAATCGCTTTGAATTTTATTTTATTTCATTTCTTTGATCTTTTCTTACAATTTTATTTACTCATATATTATAATTATTTCAATTAATAATTACTTAATTCAACTATAACATATATTTAATATTTTGAACAAATACTAAAGTTTCATTTCCTTAAATTTGTTTCTACTTTGCATTTACTATAGAAAAAGCTCATACATATTTTCTCAATTTTATCTACAGCTGATTTATATACACATATTCTCAGACTTTCTTCATTAACATACCGAGTTAATATAATATAAAAATCATTTTGTTGAAAAACAATTATTACATAAGATTTTCGTTATTTATAATTTAATTATTTCGTTGATTTATTAATTCCAAAGAAATTTAATTATTCATTTAGATTTTAAAATTGGACAATTATTTTATTAAACTTTTGTTATGTTAATTTATTTACATTTTTATTTTAAATTTCTTTAGTACTTGATATATAGATAATATGTTTGTCTTAATTAGACAATTATGATATTTGCAAATATTTGAAGCTTTTATGAAAAGTGTAGTAATAATATGACTGAGATTATAATGACAATAATATTTCTTTATTTGTTTTATCGTAACAAGAAGATATTAAGTAGGGTTCAGGGCTGAGGATTGGTGGTAGAGTTAAAGTCGAGGGAAGCTTAGGAAGACGATTAAACTATATACATGTAGCAACAAAAAAAAACATTATACGAGAATTAAAGGAGATAACAAAAGATTACAAAAGATGGCTTCGGAGTCGTGTTCTTTTTTGGTGCTCTCAATATCCTCCTCCTCCGCCACCGCCTCCATGATGAATGGGTCCATGATAGTTGGTCTCGGCGTGGGCATATTGTTGACTGCTCGACTTTCCATGCACCTCGTATCCTCGCTTACCTTCCTCATGCTTAGCGTGACCCTCGAATTTAACGTTGTAGTGAATTCCGTGCTTGTCGGCGTGATATTCGACGATACGTTTTCTTCCATCGGGTTGAAGGAAGCTGTAAGAGCCCTTGGTGTTGTGTCCTTCCCTAGCCTCCCACTGATCCTTCACGTCATGGGTGTGCTGGTCGTGCACTCCGTAATGGTAGTTGTAATGAGGATGAGACTGACACAAAAATTAAAATGTTTCCTTGAAATTAGCAAAAAATTTACCTGGAAATCGTTGTACTCCTCCAAATGCTTGTGGTGTCCATAATCCCCGATCTGGGCATAAGCTGCAGAGGCGAGGATGGCGAAAGCCTGCAATGAGCAAAGAGATAATAAATGTTTACAACATTTTTATGTTCGAATGCAGCTCACAATGATGTATTTCATGTTTGTGCTGTTGATCTGAACTGATAACTTTTGCAGTCTGCGCCCAAGTATATAAAGCGATCTGCCCCCAACGTGAAAGGTGCTTACTTAACGCGGATCACGCAACGGGGCTGCTTTCTTGTGGAACGAAGCAGATTAGGAGTGAAAAAAATAAATAAAATAACGTATAGCAATATACATATATGTAGTAATATTGCGATAATTAGGCTGCATGTTTAGCGCGAAAACCCGCCCGACAAATAATACAAGACGACATCAAAACGCAGCTGTACGCATACCTTGATATCTCAAGATATTTGCATTGTTGGCGACAGTCCCGTTCCGACTTCTGACCCGACTCTCTCTACCACCAAGATCCACGCAATTTTACATCTATGTAAGTGTATGTTTCTATCTATCAACAAAACAAATTACATCTTACAATTGAAGCAAAAATACATCCAAATCTACTAATCGATTACCGAATTAGAACTATTCGTTTGCAAGCATTTAGATAATTACATAGACTTTATATTAACTTCAAATCAAAAATAATCAATCAGTTATATTTCATTTTTATTTAATAATCTTGACTTAATATTCTCATAAGTGCTTCAGTAATTAAGTTTACAAAATACTATTTCCGGTAAGAACAGGAAACACTCAAGGTGTGATTCGATTACTAAGTAAATCATATGAAAAATATTAATAAACTAGCAGCGATTATTCAAAATAACAATATGCAAATTCTATATGAAATAATTTTATCAATATCAATATTTGTTATAAATTATAAAAATTTTAAAATAATTTAAAAAAAGTATTTTCCACGAAAATTTTATCGAAAGTAAAAATGAATTAAATCTCATAGCTTTCCTCGGGTATTAATTATATCTTTATTACCAAGAACTTAATCGTTTATTTACAATTTCTCAAAGATTTTTAAAATATTAATTGATAATATGATATGTGTTTCCTTAAGAAAAATTGAAATTAACTTATTTTTGTTTCTTAATTACATAATCGATTTTTAAGTTGTTTGGAAATCTTTGAACTGGAAGAAAAGTTTTGCTTTACGTTCCAAATTGCAACAGAAATTACAATGTTGATGCTTTTGCGAGGCGCTTATAATAAGTCATTCCGAAAATACTTTTTGCGCCAAAAATCTTGGATTGCGACGCAAGGCCGATCTTTAATTTTCAATAAATTATTATTTTTTGAACCAAATTCTTATTTTTAGATCGGTTAATATTAGTTCAGCAGAAATATGCATAATGCTGAAAATCAGAATTGCTCACATGTTAGTTTCAATGAATTTTACTTGATTCAATCACAAAATGTAATTTTCTATTTGAATTTCAATTAGTACTAGCTAATATTTCAAAATAAAAACACACATTTCTTGCTACATTCTTTTATGTTTAAAAACAAGTTTGGTAATTAATTTCAAACTCAAATATTTTCATATAGTAGATTTTTTAATTACCTAATTTGTTATTGAATAATAGAAAATAAAGCAAGAAATGTACGTTTTTAGTTTATTCAAGTTGTTAATGTTAATTAATGAAATGTACTTTTTCAAACTGAATTTGGAAGGTTTTCTGTTTTGTTATTGCTTTCGAGATGATTAGGAACGTAATGAAAACATTAATTGAACTATCCAGTTTTTGTCTTCAACGTTTAATAAGATAGAATAAGAAACTAAATTTGATGAAGTAATGTTAATAATGAAGGGTTTTTGATTAAGAAGTTGTTTTTGTAAATGAAACATTCTTTTATTGAACAATATCATACAACAAGAAACGAAGAGGTATAGAATAGGTTTTTAACTATGTACATGAGGAAAATATAAAAAACACATATTAACAATAGGAAATTATTAACAATTTACAAGTGGATTTAGTAATGATGACTGCCGAGTTCATGTCCGTGAGTGATGTAGCTTGCATAGCTGATGGCTGCACCGTGTCCACCGCCTCCGCCGCCTCCTCCTTCGTGTCCATGACCTCCGCCGCCTCCACCGCCTCCCTCATGACCATGTCCTCCTCCTCCACCGCCTCCTCCTCCTCCTCCGTGAATTGGGCCATGATAATTGGTGGTGGCTAAATGGTATTGTTGGCTAACGGATTGACCATGTCCTCCACCGCCGCCGCCTCCGCCTCCACCATGGCCGTATCCTCCACCACCGCCTCCTCCGTGTCCTAATCCTCCGCCGCCTCCATGTCCTAATCCTCCGCTGCCTCCGCCATGGCCGTATCCTCCGCCTCCTCCATGTCCTAATCCTCCGCCGCCTCCACCTCCGTGTCCACCGCCGCCGCCTCCTCCTCCTCCGCTATGTCCATGTCCTTCACCACCTCCTCCGCCGCCTCCTCCATGTCCATGTCCTTCACCACCTCCTCCTCCTCCGCCACCTCCGCCATGACCGTGTCCTTCACCTCCTCCTCCTCCACCACCGCCTCCTCCGTGATGAATAGGTCCATGGTAATTGGTCACAGCGTGAGCGTACTGCTGGCTGCTAGATTTTCCATGCACATCGTATCCACGCTTTCCTTCCTCGTGCACCGCATGCCCTTCGAACTTGACGTTGTAGTGAATTCCGTGCTTATCAGCGTGATATTCAACAATACGTTTCCTTCCATCGGGTTGAAGGAAGCTATAAGAGCCCTTTGTGTTGTGTCCTTCTCTGGCCTCCCATTGGTCCTTCAAATCATGAGTGTGAGTATCGTGCACTCCGTAATGGAAGTTGTAGTGAGGATGCGACTGATAATCCTTGTACTCCTCCAAATGATGGTGTCCTCCTCCTCCGCCGCCACCGCCTCCTCCACCGCCGCCGCCACCGTAATCACCATGCTGCGCGCTGACAGCAGCGAAAAGGACAAAGGCCTAAATATGATAATAAAATATTATTGCAAAAATATAATAATCATTGATTCTCGACTTACTGCAAGGATCCTCATGATCAGAAGGAAACCAATGTGATGACTGAACTGACCACTGTTGGAGAACAGGGAACTATATAAAGGGGCTCCGCGTGAAAGGTGGTGGAGCCCCAGGTGCGTTTTTCGAAACCTCTTTCGCGCCCGTAATTGCGGCGCGCGCTCATTAGAGACCCGGTTTCCTGACCCGACGACGATATCACCGGTCTCCCTCCCGCTCCATCATAGTTTCCTCGTATTAAATAATTTTCGTGCCGTGTATGATTAGAGAAAGACACTTTTGCGTATAAATTATCCCATGCACATAAATAATTTTTTGTATTCGTTACCATATCATTCGACATTTATAAAAGAAACTAAATTAAATAGTCTTCAGTTTAAAATTTAAAGTATAATCAATGCTTTTGTTGAACAGGAAACATGTCACACTGCTCGTTATCTGCGCGCAGAAGATGGAAAATCCGACGACGAATTCTTGACAGCCTCGGACTGCACGTTGCAGCACTCCAGATCCTCTTCCTACAACACCGCCTCCGACTGCGAGCATCTCTACGCGCCGTGGTGGGATTACGGAAAGGACGATTGCAGGGATGATCTGGCCAAGGAGAAGATGGTTCTGGCCGTCGGTTTACCGGAGTTACCGATAGCGTCTTCGGTACTTCGGCCATCGCCCGAAGTGCCACCAGGTAAAATCGCCAGAGAAGTAACGGAAACCACGCACATCAAGGTCCAGCAGTGCCATACTTTCGGAGTAAAATCCTTCGTCCTGACCTCCGAAACTGTGCGAGAAAAGGGCGAGCTGAAAGAAACCGCTCCATTGGAAGAGACCCCCGTCTACGAGGAAGACGATTTCGCTTCCAAACTGAAGGAGGTAGGTTGGAAGGGCTGCAAGTACAAGCAGGCTCTTCGGAGCTGCATCTAATTATCGTATGTGTGTGTGTGTGTTTTATTTTGCGCCCAACTAACCATGTAGAAAGCATGTTACGTTACGCAATTAACTTGCGCATAAATCACTTGTTTTTGTTTTTTATTATTATTTTTATTATTAACTATTAATTATCTTATTTATATATGTATCTGCTGTTTTCCATATTATATAGTTTATCGTGTTATTAATTTTTATTAATTATATAAAAATACATTAAATTCATCGTTTTCTCTCACTCACACGTTCTATATTTCTCCGACAGGTAAGTTCTATTTGTATTTGTTATTTCTGCATTTGCATTACATTTCCAATCTCTCTATTTTACGCTCATTTGCGGTTCATTTGCTGTATCCGAGTATCTACGCGCAATTGAAAATAGAACTCTCTGTTTGTGCCAAATCGGATCCCACCGTGTGCACCGAAACATATTTCGGACCCAAAACGAAACTCACCAAAAATCATCATGCATTTATATTCGGATTGTAAACAAACGGATTGCAGCATTAGTATATTAACGCATCAATGAACTTTCTGCATCGCTATTTTCGTACTCTTTCAATCTGAATATTTATAATTTAAAAAAAACAGTTATTTTTTGCAAATTAAAATGTACATAATTAAAATATACATTATTAACTATAATTTATTTACTTATTTCATGTAGATTAAATTATTTGTAGAAAAAATAATTATATTTCGCAATTATACAAATCTATTATTAGTCAAATTATTAATTTTCAAAAATTATACTTTTATTAGAATATGCATATAATTAATTATTTTATAATTTTGTGTAAATTATATATTCTCTCATTTTATATTTCATGTACAAAAAAAAATCTTGAATTTTTAAATCAAAATTTATTATTTTCTTCATTTTCATTATTTATATATTAGCAGAAATGCAAAGTGTAGATAAATGCATGTCCTCGAGACGATAAAGCGAAGAGAAGCAGAAACAAAGATATTTCTTTCAAATCTGAATAAAAATCTTTGATTTCCTAAACTCGCACCTTTCGAAAGGAATGTCTCACATCGAAGCTAATTGAATGTGCAGATACTAACGTACTCAATGCATCATTCAGAATCGTTTAGATAACCTCGGGTTAAATATATTAATCTGGAAAATAAAATAAATGAAATGGGAAGTATAGGCAACTTAATTAACAAGTGAAGCCGCGTGTGCGCGCTTTTCGATATTAGAAAGTATAAATGAAGTTATCAATTAAACCTCAATTATAATTAAACCAATTAAAGCGTTTTAAAACCGCGATTTCAATTAGACTCCAATTGAAGCCAGTCAAGTTACGAGTTGCGCAACGCTGAATACGTTTGAGTATGTATGTATTTCGGTTATTTTTTTTTTGTTCGTACGTGCGATATGCGTGTGTTTTTCCTGTTAATTTTCCAACTATGTGATAATCCATTAGGTCATTTGGCCGGGCGATGCGGCCGGGGATGCCAAGAAAAAAATGTCGGGAGACGCGAAAATAGTGGGTCAAAGTAAAGGAGAGGAATTAATGAAAAAAATGAAATGCTAGAGAGAGAAAATTTGATATTGGCGTATGCAGACCGAAACCCGAATTAATATGCGGAGCGACCTTGCGTCCAATTCCGTGACCTTCGCATTATGTTATGTCACTGTTGGAGACGTATCGCTATTTCTGTGTGTTGCGTGTGGATTGCGGATTGTGCAATGTTTTGTGTACAAGCAATTTGTAAATTTGGGTTATCTGCTTAGGGTTAATATAATTGTGGGGATGTTTGATGAAAGGAAGGAAGGAAGGAAATTGAGTATTTTTAGTAGTCGATGGTAAATATTTGGATTGCGATTGATGGATTGCGTAACGTGACGCGTTTAGGTTTATGTAATATTGTTATCGATGGGTTCAGGAATAGTTCCGACCGAGTGGTTTTTGGGCGAAGGAAGAGGTAGCAGCAATCGAAGTGGATGGAGCAGCAGCAAGCCGTGGTCATCGGAAATGAGCAGGAGGAGAAATGAGCAAAGCGGAGAAGCAAGCGTGAGGCTCTCAGAGAACTTGATCAGTTGTGTGTTTCGCGGCCTGGCGGCGCCCGGTTTTCACCAACGGATTCAGAAACAGCGCGATACTCTCGCATCATCCGCAAAGAAATAGACGCAGACGGACGGACGGACGGACAAAAAAATATATAACAAACAAACAAACAGACGAATACGAGCAAAAACAAAAAACGACGAAACGGAACGATAGAAGAAGCGCAGCCAGTCTCGAAAGCCGGATCAACAGGGAAACATGCTCTGAACCGAACCTTCCACTATACCATCATCAATATTAAATCGTGCGAGAATAGTTAGTTAGTTTATAGTTGGTGGTTGTTTGCCCGAAACGAAAGGAGTGCTTCACCTGCACCAACATGGATACCAAAAAGGAGGAAGCTCCAAAAACCACGACCATCAGCACCATCGCCGTTCAAAGTGGAAAGACCCGACTAGTCATCGCCCTTCTTCATGTACGTTTCGCGATTCCAACAAAAAAAAAAACACCCTAACAAATGCAAACAAATACATTACGTCGTCCGCAAAATTACTCACACCTATTTTTAGTTTTTCCTCGTATTTTTCTTTCTTCGATACGAAAATAGGCGCATTGCACATACGCACTTTGCTCTGAAACTAGGTTAGCGCACTCTCCTCTTCCATAGAGGCCATATGTTTCTCCAGAGGAAACCGTGGAAAATCTATTTCATCTCGCGCGGTCAAATCTAACCAACATTTTTTTTCCTTTCTTCAACTTCTATTAGCGCCGAAGTCGACGGTGCAATTAAAACTTAATTTACTTGCGAGGACAACAAAGAGGTGAAAGAAATCTCTCTTCGGTTGCCGTGCCATTAAAACGTGCAGTCAATGACCCAGCGTTGAAATCTCCCGTACCGTGCCGTGGAAATCCTATACCTACGCGATCCTGGATGGACGGATCTATGCTAATTGCACACCTGAATACTATTCCCATGTTTTTACCATACACCAATCGACATTCACAAAAAAAATATTACATTACATTGAATTCTACATACAGTTTTCAAGAAATTAACAAATAATTTATATCATTAAATTTTAATTATTTTAATAGCGAATTATAATGAAACCCATAGGCCGTAACATAAAATAACCACATTCTTTATAGCAAATTAATTAATACATTAATTCAAGATAAAACTAATATTATATTTCAACAAAGAATAACGATTTATTTTTCCTTTAAACTTTAAATATTCTATTTAATTTAATAGTTATATTTAATAATATTGTAGAAATAAACTTAAAGTTGAGAGATTTCACCAAATCAAATTTGACAATTAATTATACGAATATCATTAACATTATGCATAAACATTCATTTTATTACCTACAATTCCAGCGTGAATTTACATATTGAATAGCTTATGTGTCATTTACAGTCTATTAATAATAGTCGTTAATGTTACAACCATTCGAGGTTCAAAAAATATTGTATAATATTTTCATTAGCAATTTACTTAAAAAATCTTTGTAAATATTGAAAGTCTACTAATTCTTATATCATTGATAAATGCAATTTTAAAGCTTTATTTAAGAATTATATTTAAGTAAGCAATTCCAATTAACATAATAAAATAAATATTTTCCTTAGAGTTTTATAATGCATTTAAATTGTAGATAGAAGTTTATGGCATTGAGATTGTAGCATTTCTGTAGGAATTGCATACAATGTTCATTCTTGTTGTCCAGCGTAATGGAACAACATTGAGGAAATATTCCTTCGACTATTTATAAGCATGCTGCATATTATTATTACAAACGTTCCCCACTTCTGTATTTCTTCTCCGCTTTTACGAGACTGGACACTCTCGTGGATTCAGCCCACGTCCAATAACCGATGCAAATGCTAACTGATAAATCCATTTATTGTTACGACCTAAAAAAGCGAGAATACACAGAAGTCGTCTTTGCTTTAACATTTCACAACGAATCCTTTGAGGAATCTTCGAAAAGTCTTGTTTGTCCACAGAATAATGAAAAATCGTACATTATTACAACAGGTTACAAATCTGGGCGTGGATTAGAATGCATCTTTCTCTCTTCGGTTCGGAATCGAGTCCAGAGATTTTCTGCCATATCGGATTATGTCATTACCGTTTCTACTATTTTGTTTTCATTTACGTCTCCTCTCAAGGTTTCCGGCCATATACAGAAGAAGAAGTAGAGAGAAAATAATAGTATATCTCTTTACGTATTCCATTCTTCTTCCACTTTATTTACCGAACCGAACAAACAGCTCGGATTAACACATTCTCCGATTACGTAATTTCAACGACGAACGTTTATTTTTTTATTTTGGAGTTTCCTTTGCGTCTCGATTATATTTCCAGTTATTAATATATATTTTTTTTATTACTATTATTAATAAGGCCTTCGCCACTTGTCAAATGTGTATAAATTTCAACCCACGGATTGAATTAGTGCTGTTGCGTGCTTTGATTCATGCCTGGTTTTTGCAGCAAACCGTGATGAAGACGATGATGATCATGATGCTGGCTGGACGTGACGCTTTTGATCTAAATTCGTTTTTAGAATCTGCAATCCATCTGTTTGGGAATTCGGCAACGCGAAAGACGTAATCTCTAAATATAATCCGGTCAAATACATTTTGCTACAGAAATTTACTTAAATCTTAAAACACATATTCATTACGTTAAATAATTTCTCTCTCACAAAAAATTAACACCACTTTTCACTAGAAAAGCAATAACTGTAAAGCATTAAAGATTAAATGTAACATTAACACCAAATTTAAATTCTTAAATTAGTAATATTTACATATAAAAATAAATAAATAATAATTTTGTGATTGCAATCTCATTTAAAAGTCAATCAACGTCTTGGAAAATCTTTACTTGAATGGAGATAAGATAATAACAGAACAAACATTCACATAAAAATATACTGATTAATTATAACAATAATAATTAAAATCATTCACGAATACAATTGTAATTAATTAAACATGCATTAATGTTGTCGTCGCGAATCGCTCGCCACTAAAAATAGAAATGATTTTGCCCAATTGCGATTTGTCAACATTGCAATCTTCGTCGATTAGCGCGATTCTTAGTCTTAATTCTGATTACGTTCGTTCCGATTAATTTTACCCGTCCGCTCCGAATCGGAACTAAAAATAATCGTTGGAGTCGAAAGTTATTGCAAATTTCGTAGGCAAACGAAAAAAAAAGTAACATAAATAAAATAAATATGAGAGTATATACGTGAGCCATTACCACAGATCCTCGAGCAATCAAAGAATATAAATAGAGTGCGTACGCGCGTGTTTAGAGCAGCCATCGACGTTTTGTAATATTTGAGAAAAAAGCAAATTTTCTTGGCACAGGAAATTCGCTCATCGCAAACGATTTTCTTAATAATAATTTTAAATATTCCGAGATTTCGATTATAATTATTTCCATTTTTTGTATTATCATTCGGTTTGTGTCAAGGCTCGATGATAGCCTTAACATTGTGAAAACAATGAAGTCGCTTTTATAAATATAAATGTGATTACTCTATAGAGCAATTGCGGTTTTATGAAATCTATAATGAGTAATTAGTCTGTATTTCTTTCAATTGTTGCTAATGTTAAAGCCATTTTGGTTCCGGTTGTTTCGGTCAGGAAATTAAAAGAAAATTTCTTCTTTTCGTAATTTAACAATCATTTCTTTTCTCTCTGTTTGTGTGTATTTCTTTTTCAGTTTTTGTTTATAGTGGAATCCTCCGCGGATCTATAAATATTTATTCGCGAACGGACGAGGCAGCTGCTTCTATTAATAATCGTCGACTGCGTGAGATAACTTTAAATTGGGGCGTCCAGCTAATTGCTCCAATACTTTCGACCATCGCGACAATCTTTGTGTACACTTTTTTGTTTGTTTGCGGGAGGAGAAGAAGCGCGTCGAAGACACGAGGCGATCTTCGAAAGTTCAAGGCCAATTATTCCACCTCAAATGAAGAAGGCGATCTTCTTCGGGCTGAAGGAAAGAAGGAGCGCGTTTAAAAATAGTCGCGTAATGTGCGGCCGGCCGGCAGCGCGATGGATCCGAAGAGTTTCCAGATCTCCTCCGTATCATCATCTAATGTAGTAGATGGAAATAGATCTTTGTTTATCGCTCGCCGAGCCATGCCATGTGATTGATTGTTTATTCAAACCTTTTGCTAAGAAACTCGTAGACACAGATCGTGCCTTATGTAATGTAGCGCTTATTAATAGCTCCATCCGTCGATATAAGGTTCACTTCCATTTCTGTTGTTCTTGCGTAACCGGTTCAATACAAGTAACTTTCATTTTCATAATTCATGACCTTTCGAACGGCAATTAGAGAAAGCGACAATAATTTCAACGAAATCAACTTTATCAATTTAATACTTTTGTATTTCTGCATTAATTTCCAAACAGAACGAAGCTAACTCAATCCAACAAGATATACTTTATTAATGTAATACATTACAGATTCAAATACATCGCAAAGAAATAACAATTAATTTTCGAAGATTTGTAAGAATTCTTAATTTTGTATTCCATTCTCTTACTAAAGTATTTCCTATGCACTATATATATATTCTATTAATATGTAATTCCATTAGTTGTAAATTGGCAAACGCGAACGCCATCACTCATCTAAATACAATGTAAATACATAATTATGTAACAAATATTTATATTTTAAAGAAATTTTGTAAGTAATTTTTTTTTTATTATAATAAAAAGGTTGATGAAATTCAAAAAAGGATATTTAAAAATATTTAATATTTAAGTTTAAATTTAAAGAAAAAATGTTTGCAAAAAAATATTTCAAATAGATTATTCTATTAATAACACTTAATTGAGGATTGCGGAGTGCAGAGAAAACGGTGTTAATTGCATATAAATATTTAATGAATTACGCGTGTTTCTTCGGTTTGGAAAGTGAGTAAAAACGTGTGAGAAATTCGATATTTTCCTCTTTTGCAGAAATGCGGATTACGAATTTCCAGTTTATAACCGATTCCGTCCTCTCAGGTATTCGTTTACAAGAAACCGGCATTAATTTTCATTCGAAATCTGTTCCAAGGAAAACGTGTTTTTCGTCCAGTAATCCCATGTGCATGTTTATAATGTATTCAAAATTAATGGCATCTCGTCGAGAGGAAAAACGAAATGCGTTTGCCTTTGTTTAGCCACTACTACTAACTACTACAGAGCAGAAGGAAAACGTAAATAAGCGTTCCAGTTTCCCAAACGGAATTCCAAAATATCTCTGCAGTCAATTTCTATTATTATCTTGAAATGTTGCAGTGTGCATTGTGTAAATGATTTTATGTGCGTTTTGCAGTGCGGGGATTGGATGAAATTGAAGATATTGGAGGTGACGCCGGAATTGACTGCATTAGGAAACACAATAAGCGAAGCGTTGGAACTGCAGAAAGCCCACGATGAAGTGCTCAGACAGCTGCAGGTAATTAATGATGCCACCATAAGCGGTGTTAATTGGATGTCAACGCATTTGGATGTGATTGGTGATTATGTAAATTTTGCAGAATAAACAGAGTCCGGTTGAGGAACTGCTCCGGCAGGCGGATCAGCTCATCGCAACGCAGAAACCACGAGCCGAAGTTTACGCCGCGATGGCCGAATCTTTGGGAAAAGCGTGGCAGGATGTTAACGTTCATCTGGAGCTGCGAAAGGTCATCTTGGATTTGAACGTGCAATATCACACGAGAGCGGACGAGTTCTTTGCGAAGATGGAAGCTCTCGAGGGTCTCTGCTCAGAGACGGAGATCCCGATAGATATTGGAGCCGTTAAGGACTTTCTGACCAACGTGCACGACCTGAGAAGATCCGGACTGGAATCGCTGATGGATGCGCTTAAAGCTGGTAATCTGCTTATAGAAAAGCTGAAGGAACTTGGCGCTGAAGGCACACTCGACTCGAGACCCGACCGAATACGAAGCTCTGTGAACAGAGGTAAAACAATTCTTTAAACGATTTTAATGCAGTGTAAGTTTTTCTGCTTTTCTTTTTTTAGCAATATCCCAAGTCCAAGAATGGATGGAGAAGCTGCACATGAAGAGGAAAGTTCTAGAATGTACCTTTACGCGGAGAAAGGAGCAATTAGAACAGTGCCTTGCGTTGGCGATCCTCGCCGCAGATCTGAAAGAGTTGGAAGAGGCTGTTGCCAAATGGAGAAGTCTTTTGGTTAGCAGCGACGAATTGGGTGATTCCGCGTCCAGCGCGGAACTGCTGCAACACGAAATGAGGAAACTCCTTCCGGATGCCAAGCAATTACAGGAGAGGGCTTTGAAGATCACCAAAGCTACAGACAAACTCGTGCAATCCGGTTGTTTCGCCGGAAGTCAAGCTATAGAGAAAGCGTACGTTGTACTCTCGTCTACTTCCGATTACTTGGCGGATCTGCAGCAACGCGATCAACTCTTTGATAGGGTCATCGCTTTCTTCAGATCGGCGCAATCTGTGAGTACAACAATTTCCTGTGTTTATCATCATACATTTATTTCGTTCGAACTGCGATTAGGCTTTGAATAAACTGGATCAAATCGAAATGGAACTGAAGAGCAGCGAATTAAAATCGACATCACCGCAATTGGCACAGCTCCACGGTCAGTGCGCTCAGATCATCGAAGAGGTGACCTCAGGACCGATTACCGAAGGTTACTCGATTCTGGGATCAACACCGCTGAATGCTTCCGGTGTTAGGAAGATGGTGGAGGAACTTGAGAACAAAAAGATCGTTTTGGATGGATTGTGCGTGGCTCATAAAGAGGAGAACAGGAGGATTAACCGAGCGCTCGAACAGTTCCTGGAGAGGCAGGATGAGCTGCAAGGATGGCTCGTGGGTATTGCCGAGGCTTTCCTCAAAAGCCATGGCGATTTGGGACACGATTTATTATCATCGCGCGAATTCTTGGACTTGCATAATAAGCTACTAACAGACTTACAAGTAAGTGCTTGACTTTTATGCAGTGTGTTATAAATTAATTTATGTATTTCAGACGAAAGGAAACGAAATTAACGCTTTATTACTAACGCTTCCTCCGATCCTCGAATACTTGCAAGAGTCGCAACGCAGCGAGGTTGATGCGAAGGTGGAATCTCTGCACGAAAGGTGGTTGAACTTGAAGAACCTTCTGGAGTCTCGACTGGATCTGTCCGTGCTCTACGTGAAATTCCACACGGATGCGGAGAAGGTGACCAGAGAGATGGATGCTTTGGATGAGGCGATCCAGAGGACGGGAGAGGATATGTCGGAGGAGAGCATGAAAGTGCTGGAGGAGAGATTGGAGCTGCTCGTACCCCTCTACCAATCGGCCAAGAACACCGGCCTAACATTCATCAATGAAACTCAAAAGGTATTTATTGTTTCATTGCCAAGAAAACGATTAAAGTTATTTATATTGCAGGTTACTGAGCCCCAACTCGATGCGAGGCGAGCCATCACTTGCGTCCAATCCGTACTGGATCGACTCTCCAGCCGCACCCTAACAGTGAACAGAAGCTGGCAAACCTTCCAAACGGAAGTCACGGAACGAAAGGAGATCATCAAGCTGATTGAAGTCAACATGGTCGAAAGCACCAAGGTATTAACTTAACATTATTTCCCTAACATCTGATACAAATCCCAAATTGCAGACGATGAACTGGGCGACAAAGCTCGATTCGCAAATATATCCGGTCATCACGACGATGGCCTCGGATTCGAAGGAGATCAGCGAGCACATCGAGAAGAAGCTGCATACTGTGGTCAGCGAGATCAGGAGGGCGCAAAGGGAAGTCGAGGAACGCATCACGACAACGGAAAGTCTTCTGATCAAAACGCAGACGAAGCCCGACGAGCGGACGATTTACATCAAGGAACAACTCAATCAAATGGCTCAACGCCTCGGCAATATTTGCTCCGAATATCAAAGCTTAGGACAGAGGATGGTCTCTTACTTTAAAAGATTAACGGACCTGGACAACTCCATCAACATTTGCAATAAATCCGTATCGAGAACCAAAAACAGCTACGAAATAGAGATGTTGATCGACGATCACGAAGCTTCCAAACAGTCGATCTTGAATCTTTTCAAAATCACAAGAGACGAAGCCGAAGAAATCATCCATAAAATCAGAAGACAGGTACGTAAATGAATAAGAAGTCAATCTTTTGATAATATTAAATTTGTTCATTGCAGGAGCCATCGGAAAGCGCGAACCAAGACATCGAACGTCTTCAAACCAATTTGGAAATGCGTAAAGAGAACTTTGAAATTAATTGGAAAACGAAGCGCGAACAGTTGGAGGCACAGAAGAAACTCAGCCAATTCGACAGCGATTTGCAGCAAATAAACGATACTTTAGATGATCTCGGTCACCAATTGAGCGGCATGAAGGGACAATACGGAGAATCGTTGCAAGCGGCCAAAGACACTTCTTCAGGATTCGTCCACTTCGAAAAAACAATTGAGGTATATTTTTAGTTTCAATAAATTGCATTCATATTGCAGCATGAAATATTTTTCAAACTGTCATAACAAAATGGAAGTATTTTAATCTTTGCCAAACCAGATGCCAAAAGAATGTGGCGCAAATCAAAGAAATTATTTATTAGTTCGAGTTTATTAATAATGTAAATTATTTGCAGATGTTGGAAATGAGGATTGTTCAGTTTATAAATGCTGGCAACCAATTGCTTGATGATCAGCACTTGGATTCGCCCTCGATCGAGATGCAGATAGAAGATTTGAAGAAGAGATGGAACGAGTTGAAGCAGCAAATCGCTGACACTAGAAATATGATCGATTTGAGCGTACAGTATTTCGGATTGATCGAAGAGGCGGACAACTGGTTCAGAGAGGGAAATCGTCTATTGGTGACGATCGCGCGTAAATCTAGTTTGGTGAGGAAACCGGAAGAAGCGCAAGAACTGCTGAACGAAATCGAAATGTTCCTGAAGCCCGGAGAGGCTAGACAAAATGCGCGTATCGAGGATATCATGAAGTTAGGTAACAAATTGTTCGGATTTGAGCCGCAGCACGTCCTCGCGAGCAATAGCGAGATGATGGAATCATTTAACGTTATCAGCAATGAACTGAATACGTTGGCGCATAATCTGAAAGCCGCTGAGGAGGAACGCGAAAGGATTTTACGTGAGCAAGAAGTGTTGAGAATGGAATTGTTGCGGAAAGAGGAAGAGAAAAGAAAAGAACTAGAGATAAGGATGGAGATGGAGATGGAGCTCGAAGCCAAGATGCGAGAGCACGAGGAAATGTTGAGGAAGGAACGCGAGCAAGAGGAACTAAGAATTCTCGAGGCTAAGATGAAGCGAGAACAAGAGGAACTTTTGCGACAGGAGCAGATGAGACGGGAACAAGAGGAACTTTTGCGACTGGAGCAGATTAGACGGGAACAAGAGGAAATTAAGAAGCAAATGGAACTCGAGGCTAAGAAGAAACGAGAACAAGAGGAACTTATGCGACTGGAGCAGATGAAACGAGAACAAGAGGAACTTATGCGACTGGAGCAGATGAAACGAGAACAAGAGGAACTTATGCGACTGGAGCAGATGAAACGAGAACAAGAGGAACTTTTGCGAAAGGAGCAAATGATTAGAGAGCAGGAGGAAATTAAGATTAAGAAGCAGATGGAGCTCGAAGCCAGGATGGAAGCTCCGGTATTTATCACACCCCTGTGCGATCAAATCATACAGGAAGGAAACAGATTTACGTTCGCTTGCCAAGTCAGCGGTTTCCCTCTTCCTGTCGTCACATGGTACAAGGCCGGAGTGTCCATACAGAACAACCCCGATTATCAGACCACTTTCGATCAAGGCTTGTGCACGTTGACCATCGAAGAAACGTTTGCAGATGATTCTGCAAAGTACACTTGCAAGGCGATCAACGCCGCGGGTTCTGCCGAGACCGGAGCTTTCCTCTCCGTGAAGGAGAGCGAACCGGAAGAGCAACTGTCGCCTCCTAATTTCACCAAATTCTTGCAACCGGCAGTCGCCAAAGAGGGAAGAAGTTTCCAATTCGAATGCACCGTGGAAGGAAATCCTTTGCCAACGGTACAATGGTTCAAGAATGCCGACTGCATCGATAATTCCCCAGATTATATCATTACTTACAATAATGGGGAGGCTGTTCTTAAGTTCGAGCAATGTTTCATGGAGGACAAGGCGGACTACACGTGCAAAGCGAGCAATAAATTGGGAGTCGCTCAATCCGTCGCAAATCTGGTGGTGTTGCGTGAGTTTCTTTCTTATTTTGATTGCTTGCTAACAATAAACTTGTATTTGTTTTTTTTGTGTGTGGAACAGCTGAGGAACCTTGCGAACCGCCAACGTTTGTAACACCGCTCTGCAATGCGATGGCACGGGCAGGAGAAAAGATAAAATTGGAATGCGAAGTTTCTGGACTGCCGCCACCGATTGTCCACTGGTCGCACAACGGGAAACCACTCAAAGAGACGCGAGATCTCAAAGTAAGTACACCAACCAACCAAATGTTATTACCACTGCTGTTGCTGCTGCTGCTGCTGTTTTTGCAGAGTTATCGGTGTGCGTCTGCAATCCGATATGTTTATTTTTAAATGCGCGCGAATATTAATAATCAAAAGGATGTTCGGAACGTTGGCATATGACCAAAAAGAATGGAACGGTCTTCGCGTCCGAGCGAAAAATTATTTCAGTTGCAAGTGGAATCGAGCTTTTCCACATCAATTTAGTGGGACAAGTCTATAAATAAAACTTTCGCTTTCTCGCAGCTGCAACGAGACGGCCAAAAAGAGACGCTCTCGATCCAAGAGGCCTTCCCGAAAGACGCCGGAAACTACAAAGTGACCGCAACAAATTTGGCCGGTGAAGTTACCAGTGAATGCAGTGTCAGCGTCAAAGGACGCCTTCCGGCTGAAACATCCGATTCAGAACTGCCCAGCGATATGGAACCAATCAAACCGTCTATCCAGGATCCGCTGAAGAACGTCGAGATCCCAGAAGGCGGCCAGGTCTGTCTGGAGTGCGTCATCGTCGGACAACCGGAACCAGAAGTCATCTGGTATCACGACGACAATCCGATCAAAGAATCTTCCGACTTCCGTCTTCTCTTCCAAGGAGATCGGTGCTCCCTGATCATCCAAGAGGCTCTCCCCGAAGACGCCGGAGAGTACAAGGTCATGGCGTTGAATTCTGCAGGAGAAGCCTCCAGCAAGGCTCTCCTCTCTGTCACGCCAAAACCCGAAGACACGGACTGCGCCCCGAAATTCAGCAAACTGCTGACCGACATTCTCGTCTCCGAAGGCGATAAAGTTATTTTGGAAGCGCAAGTTTCTGGCACGCCTCGGCCCGACATCAAATGGCTGCTGAACAACACGCCGATCGATCAAAGCGAGAGAATCCAGATCGCCCACGCCGATGACGGCACCCTAAAACTGGACATCGCCAACGTAAAGAACGAGGATCGCGGCGTCTACACCGTCAAGGCAACAAATCGCAAAGGCGAAGCGAAATGCTTCGCCCAGCTCATCGTCAAATCATCGAAAATGGCGGAGGCCAAGGTCCACGAGGAGATCAAATCGGCTCCAACCTTCAGAGAGACCTTCCACGATAAGCAGGTCTTCGAAAACACAGCCACCAAATTCGAATGCATTGTAGCCGGAAAACCAACACCCAAAGTCCGCTGGACCTTCAACGGCGCTCCGGTCTCCGGAAAGAAGTTCTTGATATCAACATCGGGAGATCGCCAGGTCCTGTCCATACCGGAAGTGTCCAAAGAGAACGACGGAAGGATCGAGTGCATCGCCGAAAACGAAGCAGGAAAAGCCACCTGCTCGGCCAGCCTGATAATACAATCGGTCTCCGACATAACTCTGCCCGAGATGGCCAAATCGTTGGAAATCGTTCAAATCCCCGCAGATAACTGGAACAAAGACATCCAGCAGCACACCGAATCCTCGTTCACTTACAAGCGCGAAATCAACGTGCAATCATCATCATCCAGTTCGAGCAAAATTGTATCCACCACGGCAACGCCTGAACCGCACATCGAAGAGCACAAGTACTCCTCCAAAGATGAGAAATCCTTCAAACAAATAAACTTGGAAGCACCGGAGATCAAAGAATCCCACAAGGAGGAAGAGTACCACAAGATCGGAAAGCAAGAGCCGGTGATTCACGAGAAATCAACGTCGCTTTACACTATTGGCGGTCAGCAGGTCGACATCCCCAAGATACTACCAGCTCAAGAGACGCCGTTACCAAAATCCATTTTCAAGGCTCGTCCACCGAAATTCGTGACTCCAGTTATCGGGAAAATCGTCGATCAAGATGTTAACGTTGTTCTGGAAGGTATTCTGGATGGAACACCAACACCTCAAGTGTCCTGGTGCAAAAATGGAGCCGAATTCAAAGGAGGAAATAACGCTAAAGTCACATACGAACACAACTGCGCTAGGATCGAGCTGAAAAATGTTACCATCAACGATAGCGGTAAATACACGTGCACAGCGATCAACGAAGCCGGGAAGGCCATCAGCACAGCTGATTTGGTTGTGAGAAGTGAGTATTTTGAAACGTACTTTTATTTTGTAAAAGCTAAATGTTGTAAAATTTGCAGAAACTATCTTTCCACCTGTTTTCGGGCGCCGTTTGCAAGCGCAGGTCATCAGGAAGGGCGATCGTGTCAATATGGAAGTTGAGGTCACTGGAACACCCGAGCCTCAGATCACCTGGTTCAAGGATGGTCTTCCTTTAGCGGAAGCCATCAAGGATGGTTACAAGATCAAAACGCAAGGAAATTGTCATACCTTGGTTCTTGAGAAAGGTATATTTATTTCATAAATGCTGTTTGCAATGTATACAAACTGTCTTTTACTTTTATGTGTTAACAGCTGACTTTAGGCATACCGGAAAGTACACAGTTTGCGCCATAAATCCAGGTGGAGAGGCCCAGAGTATTGCAGACATCGCCGTTTACGAGCCAACACCGGACACGATGATCGAAGTGGTGAAGACGGTGGTCTTCGAGGACGTCCGAAAGCACGAATCACTTGTAAGTATTTCGCGTTTTTCATAAACGTTCTTTGGTTTAGAGCAACCTGTATTCATCACTTCATCGTTTATATATGGATTTATTAGGCATCCGCGACTGACAAGAGTTTAGAAACGATCACGACTTCAACAGCAGAACCCAAAGCTATAATAAGCAAACCCGTCTCGATTCCCTCGACCTTCCCGAAACCCCTTTTCTCCGAATCAATGACTACTGAAATGTCCACGCACACTGAAAGCTCAATAATGCACGATACTAAAACCTTGACGCTAGAACGCAGCACGCCCGTATGCGACATAGAAATGCCCAAAAAGGTAACGAAACCCGACGAAGGCACTGCCGAAGGCATTGAAACTTCCTCAATTACAAAGCAGCAATCTTTAGATTTCTTCGTCAAGAAAATGAAGGAGGTCGAAGAGATACCCAAACCGAAAGAAGCTGCTGCTTTGCCCGCGCCTATTAAGCAAGAAATCTATACCAAGTTCGAGGACGTCACGAAAATCGAAGCTCCTAAGAAAGTAGAACAGACCGAAAAGTACACCGCTTTCAATCAATCGCAAACATCGCAATCGTACGAAGAGTTCAATTTGCAACCGGAACCTCCGGCGGAAATCTGCTACCCTGAATCGAAACCGGAGCAGCAACCGATAATACCCGCTCTCGAAGTACAACAAAAAACACAAATGTTCGAGAAGAAATCGGAGCACATTGAAAGCTCGCAAATGTCCAAATCGGAATCGTCTCAATCGCATCAAACCTGGACTTCGGAACGACCTTCTTCCGCTGTTTCCACCCACACTCTGGAGAAGCAAACCGTCATAAGACCGACATCAGCGATGTCTTCATCCAGTGGCTTAGAGCCAAGCGCTGAAGGTTTAGCAATGGAGAAAACATGGGCACACAAACACTTCGAGTGCAACATGCAGAAATCCTGGCCTCCAACTCAGAAGGAAGCGCAGAAAATTGCTCCAACCTGGTCAGCACAGTCTACACTGGAAAGAAAATGGGCTCCAGAAACCCAAGTCTCAGAGAGCAGTTATTACAAAGAAACAAATGTTTCTTCAGAAATCGCACCGCAAGCAACCGGAAGCTTCTACAAGGAAACTATCTCAGAAACATTGCCACAAGTTTCCAGCAGTTTTTACAAAGAATCGAAAGTTTCATCTGAAATAACACCACAAGTATCCGGCAGCTTTTACAAGGAATCTAAGGTAACTTCAGAATCAACACCACAAATCTCAAGCAGCTTTTACAAAGAATCCAAAGTTACATCAGAAATAACACCACAAGTTTCCGGCAGTTTCTATAAAGAATCTAAAGTTGTTTCCGAACCGACACCGCAGGTTTCTAGCAGTTTTTACAAAGAAACTAAAATGACCTCAGAATCAACTCCACAAGTCTCGAGTAGCTTCTATAAAGAATCTAAAGTTACATCCGCAACGGAATCCAAAATTACATCAGAAACAACACCACAATCGAGCAGTTTTTACAAAGAGTCCAAAGTAGTTTCAGAACCAACACCGCAAGTGTCCAGTAGCTTTTACTCAAAAGTTACTGCAGAATCGACACCACAAGTCTCGAGTAGTTATTATAAAGAATCTAAAGTAACTTCGGAAAGTACACCGCAAGTTACAGGAAGTTACTATAAGGAGACAAAGATAACTTCTGAAGCTACTCCTCAGGTGCCGCATTACATTGCGCAAGTGTCGCACACTTCTAATGTAAATGAATTCAGCAGTCAGCAAAGCAGTTACGAAATGCAGTCCGAAATGAAATCTTCCAGCAAACAAGAGATGATTAGCGAAGAGCACAACGCGAAGCCTTCTGAAATAATTAAGTCTTGGCCACCGAAGGGCAAAGAACCCGAGGAGGTTCCTTATAAACCTGTTGTTATTGAAAGCTTACCAATAAGACCAGTTTCTGTGCAAGATATAACCGATGAGATCTATTTGGAGCCCGGCACTCCACCGGAGATTGTTTACGCTCAGCCGCCTGTGCTGGAGAGAAGGATTTCGCATGTAGAAACTATTGAACAGAACTTGGAAAAGACTTTGGATAGAGTTCCCACTCGAGTTTTGCCTGGTGCTGTCCGAACTATGCCGCCTCCTTTGCCGCCGAAGCAAGAGCAACCAATAGCTCCACCAATTCCGGCGAAGACCATGAAACCGATGAAGGTGGTTGATTCGAAACCTTTCGAAAAATTCCCCGATTTAGAGCCGTTCCCTTTCAAACCGGAGCCAGAGCAACCCAGACAACAAAGGGTAGGTCCACCTCCGACACCTTCCAAATTCATTAAAGGTAGATTCACCGATAGCGATTACGAGAGCGATTTCGAAGCGATGAGAATTCCCTCGAAATGGAAACCTTACGCGAGCGACAACGATGAGCCTAGCTTTAGGCACGTCAGGGCCCCGAAGACAAGCACTTTGCCGAGATCTCGTTCCATCGAAAAGGAGGCAATTCCTCCATCCAGATTCGAACAACCACCTCCGGTGTCCGGTTTACCGAGACCGACGATTAACTTTGAAGCTTGCAAAAAGATGCTGCGCAAAGAGACCGAGATGAAGAAGTTCACGAAGAAGCCCGCTTCTCCTCCGATCATGATCAAACCTGGCTCTCCTCCGATCTTCGACGTAGCCGAGCCGAAATCACCGAAGACGAAGCAAAAGATCGTTATCGATGGTTACATGGCTGACACCGATGAACCGTTCATCATGCAGCAAAAGAAGTTGTTAAAAAGCGAGGAGAAGCATCAGCAGGTGCAGCAACAGCAGACTTACCAGAGTCAAACTTCCCTTCAACAACAATCCACCCAATCCAAATTTTCACACCACAAGAAACATAGTTCCACGACGAGTGCTTCATCGAAGAAGGTTCGAAACTTATATGTTATGTGTGTGCATTTTTGTTTTTTTAAAATTTTTTTTTTGTTGTCTTCTCAATTTGCAACTTTTGGCATGCCATTAAAATAATATATTTTTTTGTAGCATATGCAGTTGCATTATATTTGCAATAAATACACTTGTGTTATTTGTTATGTATTTTGCTTCAGCACTTGAAGACTAATCTGCTTTAAGATCTTATATTTTTATATATATACGTAAATGGTAATACTATTTTTGATGTTGATTATAGAAACTGGTGTCCACTCCGATCATAACTAGTGTTTCAACCACTGAAAAACTGGAGCCTTTCCCGTTCAAACCGGAACCGGTGACAGCACCTAAGGTGAAGTTACCGCCACCTCCGAGCCCCTCGAGGTTCGTCAAGGGTGAATTCAGGGAAAGCGATTACGAGAGCGACTACGAAAGCAGACTCTCGACCGCGTGGAAGACCGATAAACAGTTCAGATCCGTTCGTCCGGTTTTAACACCGACCGGAAGGCAATCTCAGACGAAAGAACGTACGCCAACACCGCCCATGCAATTCGATAATCCCGAAAGGGTTTCGATCCCTTCCAGACCCAAATTCGAGCCAATCGAAAAACCTGTGAAGACCGTAAAACTGGATCAGATCATCAAGCCTGTACCTAAACCGACTCCGATTTTCAAACCGAAACCAATTATGCAGCAGCCTCCGGTCATGGACATCATCATCGCAACACCCGCAGCACCGGAGAAGGTTATGCTATTGCAGCCTGGCACTCCACCGGAGATCGTTTTCGCTCCGGGACCGAAGAAGACGCAGTATTATAGGGCGACGACGAGCGCTCCTTACCACAACGCCGTTCAAACGGAAACATCGAACGTGATGCACTTTAACGAATCGACAGAGCAATGCCAGAGAACTATGAGCGTTCAGCAGACCACGAAGGTGATCAAATTTGGAGGAAACAAGAAGCAGTCTAGCAGTACCCAGGAAGTATTAGAGCCGTTCCCGTTCAAGCCGGAACCGGAGAGACCGAGGAGAGGTAGCGCTCCGCCGCCTCCGAAGCCGAAGAAGTTTGTGCCAGGAGAATTCCGCGAAAGCGATTACGAGAGCGAAGTGGAGAACACCAGGATCAGATCGAGATGGGGAAGCAGCGAGGAACCGCATTACAAGAAGGTCAGGGCACCAGCTGCTGTAAGATCGTCCAGCGTACCAGCATCCAGAGATCAGCAAGTTGTCACTCCGATGGAATTCGATACGCAACCACCGTACATCTCTCAATCCAATCAGATCGTTAAAAAGAATTACGACACGACGATGACAAAGCAAACCGCTTCCAAAATTGCCTCTCAATACATGGACAATATGACGCACACTTTTAAGTCGAAGGCCCATCAATTTGCCAGTGACATCATGGACGATGTGAACAAGAAGTCAACTCAGAAACCAATCCTGAAGACGAAAGACGAATCCGATGCTCAAGTCTACAGGGAGGAAACGCGCGCATCTCAATACGGTAAGAATTACTGAAAATTATACTAATAAATATAATGAAAAAAAAAACATACATTTGAATTTTGTTTATATTTCAAAATAACTTTACCTGGTTTTCCAGAAATACCTTTACCAATCACAAAATATCATAAATTGTAGTAAATATAACTCGAAATTGAAATATGTTGCAAACAAACATATCTATTAATTTTATTTTGAAATTGAACAAGAATTTCATCCAATTTACCTAAAGTGTTTATGTTATATTTTAAGTGTAAAAAAAAATAACTAAACTAAATTCATTAACAAAAATTAATGGGTGTAATGAAATTAGGTACTAAACACGTGGATCCGGACACCGGGCTGATCTATTTCAAATACGATTTCGGCTACGAATTCGGAATCCTTTTGCCCGGCGAGAGTAAAAACGGTGAGATTCCGTTCCCCAAGAAGACTATTATTCAACCGCCTCAGAGGTCTCAATCCATCGAAATGCCG
Organism: Nicrophorus investigator; assembly: GCA_963457615.1. NCBI lineage: Eukaryota > Metazoa > Arthropoda > Insecta > Coleoptera > Silphidae > Nicrophorus > Nicrophorus investigator. The sequence goes on from OY735142.1 coordinate 818,142, forward strand.
GTGCACCACGAGACGAGCGTCGCTCCGAAGAAGTTCGTTCCCCCATCGACGACTAACAAGAACGTGAAATGGGAGCCCACCTCGGAGAGCGAAATGTCCGAGTACGAGCCGGACGGCAGAAGGAGACCCAAATGGGATCAATCCTCCTGCAGCCCGAACTCGATCTCTCCGAGTCTTCCGAGCACCTCGCCCGCTTTTAATAACTACGGTTCAGGTACTTAACAAATCAATTAACGCATTCTCAATCCACGATCTTCTGTAAATACAAGTTTATCCTTTAGGTTTCAAGGATACAGAAACACCTCCGAGCTGTCCAAGCACCCCGGGATTCCCGCAGAATTCCCAGATCAAAAGGGCTCCCGTCTTCATCACTGTAATTACTCAATATTATTAGTATTTCAAACAGCGTTTAGTTTAACACTTTAATTGTATTATCTACAGCCTTTGAGGGATATCGCCGTGGTCAGCGGACAAACAGCAAGATTCGAGTGCATAGTTCAATCTGAGCCTTCGCCGAACGTGCTTTGGTCCAAGAACGGTCGCATCATCGAGAACTCCAACGACCATTCAATCTTCTTCAGGAACGGCGTTTGCCGTCTGACAATACCAAAAACTTATCCGGGTATGTACGTATCAAGATAAAACTAAATTGAAACTAATTTTATTCATAATTTCGCAGAGGATGCCGGAACGTACACTTGCACCGCGACGAACCAGATCGGAGCGATCAACACGACTGCAACTCTTCAAGTGCCAGGTGAGAGAAGGTCTTCATACATTAAATGAGCGAATAAAACGTAAACTTGGTGAAGGTTTTTTTCTTCGGAAATCGTTAGCTTTTTGTACTTTATATAATATAATTCTGTAGCATTTGTGAAGTAAACATTAATAATATTGTATGTATTGTGTAATCCCCCTCCCATCCGAAACTCTGCAAAACCCCCACAGGATTCGATTAATCAAACCCATCCCACTGCCAAAGCTCGCGTGTAAATATGTAATCGACAAAAAAAAAATACAAGTAACAAATACGATGAGAATAATACGAAATAATTATTAACAGTTTCATTTTGTGTGTTCCTTAGCTCTATTTATATACATGATTATTTTTATGATTATTACCTGTTACTATTTATTTATTCTGATTGTTATTTTAATTTATTAAAGCCTGATTGAGCGCAACTGGTGTTGTTTATTGATTGATTATTATTATTATTATTGGTACTAGGGTTCTTTCTATTATCTATATCTATCTAATCCCTAATCCCAATTTAATCCTATTTCAAAGTAAAAGTACAAATAAATAAATAACTCAGTAAAAGGAGGTTTCGGAGTATTACTTAGAATAGTTCGCTTATTGTAGACAACTTCTAGTTTAGACACAAAAGTAAGTAAAACCTTTATATTGTTATTTATGATTGTGTGTATCTATTTTCGCAAATAACGTAATTCGTCGCTTATGTATGATATTTATACTCGTACGCATAATTTACACTTTGGCTCGAGTTATTTATTCTTCCGCCAAATCGGAGGAGACAAAACAAACGTTTACACTCGTCAATACGAGCTGCGAATCGATCGAACGTGAAATGTGTTATTTTCGACTGCTGCTTAACTATGTCTCCTTCTTCTTAATTTTTTTTTGCTTTAACTCTGTAAATAATATAATTGATTTAGATGTGTCCGTCCTTTGGTGAGGTGACGTTAAATTTAGGTTTTTTGGCATAATCTGATGTTGCCTCACCGGTGTGTATGTGCGTTCGAAATAAAATAAGAATAAAGGTGAATCACTCGCACGCAAAATAGGTATCTCAAGTCTCTAGTGGAAGAGGGGAATAAATGATCTCGATGTGGATGAGAAGGATGGAACGGCTCTGGAATACCTTTGAAATGACGATTTTGCATCGCGAATCTGGATCGAGAATTTTTCTAGAGCTCCCAGAATAAATATCAAATATGTTTTCGATACAATTCTTCGAACAATTTCGCTCCAAGATATGCAATATATATCTTTATGATTAATACAAATATATAATTATACTCTTATTAAACACAAACATTTGTGTTTTATATTCATGCATACTACATATATATATGTGTACTGCCAAAACTATATGCAGCACGATAATGTAATTATACTGCTATTAAACCTCCAGCATTTGTCTATGATATGCATGCTGAAATTGTATTATATCGCATTTACTTTTCGAGATATAGCATGAAATCTAAAGACATTGCTTTTAGACTCTTTAATTTTTCTTTCCTTCAATTTTGACCGAGTATTGTGCAAAAACTATATGCAGCACTATTATGTAATTATAATCTTATTAAACCACAAACATTTGTCTTTCATATGCATGCTGAAATTTTATTCTAAAGCATTTACTTTTCGAGTTATAGCATGAAATGTAAAGGACAGTGCTTTTTGGACTCTTTAATTTTTCGTTCCTTCAATTTTGACAGAATATTATGGAAAAATTAAAACATTAATGATACACAGATATCTGTGAATATCTTATATTGACATTGATTGAAGTAAAATATATAATCATGAAATTTTCAATAGAATATCATTGATGTCTTTATGGGAAAAACTTTCAGGAAAGTTATACAAATAAAAGTAAAAATAAATAAAGTCTAGAATTTGATCGCATTCGATCGTAAAACCGAAGACGACTGTAATTACAGAATGCAAAAAGAATGTGTAATTTATTTTGTATTTTTTTTATTTCGCATTGCGCGCGTCTGCGAATATATTGGATGGAATCCAAACTAAATCTCCCAATAGTTGTTTATCGCACTAAATTTAGACAAAACATTTCATTTCTATATTTGTCCTGTTTTGATGGCACCAAATTGTGCTCTGCATGAACGGTGCAGAGGTGCACTTGCAATTTGAAGGCTGGAAAAAGGCTTTCTAAACTTTCCAGAGAATTGCTCTAGGTTCGAAAATTTCCCAGCGATTTGACCTCCGGCAAAGTGTGCATCAAGGTGTTGCTGATGGTAACGCCCCAGCGTTCATCCTTCATGCACGCAACGAGCAATTACTTAATGAATGCATCTCAGAGGTGGTGCAGGAAAGAAAGCAAGAAATGGGGTAACGCGAGGTGAACCTATAAATGGACGTGGGAAACTGGAAACGTATGCACACATTGTAATGTTGTAGTGAGAGGAAATCGTATCGGCTAATGAAATTGTGAATTCAATATTAGAACGGCAGAACTATTTTAGAATCTCGCACAGCCTTCACAAAATAAACAGATTTCTCGGAACGAAAATATTTTTCTTCTTAGAAATAAAAAAGAAATGAACCAACAATTATTGGAGCAATTTTTCTTTAGCAATCCAGACTTTTGCAGCCTCCGTACAGGAAAAGGAGCCGCATGCAATTCGTCGCTATAAATATTATATAGAAATTTTCACCTTTTTCTCTCTCTCTCCACTCCGTTTTTTTCCTGACTCATCTTTGGCTCTCCTGTCTCTAAATATACAGCGCTCCACATATGCCAATCTGTCGAGAGAACAAGAACTATACAATTTCAAAAATAAAAATGTTTCATCGCTAGAAATGCATAGTTTTCCTTTACGAAAAAAAAAAACATTGGAAATTTTTATTACACTTAGATGAAGATGTATTGTTTTATTTTTCTTTTTGTGATCTTTATTCGTAATATGCAGTAATGTATGGTTTTGGCTGTTTCCTCTATTTTTGGATCGCAGTTTAGTTTCCGAGCCAAAAATCGAATATATCTTGATTTATCATTCGGCGAATGTAAATCATGCACATACATGTTTTTTTTAATTTATCAGACTCTCTCTCTTTCGTTATTTTACTAGGTGAGAAAACATTCCATGAGATTATTTACACGATCCAGAATGTTCGTTCGATATTCTTTTGGGGATGTATGTGCTCACAGCAGTTTCAGTTTTTACGAGATTATTCATATTTACATTTATCTATAGCAGTCTTTGAGTAATACACTGAAATATGTAGACATAATGCTTTTTTTGAATCATCAAAAGTTTTATCATTTCATTCGTAATTCAATGACTGAAAACCGAAAACAGCAACAATGATGCATTTGTAGAATGTTCTATATTGTCAACTTTAAATTTACCTTTAATTTTTCGTTAATACAATTTGATGATTAATTCATTTTTTATAACAAATTATTCAAAATCAAAAAAAAAATATTCCCTATAATTTTGGTAATAATATAATTTACAATAATATTCTAGAATTTTAATATAATGATAGATTTTTGGACAGTTAAGATATTCATTATTAAAAATCTGCGTTTACGTTTCGTTTCATATAGTTTCAGCTTTATTTTAAATGTGAATTCAAATTATTAAAATTATGAAATGTAATTTGCATATTGAGGCTAACGACTGCTTATTGTGGTAATATTGGTGTTGAGAAGAATGGTTTATCTGCATGAAAGAGGAAAGCTTTCTTTTTGTATAATAATCTATATGTACGGTTGTTGTGTGCGCTGTAATTAGTAAAAGTAGTAGTAATGTGTGTGTTGTAATTAATACTGTGTGTTTCTGTTTGTCTGTCCGCTATTTCTGCAGGAGTTCCTTCGCACATGTACGGTACTTATAGGCAGATGAGCATAGGTCGTAGATCCGTAACACCTGATCTGCCGCCGTACGAAAGACCTAGTTCACCGGTGCAAAGCTACACCAGCTACGACGGTAAGTTGAACGGAGGCCACTCGGGGATGCACTAACCACCGCAAAATTGTGCCGTGCGGTAAAAGAACTGTTTAGGTTATCAGATATGCGAGAAATAAAGACGGAACAGATGAAGATTTTAGAGTGTATTTATTTATTTGATCCGTTGTCTTCGTTGTTGTTATTGTTGTTGTTATTGTTGTTGCGTTCTGGAATGATGGGAGACGACGATGATTACGAATGCTCAAAGAAGTTTGAAACTTGAGTAATTGGGGGGTATGAGTCAATGCGAGAGAGAGTCAGAGGAGTAGAGAGAGCGATCGTTCTGTTCGTGAGTTCGTTTCGGCGACGGTATCATATGTACCAGTGGGGTACCAAAAATAGACCACCATCCGTCGGCGTTCCTCGGTTTCGATCCCTCCTCCTGCAGCTGGTGCACTCTCAGCAGGAGAGCTCATTCTTCGCTCGCAATTCGCAAACGACCGACGTCTTGGTATTAGTTTCGGGGATGATGACTTGACTTCTGCTAACTAAAGCCGTGGAAGGCAGTGTGAAGTTAAACGAATCAAACAAATAAAAGAGTTGATATATATATATACGTAGAGAAATAAAGCGTCGTGAAAAGACTAGTCATTAGTATTTTAATATTTTTTTTCAATTTCTGAAAAGAAACCCGTGTTGTGCTTTTTGAGTAATCATTATTTTCTTCTCCAAAACCCTGTGTGCATTGTAATACGCCCCAATATTTCGCGCAATCGAGATTTTTTTTTAACGAGAATTTTACATATTTTTCTCTCTCCCTAATTTTTAATTTCGATCTGTGAGATTTTTTGTGGTGACAATATGAATCGTCAGCAGCAGCAAATTTCGCAGACCCAGCAGCAGAGTCAGATGACTCAGCAGAGTCAGCAGACTCAGATGAGCCAAATGTCCCAGCAGAGGGTCCGCACCGAACAGCACGTTACCAGACAAGTCACCAGCCATCAAACAGGTTAGGCTCAGCAAACAGAAAACATCCCCTCAAACAAATAATTACGAAAACCAGAGCTTTCATCCTCCTCATCGCATGCAAAATAAATTAAACCAGTTACATAATCTACGGATCAAAAAGGAGACACAGCTTTCGCATTGCCTCATGCTCCAATAGCAAATGAAAAAGGCTTCTCAAAATAGCTTCTCGCTCGCCATCAGATGCCAGAATGTTACAATAATTTAAAAAAAAAACACCTCCCCAAAAACTTCTCTTCTCTGAACCTTTCTTATATTCTCTCAATCTTTTCGGCTATGCAAGTTTCAACCCCTAACAGTAGTACGTAATTTAGGTAATTTTTTTCTCTCTCTCTCTGCATGGTATATAATAACACCCGATTCGGAGAGGCTTGGAGACGTTGCAGACCGAGCGAATCTTCCCATATAAAATTCGGATCTAAATCCGTGCGGTCGTGTATAAATAGGTTGCCGTACAAGTGTAGCGTTTCACGCTCGAGAACCGATCCGAGTACCGCTGCGATCTGGTGCATATCGCTTTTGTATTTACTGTTCTTTTCTGCACTCGAAAAATATTTCAAATGCGAGCAACATTCGTGAAACTGTGCCACCGACATCAAAAATGTTATTTCGTTTCTGCAATCGAAAAATTAAAGCACAAAAATTATTATAGCACATCGACAAACTTTAACTATTTTCTTCACTCAAAAATCATCTAAAAATCGCGAATATTGATTATATTCTACCGTCAATAATTGAAGTAAAGAAAACAGAATCCATACAAAATCAAAATGAAGACAAAAGATTATTTTGTTCTAAAAAGCGCAATTTATATTACTTTCTGTTTCCATCAATGAAAATTTATATACTTTGCAAAATTCAAAATAATTAAGAAAGAAACAGTTTTTGCACGCAAAAGTCATAAAACAACCCGTAACAAAAAATCTTAAAGAAATGTGTGCCACGCATCTAAAATTAACCCTCCGCCGGTCGAAAGAAAAAATGTAGGATCAACCCCGACTGGAGAAACACATGTGTGAACATTCTTACCTCCAACAAAGATTTCTTCATTCAAACGCGTTCTAATTTTAGCGCTCCTCAATGTTTACGTTTTTTTTTTCTTTTTATCCAGTTTAGATTATTTTAACAAATAACTGATTGCATACCGATTAGTTATTTTGTTGTGTAACGAAGTGTTGTTAATTAAGAATTTTTGTGCTGACGGCGGACTCGACTAGTTAGTTTATTAGTCAGACTTTACGCTTTTTTTGCCAAGATAAAAATAGAGCCCTTTGTCATTGTGTGTTTATTGAATAACGTGCAAGGTTGAGGGCGTATGTCCTAAGAACGTCGAGAAGATTCCCCAAAATATAAAACTTAAATAATAATTATCAGAAACTTTACTTTTACAAAAATAAATTTACAATTTTCTTCTTGAATCCATTGTTAACAAACCGAAATATTTGGTTTTCTCGACTAAAAATGATGTTTATTAGCAAAAATACCAAGAACACTATAAATCTGTACTCATTTTCAATCAGCGTAAATATTTAAATTTAAAAATAAAATGTATAAAATTATAGATATTCGAAATAACCCATTTCTTTGCCAAATCTGCAATCGCTCGTAAGCAAAAATCCTTTGCCAGACGCGAAAATTGCGATGCAAAAGTAATTTCGCGAATAAACAGAATTCATTTAAATAATATGCTGTAGTAAATCAGATTATGTTTTGCATTCATAAATAAAGAGATAATTTATTTTGAACATTACTTTTGCACTTACTTAAATCAACGCAAAGAATGTGTTTTTTTTAAATGAATTGAGAAAGTGTAAATATCTTTTTGGTTAATATGTTCGTGTCCAGAATTGTTACTTATTGCAAGAAGTTTCACGCTGAGAGCGCGGTTATCGTTGGACGCGAATATAAAGAACACAGATTTTGGAAGAATCTGTGCCACGTCTAAATATAAACTCTCCAGCGTCGAAAGAGGGAAGAAAGAAAAAAACAAACAAGAAAAACATCTCTAAATTTGTATCTCCTTGTTATTTTTTAATTTTGTAGAAAATCAAGTTTAAGAAATTACTGTCTTCAAACTAATTAGAGAATAATTTAGTTTTAATTTAACTAAAATTGAAGAATAACAATCAATTTTATTAAAATATTAAATATATTGTCATATTTAATGACATTCATTAATGCATAAATATTACTTAATAAATTATACGAAGACAAAGTGTGATTTTTTTTTAATTCTATTTTGGATTGGATAAATTTCATGCAGTAAATTTTTGTTTGAGATGAAAAAGGTTTTCAAAAATTTTAGAAAAGTTGAAACTTGGTTTACAATAAAATGGATCGAGTGCAGAAAGTGTTGGTGTGATGGAAAGAATAATAAAAAAAGACTGTGTAAAGTAAAACAGTAATACGCAAAGATATTTCGGGCGTTTTTGGCTTCGATCCCAGAAGCGCTTGGACACGAATCGGCATTTCTCGCATCCCTCTTCTCTTCTCGGCATTATTTAATCGACTATTCATTGATTTAAATTTACCAAGGATAACTTTCCATCTCTAATAATAACCGCAGAGTATTGTAATTATATTTGCAATTGCAAGTGTGGATAATGATTCAATTTATTTAAAAAAAAATACTGACCTGGAAGATTTATTTGTTAAAAATAAAGTTAATTCAATATTTGTCATGAGTATTTAGTATTCAAAAATATATAGATTTTTTTTAATTTGATCTATATGACTCAATGCTCTAAATTTGTTTCAGTTAATAATAACGTTATAGTTGTTTATGAAGGTTTACAAAGTGTATAAATAACATTGGACGTATTAGAATACAAGAAAAAGTGCAATCATTTCTTTTATAAACAACATTTCGATTATTATACAAAGACATTCCAATTTTTACGCAATTATTTTCATTTTATGGAAATTCAATTTATAATTATAATTTATTTATTTATTTTATTTATTTTTTTTCATTTTTCTATTTTTAAATATTATTAGTTATTTTCATTCTGAACATCCGGTGGGTTATTTTTATTTTGGCAAATACTTTTTTCTTCGCAAATTTTGATTAAGATTATAGATGTAAAATTAATATTTTCCCTATGAATATTTTTAATTCGTTTATGGCTGTAATATTTCCGGTCCACTTTTGGCAAATTAGTCATAGAAAGTGAATTCACGTTTGGTCGTGATAATTGGTCGAAAGTAATTTTACATAAGGGTCTTTTTCTTTTGCGGTGCGTCGCGACGCCGTGCTCGCTTGTTCGAGTCTAGACGAACGCCCATTGGCCAGAGCAAAGATAGTTGCTCCAAAAATGGACGCCTGAAACAGGATAGCTAGTCGATAAAAATAGATTGGCTCTGCTGGCTTGCTTTCGCTTTGCTTAGAGCTTACGCTTGGACGTTGAGCGAAAGATTGGATTGGCGAAGAATGCCACCTACGTGTGATTCCGTTGTTGATGATGTTATGTTATGTATGCTAAATGTATGGTCTTTTGAATGATTTTGCAGTGCATGGTGGACAGATCCAGCAGACCGGTGGGGTTCAACAGCAGATCACCGGGTTCGGACCGAATGCGGCACCGCCCGTCTTCGAGAAGATCTTCAGCAATGCGCGCTTCGCGCAAGGTGGAAACGCGTGCTTCGATGGGCGCGTCACCGGAAAACCCCAGCCCAGCGTGACCTGGACCCGCAAGGGAGCTCCGCTCGTCGAGTCCAACAAATTCCGGTTGTCCTACAACAGCCAGACCGGAGAGATCACCCTGCAGATCAACCAGATCGGACCAGGAGATGAGGGCGAATACGTCTGCACAGCTAGAAACCAATACGGAGAGGCCATCTGCTCCGTTTACATTTCTCCCGAAGGGATGCAGATGCCACCAATGCAACAGCAACAGGGTTTCCACAAGACCGTTCAGCAGTCGACAACATCGTCGTCCTCCTACTCGAACGGTCACATGGTCGAAGAGTTTAAGATCGACACGTTCGAGTACAGAATCTTGCGCGAGGTCTCCTACAGGGAGTCCATCACGCGTCGCACATCTAGCGAAAAGGACGTGCAAATGTCGACGGTTGTCGAGAGATCTTTAGGGCCACCAGCACCGCCGCAAATCTCCCAGAAACCTCGCAACTCTAAGTTGCTTGAGGGCTCCGATGCTGTGTTCTCCGCGAAGGTCTCCGCCAATCCAAGACCGCGCCTTTCCTGGTTCAAGAACGGCCAGAGAATCACCGAAACTCAAAAGTACGAAACGACGTTCTCCAACAACCAAGCGACCCTTCGCGTGAAGCAGGCGCAAGCCCAAGATTCCGGCCACTACACTCTGTTGGCCGAGAATCCACAGGGATGCGTCGTGTCGTCTGCATATTTGGCCATAGAACCGGTCACCACGCAGGAGGGATTGATCCACGAATCCACCTTCAAGTCGCAACACGTCGAGGAAGTCGACCAAACCGATTCAACGAAAACGCTCGCCCCGAATTTCGTGCGCGTCTGCGGAGATCGCGACGTGACCGAGGGTAAGATGACCCGCTTCGACTGCAGGGTCACAGGTCGTCCGTATCCCGAGGTGACATGGTTCATCAACGGCCGCCAGGTCACGGACGATCACACCCACAAGATCCTGGTGAACGAGTCCGGAAATCATGCACTCATGATAACCAATGTCGGACGCAACGATTCGGGCGTCGTCACCTGCGTCGCCCGCAACAAGACTGGCGAAATCTCGTTCCAATGCAATCTGAATGTTATCGAGAAAGAGCAGGTCGTCGCTCCAAAGTTCGTCGAACGCTTCACGACCGTCAACGTCAAGGAGGGAGAACCCGTGGTCCTTAACGCCAGGGCCGTGGGCACTCCCATCCCCCGCATCTCATGGCAGAAGGACGGCGTACCACTTGCGAACGGCCCCGACGTTCGCATCGCCATCGACGGTGGAGCCTCCACTTTAGATATTCCGCGAGCCAAGGCGTCGGATGCTGCATGGTACCAATGCACAGCGCAAAATGTAGCCGGCTCCACCGCAACGAGGGCTCGTCTCTTCGTCGAAACACCGCAAGGACCGACGCCCGAGCCCAGACGCCTCCATCTGCCCAGACCCACCAAAGTCATCGAACCTGAGTAAGTCATATAACATATAAAACAAGAAATTGCAATTCATACTGAATCATTATCACCATTGCTCTTGCAGACCCGCTCCAGGCCCAGAAGTTATCTACCTTCGCCACGTCGAGCCTTCCCGTCCCTTCGCCCCGGCCTCCGAGGAGGACCGCGTTTACCCACCTCCGCAATTCATCATCCCCTTGAGGGACGCAATTCAAGTGGAAGGTGGCAAGGTGCACTTCGAGGCCCGCATCGAACCCGTCGGCGATCCCAGCATGCGCGTCGAATGGTTCCTCAATGGAAAACCTCTTGCTGCCAGTAAGATATAATATTGCATTATTTGCAAACTCTCCATTATTATTGACGCTAATTATTGCTGTATCGTTCAAGGTTCCCGTGCGACTTACGTGTTCCGCTTCGGATACATCGCTTTGGATCTGCTGAGCATCATCATGCACGACAGTGGAGAATACGTTTGCCGTGTGACTACCAACACCGGCACCTGCGAATCCCGTGCCACACTCAGCATTCAATCGAAACAGGCGATCGAACGCACCAGCCAACATCCCGATAGCTTGCAGTACATCCAGCAACTCGAGGATTACTCCAGATACCAGAGGCAGGACAGTTTCGAAGAAAAGTCCGCACAAAAGCCTCACTTCATCCGTCCACTCCAAGATTTAGGTGATCTGCAGGAGGGCCGCAACGCCCATTTCGAAGCGCAGCTCACCCCTGTCAGTGATCCAACGATGAAAGTGGAGTGGTACAAAGATGGCAGACCCATTACAGCCAGCTCACGGATTACGGCGATCTTCAACTTCGGTTACGTCTCCCTAAACATTATGCACCTACGTGCCGAAGATGCGGGATCGTACACGGTCCGTGCCGTCAATCATCTCGGAGAAGCTATCAGCACCTCAACCATCCGCGTGCTCTCGCGTTCAACAGTCACCGGAGACCTGGGTATACCAGAGCAGCAGAGGTACATCGAAAAGGTCGAAGAGCTCGAAGCCTACCAGCAGCACCAGCACCAGAAATACGTGCAAGAAACACCCGAATGCATGCAAGCGCCCGAATTCAAAACGCCGATCAAAGACCAGGAGGGCGTCCGTGAGGGCGGGTTCGCCCACTTCGAAGCCCGCTTGGAACCGGTCGGAGATTCGACTCTCCGCGTTGAATGGTTGAAGGACGGACGCCCCGTCGAAGCCAGCTCAAGAATTACGAGCTTCTTCAACTTCGGTTACGTCGCCCTCACCATCAAGGACGTGACCGTACGCGATGTAGGCAATTACACATGCCGTGCCTACAACGCTATGGGCGAAGCCAACACCAAAGCCCAACTTAGCGTCATCAGCAAGAAAGACATCCTCGTTGATTCGCAGCATCCAGGAGGTTTGGAAAAGATCCAATACCTGGAAGATTCCAGCCGTTATCAGCGCAGCGACAAGGAAGAGATCACCGTCACCCAGAAACCAAGATTCATGGGTCCGCTTAAGGGTACCAACAAGATCGTCGACGGACAACGCGCCCACTTTGAAGCCAGAGTTGAGCCGCAGAGCGATCTCTCCATGAAAATCGAATGGTACTTTAACGGAAAGCCCATCCAAAGTGCCAACCGCATCCAAACGTACCACGACTTTGGATACGTTGCCCTAGACATCATGAGCGTTCGCGAAGAAGACGCCGGCACCTACACAGTAGTTGCCAGAAACGCTCTTGGCGAAGCCCAACTATCCGCCAGCATGGTCGTTGAGAGTAAGCATGGATCAAATAATCGATATCTCATATATATATATATATATATTTTTTTTTTTATTAACATTAAAATTTAATTTATAGCCCGCTCCAGCATCGATACCAGAAGCATGCACCGCGGTGCATACGAAAAGACTCAGCACCTCGAAGAGTCCAAATTCATGGAACCCCAATATCAAATCGAGGAGATTTCAAAATCCAAGCCCATCTTCGTACAGCCATTGTCCGATCCAAGACCGGTAACCGAAGGCCGCAATATTCATCTCGAGTGCCGTCTGGAGCCGATGGGTGACCCAACCATGAGAGTCGAATGGTTCTGCAACGGAAAGTCTATCACCGTTGGTTCAAGATTCAGAACCTACAACGATTTTGGTTTCGTCGCTTTGGACATCGTCCAAGCCAACGCATCCGATTCCGGAGAGTACACCGTAAGAGCCACCAACCACTTGGGCTCCGCTCACACCTCCGCCTGTGTCCGCGTTGTCGGAAGATCTGACATCATCACCGAAACCCAGCACGAGCAATCGCTGGAGCAGATCCAGATGCTGGAAGAGCGCAACCGTAAGCAGGTCACCGAAGAGGTCACCGTCTTCCAAGCGCCACAATTCACCAGACCGTTGCATAACATCGAAACCGTCGAAGGTACGAACGTCCATATGGAATGCAGATTGCAACCGGTTGGAGACCCAACGATGAAGGTCGATTGGTTCTGCAACGGACGTCCAATTAAAGTTGGTCACAGATTCCGTCCAGCCTATGATTTCGATTACGTCGCTCTGGATCTGCTGAGCGTTTATCCCGTCGACTCTGGCGTTTACACTTGTCAAGCGAGAAACCAACTCGGCGAAGCTGTTACTTCATGCTCCGTCAAAGTAATAGCCAAGAAGGATTTGATGTTGGAATCTCAACATCCATCCGGATTGGAAAAGATCCAATATCTGGAAGACTCGTCCCGCTATAAGCGCACCGAATACATGGACGAAATCATCAACATCAAGCCGAAATTCATCACCAAACCGAAGAGCGTCGATGGAATGCTCGAAGGACAGCATTGTCACTTTGAATGCAAGATTGAACCAGTCACCGATTCCAACTTGAAGGTAGAATGGTTCAAGAACGGTCGTCCAATCACCATCGGACACAGGTTCCGTCCCATCCACGATTTCGGTTACGTCGCCCTCGACATCGTCGATTTGATCGCCGAAGATTCTGGCACATACACTTGCCGCGCCGTCAACTTGGTAGGAGTCGATGAGACTTCTTGCACCCTCTCGTGCCGCGGCACTAAGCAAATCGTTACGCAAACCCAGAACCAACAAGGTTTGCAACAGATCCAACACCTGGAGGATCGCTCCAAATACCAGCGATCCGAACAAATCGAGGAGACGACCACTCAAGCCCCAACATTCACCACATCTCTGAAGAACGTCGAGATCAAGGAAGGACAAAGGGCTCACTTCGAATGTCGTCTGATTCCGGTGTCCGATGCGACCATGAAGGTCGAATGGTTCCACAACAACCAACCGGTTAAATCCGGCTCCAGGTTCTCCGAAACCAACAACTTCGGTTTCGTCGCCCTGGACATCCTCTACTGTTACCCAGAGGATTCCGGAACCTACACCTGCAGAGCAATCAATGCTGTCGGTGAAGCCATGACTTCTGCTGTATGCGTAGTCCAATCGAAGAAATCTATTTACTCTGAGACCGTGCACGAAGGAGCTTTGGAACGTCTCAGACAATTGGACGATTCCACCAGGTACAGCAAGAGCAGCGTACAAGAGGAAACCATCACCCAAGCTCCGGTCTTCACTTTGCCCATCAAAGATCTGCGTGTAGCTGAAAACCAAGCCGCTCACTTCGAGGCTAGATTGATTCCAGTCGGCGACACCAATCTCAGGGTGGAATGGCTCAGGAATGGAGTTCAAATCCAAGCATCCAACCGCATCACGACGATGCACGATTTCGGTTACGTCGCTCTGAACATGAAGTACGTTAACCCGGAGGATTCCGGCACCTACACCTGCAGGGCCATCAACGAATTGGGTGAAGCGGTAACAACTGCCACCATGGTTGTACAATCTAAGGCTTCCTTGGATATGGAAACTCAACACGAAGGTGCCTTGCAAAAGCTCAGGCAACTCGAGGACTCTACGAAATACCAACGCAGAGAGGAGGAGGAGATTGCCGTAACTCAAGCACCGAGATTCACCACCCAGTTGAACGGCCCCACCGAACTCATCGAAGGTCAAAGCGCCCATTACGAGTGCCGCATCGAGCCATACCCAGACTCCAACCTGAAGGTCGAATGGTTCCACAACGGAAAACCATTAACAACCGGACATCGTTTCCGTACAGCCTACGATTTCGGTTTCGCCAGTTTGGACGTTCTCAGCGTTTACGCTGAAGATTCCGGCGAATACACGTGCAAAGCCACCAACCGCCTGGGACAAGCCGTATCCTCGGTCGTCACCACCGTCAAATGTAAATATTACAAATTATATTATATAAAATAACATTGCACTAACTTGTATTTCTCTGTCTTTCTAGCCAAATCATCCATCATTCGTGAAACTCAGCACGAGGGAGCTTTGCAGAAGATCCAATACTTGGAAGATGATTCTCGCTACAAGAAGACGAGCCAAGAAGATGCTATCATCTTGGAGAAGCCCCAATTCGGTAGAGGATTGAAGAACATCGAACGTTTGGCCGAAGGCCGCAGCGCTCATCTGGAAGCCACTTTGACTCCAGTCAACGATCCAACCATGAAAGTCGAATGGTTCTGCAACGGCAGACCAATTCAAACAGGTCATCGTTTCAAGACAACTTACGACTTTGGATACGTCGCTCTTGATATCCTCTACGCTTACGCTGAAGATACCGGCACCTACATGTGCAGGGCCAGGAACGCCGCCGGAGAAGCTGTTACCACTTCTTCGGTTTCCGTTGTCGCCAAGTCCGGTTTAGAATTGGACACCATGGACGAGCAGCGTTTGAAGAAGATCAGAGATTTGGAGAACTACGAAAGACCGAAACGCGAGGAAGTCGAACCTCAGGCTCAAAGACCGGTCTTCCTGACTCCACTTGTCAGCTTGGAGAACTTGAAGGAAGGTGAGCACGCTCACTTGGAATGTCGCGTCGAACCGATCAACGACGCCAACCTGAAGATCGAATGGTTCGTGAACGGTGTTAAATTGAAGACCGGTCACAGATTCAGGACCACCCACGACTTTGGCTACGTCGCTCTTGATATCCTCTACGCCTATCCAGAGGACAGCGGCACCTACATGTGCAAAGCAACCAACTTGGTCGGTGAAGCCGTCAACACTTGCACCATTCGCGTTGGAGGTCGCAGAAGCATCTTGCTTGATACCCACCATCCGGAAGGTTTGGAGAAGATCAGGGAGCTCGAGGCGCAAGGCCATCCAGCCCGTTTGGAAGTCGAAGAACCGGTACCGTTCCCACCCAGATTCGTCACCGAATTACGTGGAACGACCGAACTGTACGAGGGTCAAACCGCTCACTTTGAAGCGCAAATCGAGCCCATCCACGATCCAAATCTGCGCATCGAGTTCTACCACAATGGAAAACCACTTCCAAGCGCCGCTCGTTTCCACATCACCTTCGACTTTGGCTACGTGGCTCTGGACATTGGCCATGTTGTCCCAGAAGACGCAGGAGAATACTCCGTTAAGGCCATCAACAACCTTGGTCAGTGCACGTCTTCGCTCAACTTCCGTGTCATTGCTAAGAGCAGCATTATCCTGGATTCGCAACGTCCAGAGGGATTGGACAAAATCCGTCAATTGGAGGAACAAACTCCGCACAAGAGACCAGAAGTAGATGAACCAGTTACAAGGCAACGTCCAGTTTTCACTCAACCTCTGCAAAACATCGATTACATCCAAGAATCCCAAACGGCTCACTTCGAGTGCCGCCTGATCCCAGTCGGCGATCCAACCCTGAAGGTAGAATGGTTCCGCAACGAGAAACCATTGGAAGACAGCTCAAGAATCACCAAAATGCACGATTTCGGTTACGTTTCCCTCGATATTTCGCACGTACGCGACGAAGATGAGGGCGTTTACATGTGCAGAGCGTCCAATCCTCTTGGAGAAGCTGTCACGACTGCCTCTATGAAAATTAGAAGTAAGTTGCATTTAATTCGGGTGCAATCGAAGTCCGTTTACTAAATGTTAATGTTCATATTTTACAGCCAAAGCCAGCATCCAATTGGATACTCAACATCCTGAAGGTATGCGCAAGATTCAGCAATTGGAGCAACCGCACTCCCGCCGTCCCGATGAACCCGAAAGGGCCTTCGAGAAGCCAATCTTCACCCAACTGCTCACCGGTCCATCCGAGCTGTGGGAAGGCCAACATGCCCACTTCGAGGCTAGGGTTGTACCAGTTGGAGATCCCAACATGCGTTTCGAATGGTACGTGAACGGTGTCGAGCTTAAATTGGGCTCCAGATTCCGCGTAACGCACGACTTTGGTTTCGTCACACTCGACATCATGTCTACGATCCGCGAGGATTCCGGAGTTTACATGTGCAAGGCCATCAACAAGTCCGGGGAAGCCGTCTCCTCGATCTCGATGAAGGTGAAACCGCGCTCAAATATCGCCGGCGAACCTTTGCAACCGGACGCGTGGCAGAAGATCCAACTGAAGGAAGCCGAGATGAACAAGGTGCCGGAGATGTTCGTGGACACCCATCCGCAGCAAGCACCGGTATTCACCACTCATCTCCAGAGCTTCGATAAGTTAACTGAAGGTCAGCACGTCTATTTGGAAGCCCAAGTCGAACCAAGGGCTGATCCTAACTTGAGAGTTGAATGGTTCAAGAACGGTATCACATTAACAACCGGCACCAGATTACGTAGCACCTTCGACTTTGGCCTCGTTACACTCTCCATCAACGGTTTGAGGGCCGACGATTCTGCCATTTACACCTGCAAAGCAACTAATTTGATCGGCGAGGCCGTCTCCACATGCACTCTGAAGATTGAAGATAAGCACTGGTTGCTCGGACAATCTTTGCATCCGGAAGCTATTCCAAAACTGGAAGCACTCGAAGTTCCTAAGGAAGGAACCACCGACCGTCCAGAACCGACCTACGAAACACCAATCTTCATTACCCATTTGAACAACGTCGAGTGCACCGAAAGCGAAAATGTTCACTTCGAATGCCACGTCGAACCATCCAAAGATCCGACCATGAAGATCGAATGGTACGTTAACGGCAAACCGTTACCCAGTGGAGCCAGATACAAGTCCACTTACGACTTTGGCTACGTTGCTCTGGATATCAATCATTCTTACGAAGAGGATTCCGGCGTTTACACATGCAAGGCCATCAACAGCAAGGGCTCAGCCACTACATCCGGAACTTTGCGCTGCACGAGCAAGGAGAACATCTACAGAAACACTCAACATCCTCAAGGCAAGGCCGGTTTGGACAAGGTGCAAGAAGTCGAGGACGCCGTTGCCGGTAAGCTGCAACGTCAAGCGTCAGGACCTGAGAAGGAATTCGCCAAACCAGTTTGGACCATTCCGCTCAACGCTGAATTCAAGATAAGCGAAGGAAAACCGTTGCATCTTGAGGCCACCGTCGAGCCAAAGGAGGATCCAAACCTGAAGATCGAATGGTTCTTCAATGGAAAATCGCTGGATCACGCATCCAGATTTAAGCTGACCAGCGATTTTGGTTTCGTCACACTCGACTTAACCGACGTTTACGAACGCGACCAAGGTATTTACACCTGCAAAGCCTGGAACAAATCTGGCGAAGCTTTCACCTCGACCACGATTTACTGCACCACGAAGACCGGTTTGATCGAGCGCACCCAACATCCTAAAGGGCAAGAGGGCTTGGAGAAGATCCAAGACTTGGAAGATGCCATCAACAGACCGGAAGGAAGACTCCCAGAGTCCGACGAAGGTCACGCTCCTATTTTCACATCGGAATTCACCGAACTCACCAATCTCAGTGAAGGTGAAATCGCTCACTTCGAAGCCGGACTTACACCGATCGGCGATCAGACCATGAAGGTCGAATGGTTCTACAACAGCAAGACCATCGATGCCAGTCACAGGTTCAGGACCGTCCACGCTTTCGGCATGGTCGTTCTTGAGGTTCTCGGAACCAAGATCGAGGATTCCGGCACTTACACTTGCATCGCTACAAATGCATGGGGCAAGGCCGAACAAAGTGTTAAATTGGAATGCGTCGACAAGTCAAAGGGGCAACCGCCAAAATTCACCACTCAAATCAAGGATATAGTTGGACTCAAGGACGGACAACCCGCTCACTTCGAATGCAATCTCATCCCAGTCAACGATCCAAAGCTCAAAGTCGAATGGTTCCACAATGGACAACCGCTCTTGCAATCTTCCAGAATCAAGACCGTCTCCGACTTTGGTTTCGTCGTTATGGACATTTCCTACACCGAAAACCATGATTCTGGCGAATACGTCTGCAAAGCCAGCAACTTGTACGGCGAAGATTACACGAAGGCTTCGATCAATGCATACGGAAGAAGCGGTGTGTTCACCGAGAGTTTGCAACCGGACTCTTTGGCCAAGATCCGAGAGCTCGAAAGCTACCAAGGACAACAATCACAAGTTTCTGCTGCTGTCGTCACAGAGCCACCAAAGTTCATCACTCAGATCGTAGATGTAACGAAATTGGTCGAGGGACAAAGCGCCCACTTTGAGGCTCGCTTAACACCGGTGACCGACCCAGATCTTGTTGTAGAATGGTACTACAATGGCAAGAAACTGCCGCACGGACACAGGTATCGCACGTTCCACGATTTCGGAATCGTCATTCTGGACATTCTCTACTGTTACGAAGAGAACTCTGGCTTGTACGAGTGCAGGGCTTATAATAAATATGGAGAGGATTCTACCAAAGCTACGTTGAAGTGCGTGTCGAAGGCTAATCTAATCTTGGACTCGCAACTACCGCGGGTAAGTAACCTACTATCGATTGTTTTCTAAGAGAAATATTAATGTGTAATTTGTTCAGGGCATGGAAGGCGGTTTGGAGAAAATCCAAACATTGGAAGACTCGATGGTTCGTATCAGAGACGAGAAGGTAACCGAGGAACGTGGAAAGGCTCCCGTCTTCACCGTTCCTCTGTCTAACATCGACAATCTCCGCGAAGGAGAGAACGCCCATTATGAGGCACGCCTTACACCCACCGACGATCCCAAACTGAAGGTGGAATGGTTCTGGAATGGAAAACCTCTGAGAACCGGTTCAAGGTTCCGCACTTTCTGCGACTTTGGTTTCGTCATCTTGGAAATCTCTCCAGTCTACCCAGAAGATTCCGGCGAATACTCGTGCAGAGCATTCAACGAATACGGCGAAGCCGTCACCACAGCCTCGATGAAGGTTCAAGGCAAGAGGAGCATCATCCTCGAATCCCAATTGCCTAAGGGCATGGAAGGCACCATCGATAAGATCGCCGAACTCGAAGGTTTGGGCGTTGCACCAAGCCAGATGACACCGGATGATGATACCGGCAAACCACCGGAATTCATCACCACTCCGTCAGATTTAACTTTATCGGAAAACTCTTTGGCACACTTCGAGTGCAGGTTGACCCCTGTGAACGATCCAAGCATGAGAGTGGAATGGTTCCACAACGGTAAAGCCCTCTGGGCCGGCTCCAGGATCAAGACTATCAACGACTTCGGTTTTGTCATCCTCGAAGTCGCCGGAGTGTACCAAAGGGACTCCGGTTTGTACACATGCAAGGCGACTAACAGGCACGGTGAAGCCACCGTCTCGTGCAAGTTGCAAGTGCGCGGAAGGCAAGGCATCATCATGGAACCTCAACTTCCATCAAACTTCCGCTCTGGCACCGAGAGCATCCAGAAATTGGAGGAGCAACTCTATAAACGCGACGAGATCATGAGCGAAGAAGAGAAACCAGATCCACCCAGATTCACCGTCGACATCAAGGATAATGTTGATGTTATGGAAGGTGGTCCAATCCACTTCGATTGCCGCGTCGAGCCAGTCAATGATCCAACGATGAGAATCGATTGGTTCCACAACGGCCGACCATTCGCCACCGGCTCTCGCGTTCACCAATTGAACGACTTCGGTTTTATCGCCATGGACATCGATTATTCTTACGGTCGTGACGCTGGTGAGTACATCTGCAGGGCTACCAATAAATGGGGATCCGCCACGACCAAGGCCACCGTGACAACCACATCTAAGCGTAATATCGATTTCGAATCGCAACTTCCATCCGGCATGAGCGCCGAAAAGTTGAAGGAATTGGAACGCGGTCCAGTCTCCGAAGCACCGAAAGAGGAGGCCCCGATGGGACCACCCAAGTTCATCACGCACATCGAATCAGCGACCGTCGATGAATCGGAGACCGTCCGCTTCGAATGTCGCGTCGAACCCAAGGAAGACCCCAGACTCAAGATCGAATGGTACAGGAACGGCAAATTGCTGCCTTCCGGTCATCGTTACAGGACCGTCTACGACATGGGATTCGTTTCTCTGGACATCCTTTCCGTTTACTCGGAGGACTCCGGTGAATACGTCTGCCGCGCTTACAACGACTACGGCGAAGACTTCACCAAGGCTAACATCTCGTGCAAGAAACTACCCAACATCATCTTGCAGAACCAAGTGCCAAAGGGCATGAAGAAATCCGAGACATTGATGCAGATGGAAGCGGCCATCAAGAAGTACACTTCTGAAATCCATTTGACCGAAGACGATCTGTACGATGTCGACAAGAAACAACCTCCGAGGTTCGTCACCCAAATCTTGGATCAGACGAGCTTGGTCGAAATGCAGACAAGCAAATTTGAATGCCAACTTGCACCTGTTGGCGATCCAAACATGAAGGTCGAATGGTTCTTCAATGGAAAACCGTTGTCACACAGTGAGTTTCAAAATTGCAATAATAATTTTTCAATAAATATATTTATAAATGTGCATTACAGAAAATCGTTTCACTCCCATCTACGACTTCGGTTACGTGGCAATGAACTTTGGATGGGTTTATCCAGAGGACAGCGGAGAATACCTCTGCAGGGCAACTAATTTGTATGGCATGGATGAAACTAGGGCTATCATTAAGACTGCTGGAAAACCGGGCATCATCTACGATTCGCAATTACCAAAGGGCATGAAGAGTATTGAGAAGATCAGGGAGATGGAAGCTGCTTGGCAGATGTACGTATCTTGCAGATATATTATGGTAGTACTTATTGAAATTAAATTTGTGCAGTGCTCCCGAAGAAGCAGAGGAGGAATCTAAACCAAGATCGGCACCGATATTCGTATCGAAACCAGAACCATGCACCGTCGAGGAAGGAGAATGGGCTAGGTTCTGCTGCCGCGTGACGGGTCATCCAAGACCAAGGGTCATGTGGTTGGTGAACGGACATACCGTGGTCAACGGCTCCAGATATCGTCTGACCTACGACGGTATGTACCACATGGACATCCCGAAGACCCGCCAATACGATACCGGCAAAGTGGAGGTCATCGCCAGGAGCTCCGTTGGAGAGGCCATCGCCGACACCGAACTTAAAGTAATACCAAGACACGACGACTATCGCGGCGTCCTCAAGAATTCTCCAAGACGTGAGTTACTCTTTCCCACTTGATAACACCACACTCTCAGAAATATTCATGATACTTTACACAATGCAAAAGATATATAAGCCTAACACGCCAAAATATATATATATAGAAACATTCCTCGATCACAAATATAAACCAACCTATCCATCCTTACAACATCTCATAAAAAAAATAAAAACCATAAGAAGCTTAGGAGCATATCATCAAGAGGTTTCATGGGTCAGGTATGATTTACCTGTTTTGCATGTTATGTATTGTGTATCGTATTGTGTAGCGTCTTTTTCTTTTTCTTTTACTTTTACTTTTACTTTTTTTAATTTACCGAATCATTTTTTCGATGCACCTTTTAATTGCACTAACAAAATTGTCCGTTGTTGAGAAATAATGTTTGTGTGTACGTGTGTCTAGCGTGGTACGATTTAGAGTTGTCGAGTTACCAGAAAGAGCGTCAAGAAACCGAACTCGAGAAATTTTTCGATGAACGAAATGAATCCCTCAAGGAAGGTGGCCACTCGTTGAGCGGCATTAGCGTGCAGCCCAAAGTGTTCAAGGGCTCAGAGACCGAGTGGCAACAGCTTGCGAAATCCAAGAAGAGCGAAGAGTACTACAACAAGCTGCAGGAGCTCGAAAACGAGCAACTGACTAAGGAAATCAAGCTCAGGGAATCGAGCCACCAGTTTGCCATTCCCGGCGAGAAGGTGGTGAACAGCAGCGTGGCAAGAGGGATGGCGCAGAAATATCAAGAAAACTTGTAAGTACATTCGTGAAGAATATATATTTCGTGTATTTGTGTGTGTGTGTGTGTGTATGTGCGTTTTAACGATTTCGCATCAACGCGTTTTTGCAGGGAACAACAACCTGAAGACAGAGTTTTAGGTCCAATCCCTCATTTACCAAGGGGACAAATTACCGAGGAACAAGAGCAAGTGCATCTGAGGAAGACTCAAAAGGGAAAGCAGCAGCACCAGACCATTCACGAGGTGGACTCCAAGAAGGGAGCGTATCCACCTGATCCAACTGAATCCGGCGTGCACGGTCGCGAGATCCACGTGACCAAGCAGAAGCAAACGCAAAAGGAAACTAAGGGCGACCTTGAAATCACCCGCAACATCACTTCCACCGAAACCACGGATGTTGAGCACAAAGCTAAGACGCAAGAGCGTTTGGTTCAAGGCCAAGTCTTGCCTGCCAACCCACCGTTCTTCACCAAGAAGATCCAACCGTGCAGAGCGTTCGAGAACGATTCCGCCAAATTCGAAGTGGAATTCGACGGCGATCCATTGCCAAAGGTCACCTGGTACAGGGAAGATTTCCCGATCACCAGCTCTCCGGATCTGAAGGTCTACACCTTCAGCACCAAATCCATCTTGCAGATGCGCCAGGTCTTCATGGAGGACTCGGGCGTGTTCAGCGTCGTCGCCGAGAATCGCGGTGGAACTGCTAAATGCAGCGCCAATCTGGTTGTGCAAGAGAGGAGGAGGACAGGAAGAGGAGGCGTCGTTCCGCCGAGCTTCGTGAGCACCGCTCAAAGTGCCACAGCTGCAACCGGACAATTGGTTCGTTTCGATGCGAGAATCAACGGCACCAAACCCATCGACGTTTACTGGCTGAAGAACGGAAAGAAGATCGTACCTGACATCCGTTACAAGACCCTCGAAGAGGACGAAGTCTACACTCTGTTGATCATCGAGGTCGTCCCAGAAGATTCCGGCAAATACGAGTGCGTGGCCATCAACAACGCCGGAGAAGCCCGCTGCGAAGCCGAATGCGTCGTGCAAGCACCAGCCACTCCAGCCAAACCAGCAAAACCGACGACGCCCGGTGCCGAAAAAGCGCCTTCCATCATCGAACCATTGAAGGACCAAACCATTCGCGAAGGACAATCCGTTGCATTCAAATGCAAGATCAGCGGCAAACCAACTGCCCAGGTCAAATGGCAGAAGGGCGATAAAGTCATCAAACCGTCCAAGTACTTCCAAATGGTGAAGGATGGTGATGTCTACACTCTGAAGATCAGCGAAGCTTTCCCCGAAGACGAAGGAGTCTACACTTGCCTCGCCACGAATCCCGCTGGCATTCTAGCAACGGAGGCCAACCTCAGGGTCTTAGCCCCCGACAGCCAAGACGTACTTCCATCACTGACCAAAATGAAGGACGTGACCGTACCGGAAGGAAGCCCGGCTCAATTCAAGACCACCGTTTCCGGAAAACCCAAGCCCACCATTCAATGGTTGCGGGAAGGATTTTTGATCCCAGAATCACCAGATTTCCAGGTAAATCGAAAAATAAAACGAAACTTACAATTGTAATAAGCAAAATTTATTAACGTAAAATTTAAATCTGCAGATGATTCACGAAGGAAACAACGCCGTCCTCCTGATTTCTAGCACCTACGAAGAGGACACCGGAACTTTCACGTGCCGCGCCACGACATCCGCCGGACAAGTCGAGCAGTCCGCTAAATTGATCGTTAAAAGTAAGAACTAAATTCTTTTAATCTATAAACATCTATATATATATAAATATCTTTATTTCTGGTGATGGTTGTTCTAATTTTACGTTTAACTCATTATTCTTTATTTTATTTTATTTACCATTTCTGTTGTTATTGTTTAAGTTCCAAGTGATTTTTGTTTGTTAGGAATGAATTTGATATTTAAAGCTTCTCGCTTCACAAGAAAAAAAAAACAATTTAGTCGAAAGATTAATTTAGAACAAAAAAATAATAATAATAATCATTCATGAAATATGTGCTTTATTTATTACGTAAACTTATAAAGTATTTGAAGAATTTAAAAAATGACAAAAAAAAAGTATATAAACATAAACACTAATTGTTATGAAATGTATAGTTTTAGTGCATTATTACAAATAAATTGCTATATTATCATATTATCTTTGAGTTTGACACAACATTTGACCCAATTACGTTATTTTTCTCTATGTCCTCTGGGACGATTTTTATTTTAATGAGGAATAATAACTTTTTTATGTTGATTTTTCTTTAAAGCTACATATACATTTTTTTTTTGTATTGGCTTTATTGTTTTAGAATCTCTTTTTATTTTGTAATCGATATAGACACAGACACACACTGTAGTAGTTTGTATTATTTTTGGAGTGTGGATTTGCGTGCGTACGTGCGTGCGATCTGCTCTGGCGTGCAAGTAAATATTTGAAACGAGTAAACAGAGTTTGAGTGCATTTCGCTGGAGGAGACTGAAGTTGAGGTGAAGGAGGAGGAAGAAGGTCTATTTACAAAGATGTTCTTTTGGTGCTGCGAGTAAAGTTCGGTCGGGTCGTGTGCATTGGAACGCGCAGCAGGGAGAAACTATTTTAAACTTTCCGTGTATTACATTACGGATCTAAATTAGGAGCGCTCTTGCTCTCTCCCCATGCGGCAGCTCTACTACACCTATGTGCCAGATTATTACACCTTTGAATCATAGCGATGGAACCCATTATTCATTCCTATTTTTAGGAGTGAATCACAATTTTTCTCTCGACGCGACGTCCTGCCATTGGGCAATAACTAAATATTGACCTACTACTAATGTTCCAAAACGAATGCGATGACTTTGAAAAAAAAAAAAAAAGTTTAGCCGTTGACTCATTTTGGCTCATTCGGTCAAACAACAACAATATGATCATCATCGTCTTCGTTTATCGATCATCACCCTAATTATGACTGTCCTTTGACCCGCTTCACATCCTAGGTCTCCTTGAGCTAAATAACAGCAAAATGCACTTAAACCAGCGAGAAAATGAAGACGATAGAAAGTAGATTTTATTGTGTAACGTACAGTACAGTAATTACAAAATGAAATATCTAGAGATAGAAAGAAAAATAAAACAATATAAAATTAGAAATGTCCTTTAATGGTGAAACAAACGGCGGGTCTCGATGCGCGTATTTCGATTTTTAGCTTGACCAGAAATTAACTTGGAACTTCAAACAATCACCACTTATTTAATTGTTTTGTATCCTGATCACTTCTATAGGGTTCAATAAAAAGTCGCGCAAACGATGCAGCAGTTTCGCTCGCTGAAGATGCGAAATTGGACCGTTTGCGCGACTTTCAAGCAACAACACTAAATCACTAAACATACATTAAAAAAAAAATATATTACACTGCACTGAACCGAACAAAAATCTCTTGAATATTTGTACAAAATAACTGATCTCACTGTTGGACGCACACTGTGAGAATTTACAGAAGCAGATGCTGAGGTAGATGTATCCCTCCCCACACGTGCTTACCCACCGGTGTTTCACTTGTGTTTGTGTGTAGTTTTACTATTTCTGAGCTCTCTGCAGGAGGGAGGGCAAGCAGGCAGGCAGCAACGTCGTCAATCAAGACAACTCTCCTGCCGAGACTTTTCACGCACTTTACGCATCTGCGTATTGTTTCCATTATGAATCATTCCAATCTCTAAATTTAGATACTCACACTCGTACGATACCAACGCACTCTCGTAAACCGTCTATCGTCTACGCTTATGCTAGTAGTCCACTGACTGTTATGTTTCATTTTCGTTTTCTTTTCCCGTTTTCGATGGATTTTCAGAGCGCACCGGAAAGGTTTACAGGAAAGCGGTCGTCACTCACGACACGACCAACGGCCAACAATTCATTACCAAACCGAGCGAAAGCCAACCCATCGATGGAATCGAGTTACCAATGGGTGACGAGACTCTGCCGTGGCGACGAAGCGGCACCAAAACCTCGGCCACACAGCAGATTGAAAAGGTCTTGGAGAAGACCACACAGATTCCCTGGACCGATCAAAAGGTCACCTTGAAGAAGACCGAAAGGCAATCCAAGGAGGTTCAAAAAGAAACCGTTGAAGCGGTCCAACTGAAACCGAGCAAAATACAGAAGCACGACGTCGAATCTACCAATTTGGAGCAAGTCGATCTCAAGCATTGGCAAACCAAGAAACAGACTCAAGAAATTCTGCAGAAGCAAACGATTAGCTCGCAGGAAGACACGACCCTCTTGGACGTCAGAAAACGCACCGACACCAAAGCACAAACAGCTGCAAAAGACACAATTTCATCGCAAGAAGACACGACTCTATTGCAAATAGAGGAAACCGAGGAGACCACCAAAGGCTGGAGAAAGCCAAAGAAACAAACTGTGTCCACTCAAGAAGACATTACTCTTCTTAAGGTCGACGAAAAACAAGATGTAACTGAAACGAAAGGCTGGAGGAAACCTAAAAAAGAAACAACGCAAGAAGACACGACCATCCTTCAAGTCGAGGAGCAAGAAGAAACAACAGAAATGCGAGGCTGGAGGAAACCAAAGAAACCGGAGGACGAAAAGAAACCTATAGAAGAAATTAAACCCAAAGAGGAAACGATTCCCT
The DNA here is from genome assembly GCA_963457615.1 of Nicrophorus investigator. NCBI lineage: Eukaryota > Metazoa > Arthropoda > Insecta > Coleoptera > Silphidae > Nicrophorus > Nicrophorus investigator. Next base: position 845,677 of record OY735142.1, read on the forward strand.
GGAACAAACAAGAAATTAAATTAAGGAAATCCTCAATTTCCCGACACGAAATCATTAAAGAGAAACCCGAAGAGGTGCAACTGAAACCGACTCGCCGAGAATCGAAGACGATCGAGAAAGAAACTTTGGAGACAGTTCAACTGAAATCATTCAAGAAGCAAACCACCGATGAACAAACGACTCTTTCCCAAAAGGGTACTGTTACATCCATCGAAGACTCAACCTCGCTCCAAATGAAAGAAACTATTCAGGAGCAAATCAAAACTCAACTCAAACCGGAAAAATCTACGATTTCTCAAGTCGAAGATACCACTTTATTGCAGGTCGATGATCGCGAGGTTACGGATACTTCAAAGAAATCAGAGGAAACTAAAGACTGGCGTAAACCGAAGACTCCCAAGGAATCTGAAGAGCAGAAACTTAAAGGTGTTATTGCACCGAAAGAAGAGCCTGTACCGTGGAACAAACAACAAATCCAATTGAAACCAACACAAAAAATAGCAAAACCTTTGGAAAAGGAAACTATCGAAGAGGTGGACTTGAAACCTGTTAAAAGGCAGCAAGTGCCCACCGAAGAGTTAGTCGAACATCAGCTAAGTCAAGTTGAGCTTAAGAAGCCAGAAGTCGAAGAACCTTGCAAGCCGGAGAAGATGACCAAAGATATCAAGGAAACCAAACAGAAAATTGTCAAAGAAAAACTGACCGTATCTGAAATCGAAGATACCACTCTATTGCAGGTTGACGAGCGTGAGGATACAGAAACTTCAAGGAAAGCGGAAGGAATTAAAGATTGGCGTAAACCAAAGACTCCCAAAGAACAGGAGGAACAAAAGCTCAAAGGTGTTATTGCGCCTAAAGAGGAACCCGTCCCATGGAACAAACAGCAGATTCAACTGAAGCCGACGCAGAAAATCGCGAAAACTTTAGAAAAGGAAACTTTGGAGGAAGTCGACTTAAAACCCGTTAAGAAACAACCAACATCAACCGAAGAAAAAGTCGAATACGAAAGTTCAGAAATTCAACTCAAGAAACCCGAAGTTGAAGAACCCACTAAACCGGAGCAGATGACCGAAACGAAGCGTAAAGTCACTAAAGAAAAAATTACAGTGCAGTCCACGGACGATTCCAATATTTTGAAAATTAAGGAAACTGAAATTGTAGAAGAAACAACAAAACGTGGAGCTAAATCTAGTAAACAGGTCATCGAAGATAGCACAATTTTGAAACAGCAGGAAGTAATTACTCAAACTAAGGAGGAAACAAAATCCTGGAGGAAACCAAAACAGCCGACGCAAGAAGAACATACAATCGTGGATCAAGAGGAATCTGTTGTGGAAGAAGTTGAAGAGACCAGAGGCTGGAGAAAGCCCAAACAACCCAAGCAGATTAAGCCTGAAAAACCGGAGGAAATTCCATGGAATAAACAACCGATCCAACTGAAACCAAGCCACAAGCAAAAGACTGAAGTTGCCAAGGAAACTTTGGAAGAAGTTACACTGAAACCGGTGAAGAAACAAGAGACAGTTACCGAGGAACAAGTCCAATACGAACAGACTAAATTGGTACCGACTGAGGTGATTGAAGTTGCCAAGGTCGGCAAAACGGTCGTTACCGAAGAAACCATCGTTCAAGAAGAAACTAAATCTTGGAGAAAACCAAAGCAACCCAAGGAAGAGAAGGTTATTGAAGAAAGTGTTATCGAAACGAAGGAAGTTGTGGTTGAGGAAGAAAAGAAACGTAAACCAAGACCGATCCCAGAAAAGGTTGAAGAAGTACCTTGGAATAAACAAGCGATCCAATTGAAACCATCTCATACCAAGAAAGCAGAAGTTCCCAAAGAGACTTTGGAAGAGGTTGCACTGAAACCATTCAAAAAACCGTCGACCATCACCGAAGAAGTTGTGGAATATCAAGAAAGTACATTTAAACCAGAAAAATCTGATGTTGAGGAACCAACGAAACCAGAGAAGGTAACTGTAACTGAAGAGCACGTCGAAACAAAGAGCTGGAGAAAATCGAAAAAAGAAAAGAAGGAGGAGAGAATTTTGGAAGGACAACAGGTCAAGGAGGAAATCGTTGTCGAAGAAGAACAGGAGGTTAAAGCTTGGCGTAAACCTAGGCAACCGAAGCCAGCAGAAGAATTATTGGTTACATACGAAGATACTAAACCACAATTGCAGAAACCTGAATCGGAGGAACCTACCAAACCAGACAAGCAGATAATTACCGAAGACAGACCCAAGGTAATTGAACAAAGACAGGTTGAGGATAAGAAAATCGTGGTGGAGGAAGTTAAGGAGGTTGTCGAGGAGGAGACGAAGGAGTGGAGAAAACCGAAACAACCCAAACCGAAGGAAGAAAAGCCTGAAGAGATTCCATGGAATAAGCAACCATTCCAATTGAAACCGACACGTACGCAGAAAACTGAAGTTGTGAAAGAAACGTTGGAAGAAGTTGGCTTGAAGCCGGTGAAGAAACATATTACGGAGGAGTCCGTAAAATATACTGATACCACCGATAAACTCGAAAAGACCGAAGTTCACGAAACCACCAGGACCGAAACTGCAGAGTTCACAACTTCTCGCAAAGAAGATAAGGTTATTATTGAGGAAGAAAAGGTGGAAACGAAATCCTGGAGAAAATCTAAGAAACCAAAACCAGTGGAAGATGTGGAAGAAATTGTTGTTGAAGAAACGAAAACTTTGATTAAACCCGATAAAGTTGATGAGAAAGTAATTGTAGAAGAAATTGCTGAAGAAGAAACTAGAGGTAGGAGAAAACCGAAGAAACCAAAGGATGAAGAACACGAAAAGAAAATTGTGGAAGAGGAAACAATCGTGGAAGAGGAAACAAGATCCTGGAGGAAACCGAAAAAACCGAAGCAACCAGAAGAGAAGGTTGAAGAAGTACCATGGACCAAAGAAGCAATTAAACTGAAACCATCGCGCACTCAAAAGTCGGAAGTTTCGCAAGTGACATTGGAAGAAGTCGGTTTAAAACCAATCGAAAAACAACCAACTGCTAAGGAAGAAATTGTCGAATTCAAAGATAACGAATATAAGTTAAAGAAACCGGAAGTCCAAGAACCAATGATGCCAGAGCACGCAAAAACTATCGATAAAACCGTCGTCGTTGAAGAGACGGTCACGGAAGTGGAAGATACTGTCGTATTGAAACTGGACGAAAAGAAACCTGAAGAAGAATTGAAACCTGTCGAAATGAAACCTGCGGAAGAAAAACCAACGCCCGTTGAACCGAAGGAATTGAAAACGAAGGAGAAGAAGATTCCCAAGCAGACCGTGATAGAAGAGAAATTCGAGGACGTTAAATTGAAACCGACGAGACGTCCACAGAAACCAGTCGAAGAAGGCGAGCAGGAAACTGTTAGCTTGAAGCCGATTCCGAAACCGATTCGTGTCGAGGAAGAGGCACCGATCGAAAAGAAAAAGAAGCCTAAAGATAAGAAACCCGAGGAGGTACAGTTGCCGGAGGAAGATAAATACGTTCCCGAAGAAATGCCAGTATTTGAGCCTGAAGTGAAAGAAGAGAAACCCAAGGAAGAAATTCCGCAGCAACCGTGGCGTAGGGAACGCAAACCCAAGCCTGAAGCACCGATCGAAGAACCCAAAAAGTTGATTATCGGAAAGGGAAAAATACCGAAAGAGGAGGAAGTCGTCGAAGAGGTTAAGCTTAAACCGATTCCGAAACCGAAGAAGGAGGAGGAAGAAAAACCAGTGGAAAAAACGAAGATCCAAAGAAAACCATTCGAACCGAAAGAGTTCGAACGCGAAACTGTAACTTTGAAACCGTTGCAAAAGGAAAAACCCGAAGAAATGAAGGAAGTTGAAACACCGAAAGAAGTTCCCAAAAAGGAAGTTCCTGAACCCGAAACGAAGATAGAGGAAGAACCTAAGACACCGTGGAGAAGACAACCGAAAGAGAAAAAGATTGAAGAGGTGGAAGAGAAGCAATGGCCGAGAGGTAAGAGAAGGCCGAAATCTCCGGAACAAAAGGAAGAGATCAAACTGAAACCGATTCCGAAACCGGTAAAGGAAAAGGAAGAAAAGGAAGAAGAGAAACCGTTTAAGGCACCGATCGATAAGGTACCGGAAGGAGACGGTAAACCAGTGGATGAGATCAAATTCAAGCCGGAAGAGAGCAGACCTTGGAGAAAACCCAGAGACAAATTAGAGCCAAAGATGTTGGAGGATACAGTCGTTAAATTCGAAACTCCGGAAGTGGTGAAATCGGATGCGACGATTACTCTGCAAGAGCAGAAGCAAGTGGTGCAGGAAACGGTGACCGAAGTTGTCGAGGATACAGGAGACGTTTACCAGAAGGAGATGAAGGTAGACGTTGTTTCTAAGAAATCGATTAAGGAGCAAAGAAAGGTCGTCAGGTACGATGACAGTCAGCCGTTCCCGGAATTGGAGATTATTTCGCAAAAGAGGGTCGTAGAGGGTCTGGATAAAACAGCTGAAGAGGAAATTCAAACTGTGGAAGACAAGAAGATGATTAAGAAGGCCGTGGTGCAGAAATCTATTATGGATATGAATATCGGCAAAGCTAAGCCGAAACCTCCGAGATTCACGAAGAAGGTCGAATCTGTGATGGCCGAGAAGGATAAGCCTGCACGTTTGGTTTGCAGAGTGGAAGGTACGCCTTTCCCAGAAATCAAATGGTACAAAAACGAGGTGCTGATGCAGGCGAGCGAGAGATACACCGTCACCGTATTGGAGAACTCGGTGGTGCTCGAGTTTGGTAAAGTTGAGCCCCAGGATGTCGCCATCTACTCGTGCAAGGCGTCCAACCCAGCCGGCGTGGCAACATCCACTGCTCATCTCGTCATTCTAGGTATTCCATTGGGTTTCGTGGAAATGTACCGAGATTTCTTTTACGTTGTTTGCTGTTATTGTCTCCATGTTTGTGTGTTTGTGTGTGTGCGTGTGTGCGTGCGTTTATAAGAATTTGCATGTATGTATGCGTGTTGCGAGTTTAATTTTAGTCAGTTTGCTGGTTTCTTTCTGTTCGCTTTTTGCACTATTAGGCGTTATGCCAAGAACTAAAAGTCAGTAGCCCCCAGTAGCTTTGCATTGAACAAGCGAAATTGCATTCGCGATATTCGCAGCAGCATGGATTTTTTTAGCGTTTCGGGTAATTTGAACTGCATGCGTTTTGCAACAAAAATAAATAAATAATAAATATTTGCAGCTTCTAATGAGCAAAGCAAACTAATTGTTGGATTGTATTTAGAAAAAGAGGAGAGCGGAACCGCACCGCACTTCACTAAACCGCTGAAACCGCAATTCGTCGAGCAAGAGAAGAGCGCAGTTTTAGAATGCGTCGTCGTTGGAAAACCGACGCCGAACGTGAAATGGTTTAAGGGCGTCGAAGAGGTGAAACCAGACAAGAAGAGGAAGATCACGTACAATCCGGAAACCGGAGTAGCTAAACTGGAGATTCTGGAACCGAGCGAAGATGATGAGACTATTTTCAGAGTGACGGCTGATAATAAATTCGGCAAAGCGGAGTGCCGTGCCAACATGATCATATCTAAGGCCGTCCAAGTCACTCAACCGATTGCGATGTATGCACCCAAGATTACCAAACCGGTTAAAGCGGTGATCAGCAAGCCGGGAACCGAGATTATTTTGGAAGCCGAATTCGAGGCGACGCCGGAATTCGAAGTCAAATGGCTCAGGAACAATAAAGTCCTCGAGGAGAGTCCAAATTACACGATAGTTACCGAAGACAAGATGAGCAGGATCGTCATCTCGAAGGATGCTCCGCAGAAGGCGGGCAAATACGAAATTCGCGTGGAGAACCGAAAGGGTGAAGCGCGCTCTTCGGGATCGGTGACGGTGACCGAAGACAAAGAAATCCACAAAGCCAAAGCACCAAGGTTCATCAAACCGATCAAACCGCAAATCGTGACGCCCGGAGAGGTCGTCATCATGGAGGCTGTAGTCGAAGCAACTCCGACTGCTTCATTCCAATGGTACCAAGGTTCCTATCCCATCCAATCCACTCCAGAGATCAGGATTTCTACAACCGATAACAAATCGATCCTGCTGATCAGCGATGTTGGTCCTGAATTCACCGGTACAATCACCTGCCGTGCAGAGAACGTTGCCGGTTCGGTCACCTGCACCGCCTCCCTGAACGTCATCGAAGAAGTCGAATGGGAGGAAACCAGAGAGATCGAATATCCCAGATTCGTCAAGCAGTTATCGCCGATTAGGGTGATGGATGGTGAGAAGGTCCTGTTCACTTGCAAGGTCACCGGAAAACCGGTGCCCAAAGTGGAATGGTTCCACAACAACCAGCCAGTCCAGGAAGCCAAGGACGTTACCATAACTCAAGACACCGAAGGCGTTTGCACGTTGGATATTGCCGAAGTCTTTCCTGAAAATGCCGGCGAATACACCTGTTACGCCGTCAACAAATTAGGAGAAGCAATCTGCAAATCCTCCCTCATCGTCGAAGGTTGTTAAACAATCCCAATCATTTGCAAACAATATTCATTAAACTCTTGTAAATAATTTCAGCTTACGAATATGTGCCGGACTCGGAGATCGGCCTGATGACAGGACCGAGCGGTAGCGAAGAAGACCTAATTGCTGACAAGGTAATTTACTGGAAATCGATGTACGACGTCGATCGCTGATTACGTGACTGAATGAATTTATTTATTGTATCAATAAAGACTATTTTACTCTTCCCCCCCAACCCATTTCTCGCACACACGCTCACACGTACAGACCTCATTGCGTTGCTTCCCTTTTTCCAGACATTGAGCGACGTCGATTTCCTCTCGGAAGATGAATGCGCGCCCAAAATTGTTAAGAAACTGCCGGAAATAATTTCCACCAAAGACGGAGACGTCACTAGGTGATTTCATCGGCAAAATTGAATTTGACTATTTTTTTTTTACTAATTTTGGGCTCCGTTTATTTTTGTAGATTGGAAGTTAAGGCTGTAGGAAAACCGAAGCCAACCGGCAAATGGTTGAAACAGAACGAGGAAATCGTTCCATCCAACGAGTTCCTCATCGAGAACTTCGAGGATGGAACCTCTGTTTTAACCATAAGCGAGGTCTACCCCGATGATACTGGTGATATCGTTTACGAAGCCACCAACGAGCTGGGCGTGGCAGTGACGACGGCCCAATTGGTCGTCGAATCCGTTGAAGGTGCGAAACGAGATCGCATGCTTTTGATTAATAATCTTCTTCAACTTTTCAGACTTCGAGAGCTTCTTTTTCCTAAAAACCGCAATCTCCTCATCTCACTATTTATATATCTATATATACAAACACACTTTAATTTCTTTACTAACTCGCTCATCATGATTAAGCGCACAGTATATTAATGGTTTTCTTTGTTTCAATTGTAATGTTTAGGTATTCTCGGAACCAAATTGTACAGGAAACCCGAATGGGTAACGCACATGGAAGAATTGCAAGCCGCACTCAAAGGTAACGAAATTTCTGCGAGCAGCAGCATGTCGCTTGTTCGTTCTGAAAATCTATCTGCGGATAGTCTAGAAGTGTGCAAGGCTAAAGTGCATGATCTGCCTCTGTCGTGTGAACAAATAGTCTCGTCGGCCAATCTGGAAGGATCGTTTTATCTGAAACCGAAGAGTTTAAGAGACTCGACCGGTTCGATAACTTCGGTTTGCAGCGATCCATTTCCCCAGGGCAGCAACAAGGTAGGATTCGTTAAGACAGCAATGGAAGATTACCTGAACAGTCACAGACACTCGCTGAGTTCGGTCATGGAGCTGCTGAACAGGAACGAAACATTGAAGATTCCTTTAGATGATGTCGATGATGAGGCAGACGATGAAAGCGTCATCGAGGAAGAACCAGCAATCGATCAAAGACGCTTTTCCCAGCAGGATTGCTATTACACTCTATCGCCGATAGAGGAATACAGCGAACCTTCCTCTTGCAGCAGCAAAGATGTCAGGAGCTTTTATAATTTGCAAACCATGTCCAGTTCCTGCGAACCCATTCCCTCCGATATAGATTACGAACTAACAGATAAGTACGATACATTCCCGAGAGCTAAAAGTAGGCAAGTGCAATACTATAACAATACGCTGTATCCGTTGGAACCTAGAGAGCTAGATCCGAACGCTTTTAACCAATTGCACACAGTGGATAGTCAGGAGGAGTTGCAGGAATTCTTGCTGCTGGAGAGCGCTTGCTTGTCCGATTCGAAAGGTCGCGGCTTGGCCTCGGCTTTCTCCGATCAGGTAACCAGTGTTTCGACATTAACTTGTTGTTGTTTTCGCATTTTTCTTTGTTTTGTTTACACTTTAATACTTTTTGCATGTGAAGGAAACCGACTGAATGTTGTTTTAATGGCGCAAAATTAACACTCGATGGTAACAAAAAAAAATTGTATTGTTATGATTAGCCGCGCAAAGTGTCCCGACCTTCGTCCAGGAAATCACGAACGTCCACACAAACGAGGAGGAAACCGTCGTATTCGAATGCATCTTCTCGGGAACACCGACGCCAGGTTTTAACATGATCTCAACTATTTTCTGAAGCTCTATTAACAATTAATTATAATTTGCAGACATTATCTGGTATCACAACGATAAAATAATCCGCAACACCGAGAGGGTTAAAATCAAGATACAAGACAACAAGACCCTCTGCACCATTAAGGACGTCAAGATCGAAGATGTAGGCACGTACGTGTGCAAGGCAATCAGCGACATCGGTTTGGCTGTAACCAAGGCTAAATTGAACGTGCAAGAGGTGTCCGAAGAAGAGAAGAATGTGATCCGCGTTCGCAAGGCGCAGGAAAGCGTCGAGAAGATCAAGAAAGAGAAGGTCACCATTGAGCGGAAGCGCGAAGATCGTAAAAAGAAGCGCGGTTCCATCACCACCGAAGAGACGAAAACGATCGGTGTGCAAGAGGTCACCCAGGTCATAGAGAACGTCCAGGTCATCGAGGAGATCACCGAGGATAAGGCCAAATCGATAATCTCGATCCAACAGCCGTTGCAGACCGAGGCAATCGCCTCCTGCAAGAAGATCGACGATGAGGAAGAGATCACCGTTGAAATTTCAGAAACTGCGCAGCAAATCATCATGCCCAAGGAATCGTTGACCATCACCGAAGTCCGAACTCAAGATGAAATCGAGGAAATCTCGGAAAGCAAACCCAAAACGCGTAAGGCCGTCACGGACGTCACCGAAACTGTACGAGAGGAGGCCGTCATCACCGAAGTTAATCTCGAGGAAGTCATTAAACGCGTCGAAGAGATCATCATCAACGAAGAAATAAGGATGGCCAAAGAGGTGACGGAAGTGCTCGAGTACATCAGAGCCAAAGAGTTCGGACCGGGCGAGAATCCGCTCAGAGAACTCGCCGAGATCGGTTATTTGGTCAGAAACGGAATCACCGTTAGAGAGGTGACCGTTCTCTACAACGAGGACAAATTCCCGCATCTGAAGACTCCGGAATCCCAAAACGCGTTGGTGAACGTCGTCGAGAGGAAGGGTCACGGTCCTTTGATCAGCGAAGTGCTGACCGAAGAAACGACCGTCGACGAGAAGATCTTGGCAGCCACCGTCGGCTTCAGAGCATTCATGAAGATGGTCGAATTGAAGCATGCCACCGTCGAAGAAGTAATCACCATGTTCAAACCGGAAGATTTCAGCAGACACGCTTGGGAAATCACTGAAGTAGTTGAGGTAATTTATACATACACACACACACACCCGCACACAAGTTAAACGTTCCGGTTAATCTAATAATTGCATTTCAATTAGGAAACTGTGAGATCCGGAGCCACGGAGGTCGTTCACATCTCTGGAAGAACGGAAACACTGATCGGTGAGTTAGGTGTGCGTTTGTTTGTGTTTAGTAGTGTTAAAGTTATGTGCCATAAAACCCTACGTTCTAATCTACCAAAGCTATTGTATTTACCCTCGTCATTAATAAATTATTCAATGCAACAAATTATTCAATGTGTGTGTTCGTCCCTTCCTCTTTGCAGGCCTCTCTTTATTCACAATTTATTTTAGCAATGCGCTTTACGTTATCGAGCTTCGAGCGTGTCTCCTCTTTTATTCTTTTGATACAATTTTTCGCTCCGGCTAAAATCCATGTTCGTTGTATTCACAGATAAAAAGAAAGTTAAGAAGTTGCGGTTTAAAAACGAAGACGAAATCCTAGGTAAGCTTTCGATTAGCTTCGTGTTTTGCTTACCTTCTTGAAATAAATGCAACAGTTTAAAAATGATTGATTCAACAAAAATGTAATAAATCGCATCATGAATTTTAAACCAAAGAGTTTCATCGACAAACTCTCATTTATAATGTTTAAAATTAAAAAAAATAAATATATATATATATATATTTATAAATATATAAAACGTAGAGAAAACTACTAAAAGGATATTTATTTAGTGCTTAACGCTGAACGCGCTTCTAAAACATGTGCATGGCTTAAGTGATTCTTCAAACATGTAAATATTTAGAGCTTTATAAGCAAAGCTAGTCTTAGGTGAGTGAAATGATTTATTTTCTTTAATATTTTTTTTAGTGTTAAGTGCGATAAAACGAATAAAAACATGAGAACAACATTAAAATTACATAAATAATTAAAATTTCATGCACAAAACTTACAAAAATACATTGACCAACTCCCTGAGCCCCCTGAAAAATAAAACATAAATCGATTAAACGTTGATTAAACGCTTAAAACTCCAAAACTTTTCAGCCTCTCTAATACACTCTATGTCTCTCTACTATCTCTATTATCTACTATCTCTCACAATCTACTTTTCTATCTTTCGCCAAAAACCGCTGTACATAATCGAACTCTGTAGCCTCTATCTATCGTAGATTAGCAAGCCTTTTTTTATTTTACTTATAATTTATATCTAAACAAATATATATATATATAAAAAAAAAATCTATATATTATAATACGAAACAACAATAAACATTACGTAGTGTTTTGAGACCGACACAACAATACCCATGATACACTTTCACAGAAACCCTTGAAGTTGAAGAGGAGGCTGAGCGCAAGGCTGCAGCCAAGAAACCCCGAAAATCTGAAGTCGAGATTACGGAAGTGACCGAGGAAGAAACCACGCAAATCGCCGACAAAAAACCGAAAAAACTCGTCGAAGACGAACAAGAAATTGTTACTAAAAAGGTGACCAAAACTAAAAAATCCAAACACCCGAGACGCAGCGAATCTCAAGAGGAGATCGTCGAAGAAGTCGAAATTATCGAAGTCGAAGGAGGCGTTAAAAAGCAAATCAAAAAGAAGGTGCTTAAATCGTACAGACCGAGCGAAGACGAAGAAATCTTCGATGAGGAACATGAGGGTGTTGTTAAACCATTTACTCCAGCTTCCGAAAAGCAATTCCCCCTTGATACCTCCACTGTTGTCTTCGAAAGCGTTTCCACTAATCGTTTAGCTCAAATGATGGAGCACGACAAGGAATTGGTGCAAGGTACCATGAATATTATAACTCATTCCGCTGTTACCAAAGAGGAAACCATGGTCAGCGAAAAGGAAGATTCTAGCAGCAATGCGAAACCCATGACCGGTGTTGCGACTAAATCCCTGAGCACTTTGGAATCCTTCCAAGTGAGCGAAACCAACGTTAACAGCATGCCAGGTGAATTCGACTCTAAATTCCAACCATCCACTGCCAAAGCGAAATCAGACATAATCACCAACGAATCCGTAATCATCGAGGAAACGAAAACCGGAGATTTAACCAAAGACTATGTTTCACCAGTTCAACAAAAAGATACCGCAAGTATGTCAGTATTATTGCAGGAAGCCACCGGTGTTTCTGAAATCGAAATCTCGCAAAACGAAGAGCAATTCGAAGGAGTTCCAAAACCAAAGTTTGTTCAAGCCTCAAAGACCTTCACCACCAAAGAGAGTGTCGAAGTCAAGGAAATCTTGCAAGGAGAATTCGAAGATACTTTCGATACGACTCGACCGGCTACGGTTAAACCTAAATTTGATATCACCGAGAATCAATCGCTCATCGTAGAAGAGGTTGTGGCGGAAACGAAGCCTGGCAAACATCTGCCGGAATCTTTCGTACCCACGGAGGTTGCCAGCAAGAACGTCATAACACAAAAGCAACTGGTATCTTCGGAACTGTATATTCCAGAGCTGGAAGGAGAATTTATCCCAGGTAAATTACCACCTTCCCAAAAGGCCGGTTACAAGATAGATTCCGGAGACAGCATCACCGTCACCGAAACCAGCGTGCAAGAAAAGGAGAGCACCTTCGAGGGTGCTCCAAAACCGATAACATCCAAAGCAAGTGAAGAGATGGAAGTTTCCGAAGGATTGATTCACAGCGCTGTGGATTCGCAAATGCCATCTGAAAACGTCGAAATCGAACAGGTCGATCATCAAAGGGCTTCCGTTGATATTATACCAAAAGACACAGCAGTCACTCAAATGGTGATTACCAGCGAAAGTGACAGAGCCTTAACGGCCGACGATAAACCGGAAGGAAAATTGGCGGAAACGTCGATAACGTGCTTGGAAACGAGCGATAAATTTTCGGTTATTGTACAGGAAACAGAAGGACATTTGCCGGAGGCGATAAAACCGTCGATGGCTCAAGCCGAATCTTCCATTGGAGAAAAAGAACCTCTGACAATTTCCCAAATTCAAACTGCGGACTATCCCGAACAATATTCGGACGTCTTCAAGGCTCAAACCGAACAGATCACAATGAATTTGCAGACACAGGAAGCGCAGGAGACTACCATGACATTGGCTGGTGATAAAGAGACGACGTTCGATGAAAAACCCGTTTTAACGCAGAACGTAACGACAACTTACAACGAGAATATACAAGAAATACAAGTGATGCAGCAGGAGAAGATGGAGAGCGAAGGTGTTCTTGGACAATTCGAACTGCCGGACACGTATCGCGGTAAACAAGTGCCATCTCATTTATTACCAACCGGAATTACTGAAGAAGTTATTGCAGAGAATATCACCAGAGATTTAACTGAAGAGAAGAATTTGGTTAGCGCTAAAGTCTCTCAAGATATCAATGAAGTTACCACGATTACAGAAACTATGCTGCACGAAGATATAAAACGTTACAGCCCTGACATAACTGCAAGTCAACAAGCCGATGTATCGGTAAACGAATCTCAAGTCATTAGTGTGCAAGAGACACAAACCATCGACAAAGAAGGAGAGTATATTCCGGGTCAACTCCCAGAAGGAATAAAACCGAAAATGGAATATGAAAGTATTACGGTTGCAAGCAAATCTGAAGTCGTTGCAGGCACGGCGTTTGGCTCTTACGAAGACACGAAAATTACATCCGCTACAGCCAAACCATTAACAGACACCCACGATTCGGTTACCGTGACGCAGTTTGAAACTGGAGAGAAAGAGACTCTCGGAGAAACGTTCGTTAAACCAGAATCGAAAACAGCGAGTGAAATATTCTCAGATGCTTCCGGCGTAGGAAGCATTTCTCAGGTGCAATTGCACGATAAAGAAACCGAGTTGCAGCCGGATCAAAAACCGCTGGAAGGAGTAGCTTCCAAAGGAATCGCTTCGCAAAAGGTAATCTTGCAGGAACAACACGAAACCGTGGTTCACGCGGATGAGTTTGAAAAACCTGAAGTGTTGACTGGTAAAGCGAAGAAATACGCCAGACCGAATGCTGAATTAATTGTGACTGAAGCCAACGTAACAGAAGTTGAGAAAGATCTGGAGAAAGATGTTTTCCCTAACAAGAAGATAGCAAGCGTTGATATTTTACCTGGATCGCAGATCACCGTTACCGAAGTTGTCACCGATGAGAAGGAAGAAGATTTAGGAAAATCCAAGAGCCCAGAGGGTAGAGTGGCTGAGACCACAATCATAGAACAGCAAGTAGCTTTGAGCGAAGAAGTATTACCCAAGTACAATGTAGGTGAATTCGTGAAGGAGATTCCAGAAACAGACGTGGCGCAACATCATCAAACAACGCAGAGCCACATTGTCCAAAGTCACACGACTTTCGGAGAGAAGGAAGGCGAATTCGCCGCGGAATTCAAACCCGAACAAAAGCAAATCAGCGTTAACTTCGAGGAAGGCCAAAGCGTTCAAATAACAGAATCTCAAACCATGGAAACCGAAAAGTTATTAGAGAAACCGGAAGCTCCGGAAAGTGCTCAAGGCACTTCCGATATAACAACGCACGGTGTCGCTGTTAAGAGCGAGACCGTAACGCAAGATTCCACCGATATTTATAGCGAAACACCGAGGGAATCCGTTAAGGCCGATGTTAACCAAACTTTGCTCGAGAGTCTGTCGCAGACTCAAAACATCGTTCAAGAGAAAGAGGATTTGTTCAAGCAAACGAAACCAGACTTGAAAACTGCAAGCTCTGATCTCATATTGGGAGAGAGTCTCTCAGTTACTTCGGTGACGATCTGCGATCGCGAAAAGAAATTCGACGAATTCGAGCAACCGGAAGGTGTTACAGCAGTACCAAACATCTTGGGACAAACGATCGCGCAAACGGAAATAACACAAGCAAGTCATACAACTGATGAATTGGATAGATCTTCACCCACTAAAATGATGGCGGAACTCAGTCAGGGCGAACATCAAAGCATAGTTCAAATGCAGATGACCATCAACGAAAGCGAAATTGCATTCACGAAAACCGCACCGGAAGGGAAGAACGTTGTGATTAATTTCGAAGAGACTAAAGCGCCAGTCGTTTCTGAAACAGTTGCGATCGATAAAGAAGATGTTTACAAGAAGGATAAAATGCCTGAAACGACTACAGCTGAAATTGATTATAATTTGCAGACTGTCGCGCAAAGCAAAATCACCACTGCTCAAGGAACCGTCGAAGATTATACCGAATTCAAACCAAATCTGTTCAACGCAACTGAAGAGCAGAGCACCTTAGAAAGCGTGATCAGCTCGCAAACTTTGGTCTCTGAAACCGAAAAACCTTTGGCGCCTCATCAGTTCGATACGAAGAATGTAAACGTTAATTTCGAGGAAGATCAATCTTTGGTTATCACCGAAGTTACCAGTGGAGACACCGAGGACGTTTATAGCCAAACAAATCTCAATTTCCAAACTGCGACGCAAGAGTTGAAACCTTTGGAATCTGTGACGACCAGCGAAGTACGCACTCAAGATGGAATCAAAGAACTTGAGCACGACGCGCCGATTAAATCTGTAGCTGAAACCGGATTAACTCCGTTCATCTCTGCTTTGGGAACGGAAACCGTTGTTAACGAATTTGAAAGCGCTTTGGATAAGGACAAAAAACCCGAAGGTAAGATCGCCGATGTCACCTTAGACACAGACTTTTGCGTTCGAGTAGAAACCGTTTTGATATCCGAGAAGGAAACATCTTTGGATGCCAAAGACATTCCTGAGCTGAGACAAGTCACCACATCATTGACTGATACCGTGATCGTAGCAACAAAGACGGAAGTTATTCCAGCATCTACGACGCAAGGAATAGAAGAGAAACCTGTAGATTCGGCAAAGGCCAGCGAAGGAACAGTTCCCAGAGAAGCATTAGTTCAAAGCGAAATTATTAGCAACGAATCTGAAAATGTCCTCCCAGAATCTCTAAAACCAACCGAACATCTTGCCAGTTTAGCCGTCGATAAGATGGAGTCCGTTGTTACTTCGAAGGTGGTAACGGCCGAGAAAGAAGAGAAATTCGTAACCGAAGAAATTACCGGTAAACAACAAGCGACAGTGACGATGGACATCAACGAGAGAATAGTCCAACAGGAAAAGGTTGACGTGTCCGAGAGTATCGACATGTTGAAGATAAAACCGACAGTTTTGGAGACAGGGAAAGAAGTCCAAGATTTTCAATCCAGCGTTATTGTTACGGAAAGCGTTCTGGAAGATCGCGAACAAGATTTCACCGGTAAATTTAAACCGGAATTGAGCCACGTTGACATCGGTATCGAACAAGGCAAATCAGTTCAAATCGTGAGCGAAACGCAAATTGGAAGCACAGTTGGATTAATGGAAGAACTGGCTATGCCAAGCGATAAGAAAGCGACGACGAGTTTCAGCGTTTTAGATGTAGCCGAAAAATGTGAAGTCATGGCGCAAGGAACCGTAACTGAAGAGTTAATTAAAGCACCCAAAGGTACGAAAGCCGATGTATCGTTGATTTCCATGGAAGGAGTAATAAGCTCTCAACCTAACGTGCAGGAATCGGAAGATTCTTTAACCGAAGGATTGAAGATTGTTACTAAGAATGCAGAAGTTATCCTGCAAGAGGTCAAAGGAGTAACAGTTTCGGAGACTACAACCACCGAAAAGGAAACAACTTTTGAAGGACAAATGAAACCTGTAACGAGTAAAGCCGATGTGGATATAGTTGGAAGTACAATTGTTGAAACTTCAGAGACTTTAACCAGCATCCATTTGGGTGATCTGGATATAACTAAACCTTTGGAAGCGATCGCATTTAAATCTCAAACTGAACACCAGCACTTGGTGCAAAGTCAAGCTGCTACGGCGGATACCGAAGAGACTTTCGTTGGTAAATTTGAACCGGAGAGGAAGAAGGCAACCGCGAATGTAGAAGAAACCCACGGCTTAACCATTACCGAGGTGCTCAGCACCGGGTCAGAAGATGCTTTCGTTACACCGCAGTTGCCATTGCAGAAGGCAGTGGCAGAAGTTAAACCCGAGGAGGCATTGGAACAAACACAACCCGATGTTAAAGATTCTGCCAGAGATTTAACGATAGACGATAAAGACACCGTCAAGGCTTCGGTGCAAATGGATACGTTAGAAAGTGTCGTTGCGAAAGAGACAAATGTTCACGACCAGGAGGGAATTTTCGATGGAAAATTGATAGTTGATACGATGCAAGCCACAACCATATTCGAAGAAAGCAAATCGGTGAAGGTTACGCAAGCTATGGCTGAGGAGAAAGAGGTAACATTCGATAAGGTTGACGTGGAAAGCAAGAAAGCTACCCAAGAAATCTTACCAGTGGAACCCATCCAACAGAGCGAGGTTCAAGTGCAATCAAGTGTCGATGAATACAAAAAGTTGACTGTGCCCGAAGAAAAAGCAACGAAAACACAGGAAAGTCAAGATGTTGTTATAACCACCGAGAACTTGGTGCAAGAGCAGGAAGGCGTTTTCGAGAAATTTGTACAGGAAACTAAAGTTGCTGAAGCTTTGATAACACCGCAGAAACACGTCACCGTGACGGAAGTTTTAACTGAAGCTACCGAAGAAGATTTCGTTGAGACAAGACACGAGAGTAAACAAGCTGTAAAATCAATAACAGCGCAAGAAGTTGCATCGCAAAGCACGACGTTAGTATCGGAAGTACCTGAAGATTATAAGCCAGAGGTTTTGCAGTTGGCTGAAGCTGAAGCGACGCAAACGCCGATGCAGCCAATTTCAGTGATTAATTTAGTTACAAACGAGTCCGAGGATGTTTTCAAGGATTCTGCATTACCGAATTTGCAGAAGGCTGAAGTGGAATACGAAAAAGAAGTTGATTCAATTAAAGTATCCGAAACGCTTCTTCAGGAGTCTGAGGGAATTTTCAAACCTGATGTAACCAAAACCGATAAGGCCAATTTGCTGATTTCGGAGAGGAAACATTTCGAACAAACGCAAACAGTGGTTATGAATGAGATCGGCGATTTAAGCTTGGATGAACCCAACAAGAAGAAGGCTGTACAGAAACAAAGCACTTTGGAGAGTGTAACTCAAACCGAAGTTGAGGTTGAGGAGAAGGAAACTGGCTTCGATGTTAAACAGGAGGCGCCACAGAAGGCAAACGTAGGAATGCCTCTTCACGAGGGTTTGAGTGTTACAGAGATCAACACGGAAGAGCTCGAAGGTGAAAAGGTTTTGGTCACCCAGGCCAAAGATTCGGTGGCCAAACCCGATATAGTTGAAAGACAAATCGCGTTAAATGAAGAGGTTCAAACCCTTCTGAGTAGCGGTCAATTTAAACCG
This sequence comes from Nicrophorus investigator, assembly GCA_963457615.1. Lineage (NCBI taxonomy): Eukaryota > Metazoa > Arthropoda > Insecta > Coleoptera > Silphidae > Nicrophorus > Nicrophorus investigator. Next base: position 863,682 of record OY735142.1, read on the forward strand.
GAAGATGTTAAATCGGCGAAGGCGAAAGAAGGCGATAAATTGGAGAGACACGGTTTGCTGGTGACTTGCGTGGATTCTTCCGGCGGTTTAGAATCGATGAAGCCCATGGAGAATGCCCCCAACAAGGCAGTTAGTGTCACAGTTGAGGACAAAACTGCAAGTGTAATCATAAACCAAGTCCAACCCCATGACCGAGAGGGTAAGTTTCCACACTTCAATCACACCACTTTATCTATCTGTACTTTCCTTAAATATTGTATGTATATATATATAGAAAATTTTATCTTTTCTTCGGTGGTCTATAACATAACTACATTTACCTGAAGAAATAAAAAAAGGATAGGGAATTTTTAGGGAACTCGCGTTCGCGGATACAAAGAATCAAACACGTACCCAACATGAACCCAACACGCCAATTTATACACAAACATTTACACTTACCATCATCATCACAATCACCTTCACCATTATCAAAGAAAGAAAAAAAGCCAAATACTGTACAAATGATATATAAAACTACATTAACATATATAAAATTGCAGGTCAACTGGACGAACTTGCTATACACACAACACGTGCAACAATCACACAGACCGATAAAACCCATACAATACTAGAACAGACCTCACCCGATGTTCGTTTTGACACTAGCACACCAAAACACGAACAATCCGAAGAGATCATAACTACTTTCAAATCCACACCTGGTAGCGAAACCGCTACAACTGTGGTCACCAAACGCACCATCATTAAAAAATCTAAGAAACAGAAAGACGACCAAGGTGACGTCATCATTGACGAAGTCATTCACGAACAGAAGCCAGAGGATATCGAAGAGCCAAAGAGCGAAGTGCTAATTCAGGAAGTCCATACGGACGACGAAACCGCCGAACTCGTCACGCCAAGTTACGTGGAGGAACTTCCGGAGGAAGTTAAAATTACCGAGGTGATTGACGATGAGGGCGTGAAGCAAAAGAAGCTGACCAAAAAGCGTGTCATCAAGAAGCACAGAGGAGATAAACAAGAGAGGACCGAAATTGTAACGGTCATCGAAAAAGACAAAGAACCGGAAACTACAGTTACAGTGGAAGAATACGAAGTGCCAAAAGAGTACAGACCAACATCGCCCGAATCAGAATACGTGGAAGAACTCCCAGAAGAGGTCAAGATCGTCGAGGATAAAAAGGTCATCAAGAAGCGCGTGATCAAGAAACACAGAGGACAGAAGCAAGAACGTACGGAAATCGTTACAGTCGAGGAAGCTGGTAAAGAACCAGAAACAACGGTTACGGTAGAAGAATACGAAGTGCCGGAGGAATTCCAACAAATCGAAGAGGAACCACTTTACATCGAAGAACTGCCGGAAGAAGTTAAGGTAACTGAAGATATAACGGAAGGTGTCAGGAGGAAGAAAACCATCAAGAAGCGCATTATCAAGAAACAGAAACCTGGCAAAGAAGAAACCACCGAAATTGTAACGGTGGAGGAAGAAGGTAAGGTGCCGGAAGTTACAGTTACAGTAGAAGAATACAAATCGCCGGAAGAATTCAAACCGAAAAAACCAAAATCCGCGAAAGCACAACTGATCGAGGAATTGCCCGAAGAAGTTAAGGTAACCGAGGTGGTAACGCATCAAGGAACGAAGCAAAAGAAAATCACCAAAACACGAGTAATTAAGAAGCAGTTAGGCGACAAACAGGAGAGGACAGAAATCGTTACGGTCGAGGAGGATGGCAAAGAACCAGAAACATCCGTTACCGTCGAAGAATACGAAGTCCCCGAAGAATTTAAAGTCACCAAGCGTAAATCGCTGAAACCGGAATACGTCGAGGAACTTCCAGAAGAAATTAAGGTAACCGAAACCGTTTCTCATGAAGGTGTGAAACAGAGGAAGGTGGTTAAAACTCGCGTCATTAAAAAGCAGAAGGGTGATAAGCAGGAGAGGACTGAGATAGTGACAGTCGAAGAGGAAGGTAAGCAACCCGAAACTCAGGTTACAGTCGAAGAGTACGAAGTCCCTGAAGAATTTAAGATCACTAAACGCAAATCGCTTAAACCTGAATACGTCGAAGAACTTCCGGAAGAAGTTCAAGTCACCGAAACTGTTTCACATGAAGGTGTTAAACAGAAGAAGACCACCAAAACTCGTGTTATTAAGAAGCAGAAGGGCGAGAAACAGGAGACGACTGAAATTGTTACTGTTGAGGAAGATGGTAAAGAACCGGAGACCAAGGTCACCGTTTTCGAGCAACTAGAACCGCTCGAAGAAAAACCGGTGGAAGTGGAAGAGCTTCCTGAAGAAGTAAAGGTGACCGAGTATGTTGACCAAGAAGGCGTTAAGCGTAAGAGGATCACCAAGAAGAAAATAATTAAGAAGCAGAAACGCGGCAAGGAAGAGAAAACCGAAATTGTGACTGTACAGGAGGAAGGCAAAAAGCCGGAAATTTCGGTCACAGTCGAAGAGTACGAAGTACCCGAAGAATTCAAGCAAATTAAATATAAACCGGAGGAGTCTCAGGTCATCGAAGAGCTTCCCGAAGAGGTTAAGATTACTGAAGTTGAAACCTTGGGTGGCAGGAAACAAAAGAGAATCGTCAAGAAGCGCGTCATCAAGAGACAGAAGGGTGACAAGGAGGAGAAGACGGAAATTGTCACTGTCGAAGAGGAAGGAAAGAAACCGGAAACCACAGTTACAGTTGAAGAATACGAAGTGCCCGAAGAATTTAAACCCATCGAAGAGAAACCCGTTTATATCGAGGAACTTCCTGAAGAAGTTAACGTCACCGAAGTAGTCGATACTCGCGGTAGGAAGCAGAAGAAAATTATCAAGAAACGCGTAATCAAGAAGCAACGCGGCGACAAGGAAGAAAAAACTGAAATCGTTACGGTCGAAGAGGAAGGAAAAAAACCGGAAACCACAGTTACAGTCGAGGAATATGAAATTCCCGACGAAATCAAATCGATCAAACCGAAGCGCGTCAAAGCGCAAATCATCGAAGAATTGCCGGAAGAAGTTAAGGTCACCGAAGTCGTTTCGCATCAAGGTAAGAAGGAGAAGAAGATTACTAAAACTCGAGTAATCAAAAAACAGAAGGGTGACAAACAAGAGAGAACCGAAATTGTGACAGTCGAAGTTGAAGGCAAAAAACCTGAAACGACTGTTTGCGTTGAAGAATACGAAGTACCCGAGGAATTCAAACTCACCGAAGAAAAACGTGAAAAACCCGAGTACATCGAGGAAATGCCGGAAGAAGTGAAAGTGACCGAAGTTGTGTCACGTCACGGTGTTAAGCAGAAGAAGATCATTAAGAAACGCGTAATCAAAAAGCAAATCGGTGATAAGGAAGAGAAAACCGAGATTACCACAGTCGAAGAAGAAGGCAAAGCGCCAGAAACGACAGTTACAGTTGAGGAATATGAAGTTCCAGAAGAATTCAGAATCACTAAACGCAAATCACTTAAACCTGAATACGTCGAGGAAATGCCAGAAGAAGTTAAAGTAACTGAAGTAATTTCACACGAAGGCGTCAAGCAGAAGAAAACCATCAAAAAACGTGTAATTAAGAAGCAAATAGGTGGTAAACAGGAAACAACGGAAATAGTTACAGTTGAGGAGGATGGCAAGCTTCCAGAAACAACAGTTACTGTCCAAGAAGGACCAGTCAAGTACAAACCGGAAGTTATTGAAGAATTCCCTGAGCAAGTTACAGTTACCGAAGAGGTGACCGATAAGGGAATCAAACAAAAGAAAATAATTAAGAAGAAAATAGTTAAAACTGTTGTGGAGGAAAGAACTGCCCCAGAAGAAACTGTAGAAGAACTCGAGATACCGGAAGAATTAAAACTACAAGAAATTATCGAAGAACTTCCAGAAGAGGTGAAAGTAACCGAAGAGATCACCGACACTGGCATCAGGAGGAAGAAGATAATTAAGAAACGCGTGATCAAGAAGCAAAAGGGAGACAAAGAAGAAAAAACAGAAATTGTAACAGTCGAGGAAGAAGGCAAGAAACCTGAAACCACTGTAACAGTTGAGGAATACGAAGTACCCGAAGAATATAAACCTTTGAAACAAGAACCAGTGATTATCGAAGAACTTCCTGAGGAAGTTAAAGTCACCGAAGTTGTGACAGACAAAGGTGTTAAGCATAAAAAGATCATCAAGAAACGCGTGATCAGACGGCAGAAGGGTGGAAAAGAAGAGAAAACAGAGATTGTTACAGTGGAAGAGGAAGGGAAACAACCAGAAACCAAGGTGACTGTTGAGGAATATGAGGTTCCCGAAGAGTTTACGATTGACAAACGCCCATCGTTGAAACCCGAAATAATCGAAGAACTTCCGGAAGAAGTTAAAGTCACCGAAGTCGTTGATACTCGCGGCAGGAGGCAAAAGAAAATTATCAAGAAACGCGTCATCAAAAAGCAAATTGGCGACAAAGAAGAGAAAACCGAAATCGTTACAGTTGTAGAAGACGGCAAAAAGCCTGAAACGACAGTTACCGTCGAAGAATATGAAGTGCCAGAAGAATTCAGGATCACAGAACGCAAATCCCTTAAACCGGATTACATCGAAGAAATGCCAGAAGAAGTTAAAGTTACCGAAGTAGTTACGCACGGCGTTAAGCAGAAGAAAATCGTCAAGAAACGTGTTATCAAGAAACAGCTTGGCGATAAAGAGCAAACAACAGAAATCGTTACGGTTGAAGAAGACGGCAAAGAACCGCAAACTTCTATCACCGTCGAAGAATACGAAGTACCTGAAGAATTCAGGATCACGAAACGCAAATCGATTAAACCAGACTACATCGAAGAACTTCCGGAAGAGATTAACGTGACTGAAGTTGTTTCTCATCAAGGCACAAAGCAAAAGAAGACCATCAAGAAACGTGTTATCAAGAAGCAAATTGGTGATAAAGAAGAAAAGACAGAAATCACAACTGTCGAGGAGGAAGGAAAAGAACCAGAAACGACAGTAACGGTTGAGGAATACGATGTACCGGAAGAGTTCAAGATAACTAAACGTAAATCGATCAAACCGGAATATATCGAGGAACTTCCTGAAGAAGTAAAGGTGACGGAAGTGATTACTCGTACTGGCGCTAAAGAAAAGAGAACCATCAAGAAACGTGTCATCAAGAAGCAAGTGGGAGACAAGGAACAGAAAACTGAAATTGTAACTGTCGAGGAAGAAGGTAAGAAACCCGAGACTACAGTTACTGTTGAAGAGTACGAAGTTCCGGAAGAATTCAGAATTACCAAACGAAAATCACTGAAACCAGAGTACGTTGAAGAACTACCTGAAGAAGTGAAGGTAACCGAAGTTATCTCACATCAAGGTAAGAAACAAAAGAAAACTATTAAAACCAGAGTTATCAAGAAACAAGTTGGCGACAAGGAGGTGAAAACTGAAATAGTGACTGTGGAAGAGGAAGGTAAACAACCGGAGACTAAAGTTACCGTTGAGGAATATGAGGTTCCTGAAGAATTCAGGATCACCAAGCGAAAATCTATTAAACCGGAATACATCGAGGAACTTCCCGAAGAAGTTAAAGTAACTGAAGTCGTTTCTCACAGAGGCAAGAAGCAGAAGAAGATCGTTAAAACCAGAGTCATCAAAAAACAAATCGGTGACAAAGAGGAGAAAACAGAAATTGTTACTGTCGAGGAAGAAGGCAAACAACCAGAAACCACAGTCACTGTAGAGGAATACGAAGTTCCCGAAGAATTCAGAATAACAAAACGCAAATCTCTGAAACCGGAATACGTCGAAGAGCTTCCCGAGGAAGTCAAGGTTACAGAAGTGGAAACTCGCGAGGGAACAAAGAAAAAGAAAATCATTAAGAAGCGTGTCATTAAAAAGCAAATAGGCGACAAGGAAGAAAAAACGGAAATTGTAACGGTTGAAGAGGAGGGTAAAGAGCCGGAAACATCCATTACCGTTGAAGAATACGAAGTTCCTGAAGAGTTTAAGATCACTAAACGTAAATCTGTTAAGCCGGAGTACATGGAAGAACTTCCAGAGGAAGTTAAGGTAAGCGAAGTTGTTACTCGCGAGGGAACTAAGCAAAAGAAAATCATTAGGAAACGGGTAATCAAGAAACAAGTTGGTGGAAAGGAAGAGAAAACTGAAATTGTTACGGTTGAGGAAGACGGGAAAGAACCAGAAACTTCCGTTACTGTTGAAGAATACGACGTTCCGGATGAATTTAAACCGATCAAACGTGAATCCATAAAACCCGATTTCATTGAAGAAATTCCCGAAGACGTCAAAGTAACAGAAACGGTAACTCACGAGGGTGTGAAAAAGAGGAAGATTATCAAAACCAGGGTAATCAAGAAGCAAAAGGGGCAGAAACAAGAGCGTACTGAAATTGTCACCGTTGAAGAAGAAGGCAAAAAGCCGGAAACATCGGTCACTGTTGAAGAATTCGAGATTCCCGATGAATATAAATCTATTGAATACAAACCCGAGGAACCGGAATACATCGAAGAAATGCCCGAAGAAGTTAAGGTTACCGAAACTGTGACTAGGGAAGGCGTTAAACAGAAGAAGGTTATCAAGAAACGCATCATCAAGAAACACAAAGGTGGAAAACAAGAAAGCACGGAAATTGTAACTGTGGAAGAGGAAGGCAAACAGCCCGAAATCACCGTAACCGTTCATGAAAAGGAAGTTCCGGAATACGAACCTAGGGAGCCGCAACAGTTAACTATCGAAGAATTACCGGAAGATGTTAAAGTGACCGAAACTGTAACGCCGGAAGGTATCAGGAAGAAGAAGATAATCAAGAAACGTATTATTAAGAAACAGAAGGGACCCAAAGAGGAACGCACCGAAATTGTAACAGAGGAAGAGGATGGTAAGGAACCGGTAACTAAAGTTACCGTTGAGGAATATGAAGTTCCCGAAGAGTTCAAGATCACCAAACGCAAATCCATCAAACCCGAATACATCGAAGAACTACCTGAAGAAGTTAAGGTTACTGAGACTGTGACACGCGAAGGTGTTAAACAGAAGAAGGTAATCAAAAAACGCGTCATAAACAAGCAAGTTGGAGGTAAAACAGAAAAAACTGAAATTGTGACCGTCGAGGAAGATGGAAGAGCACCGGAGACTACAATCTCCGTCGAAGAGGTTCCAGTGACTTACGAACAAATTGATCACAAGTTCGTGAAGCCGGAATCTATCGAAGAACTTCCCGAAGAAGTTAAAGTCACCGAAATAGTAACTCCGGAAGGAACTAAAGTAAGGAAGATCATCAAAAAGAGGGTAATCAAGAAACAGAAGGGACCTAAAGAGGAGAGAACTGAAATTATCACCGTTGAAGAGGATGGCAAGAAACCCGAAACCCAAGTTACCGTAGAAGAATACGATATGCCCGAAGAGTTGAAACCACTAAGGAAAGTATCTGTTAAACCTGAATACATTGAAGAACTTCCCGAAGAAGTTAAATTAACTGAAACTGTAACGCGCGAAGGAATCACGAAGAAGAAACTCATTAAAACACGAGTTATCAAGAAGCAAAAGGGTCACAAGCAAGAAAGAACTGAAATTGTAACTGTGGAAGAAGAAGGTAAGGCACCCGAAACTATAGTCAACGTTGAGGAATATGAAGTACCGGAAGAGATTAAACCGATCGAAGAACTGAAACCGGAATACGTGGAAGAACTCCCCGAAGAAATTAAGGTCGTCGAAACTGTGACACCGCACGGCGTTAAACAGAAGAAGGTTACCAAGAAACGTGTCATCAAGAGACAAAAGGGCGGAAAGGAGGAGCGTACCGAAATTGTAACAGTGGAAGAAGATGGTAAAAAACCAAAGACTTCTGTAACTGTGGAAGAATTCGATGCACCGGAAGATATTAAATCCACCGAATTGCTCTCCATCAAACCCAAATATGTCGAAGAACTTCCAGAAGAGGTTAAAATTACAGAGACCGTGTCTCGTGAAGGTATTAGAAAGAAGAAAATTGTTAAAACTCGCGTCATCAAGAAGCAGAAGGGCGATAAACAGGAACGCACTGAAATTGTAACTGTGGAGGAAGAAGGAAAAGCGCCGGAAACTTCCGTTACCGTAGAAGAATACGAAGTTCCTGAAGAGTACAAACCCAAGAAACAGAATTTAATCGAACCGGAATACATCGAGGAATTACCGGAAGAGATTAAAGTCACCGAAACCGTAACTCGAGAAGGTGTTAGGAAGAAGAAAATCATTAAGAAGCGCGTAATCAAAAAGCAAATAGGTGATAAAGAAGAGAAAACGGAAATCGTTACTGTTGAAGAGGAAGGCAAGAAACCGGAAACTACTGTAACTGTTGAAGAATACGAGGCACCCGAAGAATTTAAACCAATAAAGAGGAAATCTATTAAGCCTGAATACATTGAGGAATTACCCGAAGAAGTTAAAGTCGTCGAGACAACGACTCCGGAAGGCATTACGCAAAAGAAGGTTGTGAAGAAGAGGATCATCAAAAAGCAGAAGGATGGCAAGATGGAAAAAACGGAAATCGTCACCGTGGAGGAAGAGGGCAAAAAACCCGAAACTTCGGTAACAATTGAAGAGTTCGATGGACCGAAACAAGAAGAACCAAAATACCTTTTCGTACCAACTCTGGCAAACAAACCGAAAACGGAGCAAGAACTTATAGATGAAGCACGCGCCGAATTTATCAAGAAAGCTCTCTTCAAACAACCGGAAAGGGTAGAGGAAGAAGAGGAGGAGACCGTGATTAAGAAGAAAACGATTAAGAAACGCAAACCGAAGAAACCTGAACAGGAAGAAGTGCAACCGGAGATGCCCGAATACATCGAAGAACTTCCGGAGGAGATTAAAATCACTGAAACGATTACTCCCGAAGGAATCAAGAAGCGCACTGTCAAGAAGCGCGTGATCAAGAAGATGAAAGGAAACAGACAAGAACAAACCGAAATTGTCACAGTGGAGGAAGATGGTAAACAGCCGGAAACGTCTGTAACCGTCGAAGAACTCGAAGCTCCGGAAGAGTTCAAACCAGCCGAAGAAGAATGGGTTAAACCCAAATACATGGAAGAGCTCCCAGAAGAAGTTAACATTGTAGAGATCGTAACTCCGGAAGGAATTAAACAGAAGGTCATCAAGAAGAGGGTAATCAAAAAGCGCAAGGGCGTGAAGCAGGAACGCACCGAAATTGTCACCGTTGAGGAGGAAGGTGAATCTCCTAAGACTTCCGTCACCGTTGAAGAAATTGAATCTCCGGAAGAATTTGTACCGGTTGAAGAAAAGCCAGAGTACATTGAGGAATTACCGGAAGAAATTAAAGTTACTGAAGTCATTACACCGGAAGGCACCCATAAGAAGCAAGTGGTTAAGAAAAGGGTTATCAAACGCAAGAAGCACGGTAAACAGGAAACCACCGAAATCATCACTTTAGAAGAGGAAGGCCAAGAACCTGTAACTACCGTGACTGTTGAGGAATTGGAAGCGCCTTTCGAAGAAGCTCCAATTCGTCCTGTATTCATCGAAGAGATACCCGAAGATGTGAAGATCACAGAAGTGGTCACACATGAAGGCGTGCAAAAGAAACGTGTCGTTAAGAAACGTATCATCAAGAAACATAAGCCTGGTAAAGAAGAAACCACTGAAATTGTGACCGTCGAAGAAGAGGGAGAAGAACCGACGACCACTGTAACTGTTCAAGAAAAAGAAGTACCGGTAGAATACGAAAATATCGAGAATAAATTTGTTCAGCCGGAATTTATCGAGGAATTCCCAGAGGAGGTCAAAGTCACGGAGATCGTATCCGTTGATGGCACTTCCAAGAAACGTATTAGCAAAAAACGAGTCATCAAGAAGCACAAACCTGGCAAGCAAGAAACAACGGAGATTGTCACCGTGGAAGAGGAAGGCAAAAAGCCCGAGACCACGGTGACCGTAAAAGAAGTCGATCTTCCCGTCGAGGAGAGCATCGATGAGTTACCTGAAGTAGTCGAGGTGAAAGAGATTATCACTGATGAGGGTGTGAGAACTGAACAAGTAGTTAAGAAACGTACGATTAAAAAACGCAAAGGACCAAAACAGGAAACCACTGAAATTGTAACGGTAGAGGAATTAGGTAAGGAACCTGAAACGAGCGTGAAAGTTACCACACAAACACTTACAACACCAGAAGAAGTTACCACAACCACCACCACCACCACTACACCAGATACTACCAAACCACAAGAACACATACACAAGAAAACACGAAAACACCAACCCAATAAGAAACAACAACAAATCGAAGACTCTGAAGAACCGAAATATCTTTTCGTTCCCACACTCGCAAACAAAGAACACTTAAACGATGAACATGACATTATTGATACTGTTAGGGCGGAATTTATTAAGAAAGCTCTGTTCAAACGACCCGAGGTCGTTGAGCAGGAAGAAACAACTGTTCACAAAAAGCGGGTAACCAAAAAGCGCAAGGTAATTAAAACGGGTGAGGTTGAAGAACCTCTGGACGAAGAACAGCCGGATCACATCGAAGAACTTCCCGAGGAAATAAAGGTGACCGAAACGATTAAACCGGACGGTACAGAAAGCGTAAGTATTGTCAAAAAGCGGGTAATCAAGAAACGTAAGGGCAACAAGCAAGAAGTTATGCAAATAGTTACAAAGGAAACTGAAGATCAAGAACCTGAGACCACTGTGACTGTGCAAGAGGAAGACGTACCGGAGGAGGAGAAATTCGTGATTCCCCAGTACATCACCGAAATGCCGGAAGAAATTAAGGTAACCGAAAGCTATTCCATGGATGGCACCAAGCACAAAAAAATTGTCAAGAAACGCGTCATCAAACGTAGAAAGGGCGTCAAAGAAGAAACAACGGAAATAGTGACCGTCGAGGAGGACGACAAAGCTCCGGAAACTGCAGTTACCGTAACAGAAACCGAACAACCTGAAGAATATATCGCACCCAAATACATCGAAGAATTACCGCACGAAGTTAAAGTGGTAGAAGTTGTGACGCCGGAAGGAACTCTTAAGAAACAAATCGTCAAAAAGCGCGTAATCAAGAAGCGCACAGGTACCAAACAGCAGACCACCGAAATCGTTACTGTCGAAGAGGAAGGTAAGAAACCCGAAACCCTTGTCACCGTCGAAGAAACCACCGTGCCTCTAGAAGAAATCACCGAAATGCCACAAGATAAGCAACAACCAGAAGAAATCACAGAACTTCCCGAAGAAATCAAGGTAATCGAAACCGAAACTGCGACAGGTAAAATCACGAAAAAACATATTAAAAAGCGTGTCATCAAGAAGCGCAAACCAGGTAAGGAAGAAACCACGGAAATTGTTACAGTCGAAGAAGATGGTAAGGAACCGGAAACTATTGTGACCGTTCATGAAAAGGAAACACCGGAAGAATTCGTGGAACCTGAATACATCGAGGAATTGCCTGAGAAAATACAGATCACCGAAACCATCACTCCTGAGGGAGTACAAAAAACTAAGATAACCAAGAGGAGAATTATTAAAAAACGCAAAAACGGCAAAGAGGAAACCACTGAAATTGTTACAGTCACTGAAGATGGACAAAAACCTGTTACACACGTTGAAATACAAGAGGAAACACCGGAAGAAAGTAAAAAGACACGTAAGATCAAGAAGAAAAAGCCCGAGGAAGAGGTTATCGAAAAGCTTAAACCAACTGAAGAAGTTCCAAAGAAGCCTTTAACGGCGGAAGAAAAGCTCGAAAAAATTAAAAGGAAATTAAAGAAAAAGAAATCTGTGGACAAAGAGGAAACCGTTGAATATCCGGTTTACATTGAAGAGTTGCCGATTCAACTGCAGACAGTTGAAAGCGAAACTCCGGAGGGTCCATTGAAGAAGGTCATCAAGACTAGAGTCATCCGCAAACGAACCGGTAAAAAGATGGAAAGTACCGAGATCGTCACCGTTGAAGAGAACGGCCAAGTTGTCGACACCACTGTTAGTGTGACTGAATCTGAAACGCCTTTGGAAGAGATCGTCTTCGGTACACCGGTTATCGAAGAAATACCAGAGGATGATCAAGTCATAGAAATTGACACCAACGAAGAAACGCCGAAGAAGCGAATCACCAAAAAGAAGGTGTTCTATAAGGAAGTTGGACCTGTAGTTGAGACAACTGAAATTACCACTGTCGAAGAGGATGGTCAAGAACCGATCACTGAGGTATCGGTAGAAACTGTAGACAAAGAAGAATTCATCAAGAGGCGCACAAAGAAAATCAAGAAGAAGAAGCAGCCGAAGGAAAAATACTTGTTTGTACCGACTCTGGCACATAAAGAAGATGTCGACAGCGAAGAGGAAGTTATTGATAAGGTACGTTTGGACATTCTGAAGAAAGCAGTCTCCTTACCTCAGTACGAGGAAATCATGCAGGAGGAATATCTGGACTTTGATATTGTGCAACCAGAGATGGCACACGCAACTTGCGAAGAATATCCAGAACTGGTAAGCGTCGTCCAAGTGCAGACTGCTGGAGTCATCGAACAGAAGGTCATCAAAAAGAGGAGAATTAAGGACAAAAAGGGCGGCAGAGAGAATGTCACGAACATCATTACAGTCGAAGAAAAGGACAAACCCAAACAAGTCTACATAATCGAAGATGCCAAAGAGGAAATTGGTGAGGAAGAAGTTCCTGTTAATGTAATTGAATTACCTGAAGAAGTTAAAGTGGAAGAAGTCCTCGACGAAAATAACGTTCCTATAAAGAGAACGATTAAGAAACGTAAATTGAAGAAGCCTAAAGATAATGAAAAGGATGAAATAACTGAAATCACCACGGTCGAGGAGGAAGGTAAATTACCGGAAACAACAATAACCACATTCGAAGCACCGAAAAAGAGACCGACTGAAGAAAAACCAAAGAAACCGGAAGCACAAAAGGTGCAGCTCATCTCTAAACCGAAGCCGATGAAAGCTGAGGTTATCAAGGTGGAAGATTTGCCGTCGCTCCTCAAGAAAAAGAGAACGTCTCCGAAAGCAGAGCAAAAATCAAAGACTCCAAAGTTCAGGCTAAAGAGCAGAATCAGATTCATCGATTTTCCAGCGCAATCCGAGTTAGAGCAGAAGCCGAAAATCACCGAATTAACAAGAGTGGTAAAGGACAATGGTATTCTGTCCAGGAACATGAAAGAGGCAGACAAAATATTGAAAACTACGCGCAGGAAAATGAAACCGCTTAAGGATGACACACAGGACCTAGAGAAACTAGATCTCGAGTTCGGGGAATTGAAGAAGACAGAACCCGAATTCGTGGACGAACAATACAAATACAAAAGGCCAGAAAAGAAACCCAAAGATGAAGATGAATTACCTAAACCGCTGAAAATCGGTAAAGGAAAGGTCCCCAAAGAGGAAGAGGCTCCTGAAGTCATTAAACTTAAGAAGGTGCCGGCTAAAGAAAAACAACCGGAAGAAGATGCTAAGAAAGAGAAGAAAGAGAAACCAACGAAAAAACCGGAATCGGTTGATCTGCCAGAAGTTGAAAAGCCTGACTTGGAACCATTTAAACCCTACGACATTGATGGAACAGATAGAGAAATTGAAGAATTGCACTTGGAACCGTTCGAACGCAAACCTAAAGAACCGAAGGACGTCGAGAAATCCAAACGTACGAAAAAGCCAAAACCAGATCACAAGCCTGAAACGGAAGAATCAATTCTTGTGAAAGGAATTCCAAAGAAAACTGAGCCGGATGAAGAAACAGATCTGAAATTGAAATATAAACAGAAGGAAAAACCAGAGGAAGAACCAGAAATTATAAAATTGAAACCGTTCAAGAAGCCCAAAGATGAGAAACCTAAAGGCGACAAAGACTTGGACGTTGGAAAACCTAAAGGAATTGAAAGAGATGAACCCAAATTTGAATTAGACCTTCCAGAATTTGAAATGAAGGATAAGAAACGGAAGAAACCGAAGAGAAAGGTTTCCATGCACGAATTGCCTGAAGAAGTAGAAGTAGTTCAGGTGAAAGATGACAAAGGAAAATCGGTGAAGAAAACAATTAAAAAACGTATTATCAAGAAGATAACGGCACCTGCTGAAGAAGTAACGGAAATCGTTACCCTTCAATACGGCGATGAAGAACCGGTCACCACGATAACTGTAGAAGAGTTCTCTGAACCTGAGGAGGAAATTCCGGAAACGGCTACGATTGTAGAGGAAACTCCAGAACAAATTACCACCGAATTGGTAACGACGAACAACGTGGTTAGAAAGAAGGTAATCAAAAAGAAACTGATTAAAAAACCTAAAGGAGATAAAATGGAAACCACCGAAATAACTGTCGTCGAAGAGGATGACCAGGAACCCGAAGTAACTGTATTGGAAACTGTAGAAAATTTAACACCGCAAGAAATAAAACCAAAGAAAGCCAATGAACTTATCGTTGAATTACCAGAAGAAGTTAAGGTAACTGAAGTGGTAACGAATGAGGGAGAAGTAGTTAAAGTCATCAGGAAGAAACGTATCATCAAAAAGAGAATTGCTCCTAAAGAGGAAATCACTAACATTGAGGTAACTGAAGTCGAAGATCAAGAACCAGTAACTACCGTCACGGTTGTTGAGAAAGAACTGGAGGAGGTGGAAGAAATTCCCAAAGACGTTCAAATAATCGAAGAGTTACCCGAGAAGATTGATATTACTCAAGTAGTGGACGAAACTGGAAAGATTACAAGGAAGATAATTAAGAAACGTATTATCAAGAAACCAAAGGACAACGAAGTCGAAACCACCGAAATCACAACTATCTGCGAAGACGATAAACCCGAAGAGGTGATCGTAAAGACATGCAAGGGCAAGAAAATTAAGTATTTCGATGAAGAAACAGACGTGCTTGAACCCTTCGCCACCAAAAAGCATAAGGCTAAACCGGTTATGCACGAGTTGCCCGAAGAGGTGACTGTAACGGAAACGGTGTCCAGGCAAGGTGCTCCTGTGAAGAGAACCACCACCAAACGAGTAATAAAGAAACCAATTTCTGCCAAAGAGGAAATAATGGAGATCGTAACGGTACAAGAAGGAGACGATGAACCCACATCGAAAGTGACTGTAACAATAGAAGAAATCAATGAACCTGATCTGATCGAAGAAATTCCGGATGATTCGGAAATCGTCGAAGAAATGCCAGAGGAAATTATAATAACCAGAGATAAGAGCTCCAGGAAAACTGTTAGGAGGAGGATCATCAAGAAACCGAAAGATGACGATGACATTGAAATAACGGAAATTGAAACAGTCACAGAAGACGATAATGCCCCGGAAATAATAATCAAAACTTCCAGAGTGAAGAGACTGAAGACGATTCCAGAAGAAACTATCGAAGAGTTAGAAGTCGAAGATAGGAAGGCCAAAAAGGCGCACATCTTAACTCACGAACTTCCGGAGGAAATAACTGTAACACAGGTTGTAAGCAAAGAAGGAGTCTCCGTGGAAAGGATCGAGAAGAAACGAGTCATCAAGAAAAGAATTGCTCCAAAGGAAGAAATTACGGAAATCGAAACCGTGCAAGAAGATGATAAGAAACCGGTCAGCAAAGTAACAGTAACCGAGCATGTGGTTGAAAAGTTCGAAGAACTTCCAGAGGAAGCCGTTGTTATTGAAGAGTTACCCAACGTAATTGACGTTACAGAAGTCATCGATAATAAGGGTGTTACGACGAAGAAAATCATTAAAAAGAGGATCATCAAGAAACCGAAAGGCGATGAAACCGAAACAACTGAAATCACAACTGTCCATGAGGAAGACAAGAAACCGAAAACAACTGTAGAAGTGAAAACTTCTAAAACTCTGAAAACCAGACCGATTGATTTCGATGAGATAACCGAACTAAAACCGCTCGACAAAAAATTGAAGGAAGCTAATGTGATAATTCAAGAACTACCCGAAGAGGTTACGGTAACTGAGGTGGTTTCAAATCTGGGCAAGGTTGAAAAGAAAACGGTGAAGAAGCGCGTCATCAAGAAGCAGATACAACCGAAAGAAGAAGTGACGGAAATAATAACCGTCGAAGAGGACGGAAAGGAACCCGTAACCACAGTCACAGTGAAGGAACTTGCAGAACCGTTCGTCGAAGAGGAATTACCCGAAAGCATCGTAATCGAAGAATTACCGGAAGAAGTCAAGGTGACCAAAATTATTGACGAAGAAGGTATGACTAAAAGAACAACGAAGAAACGCGTTATCAGGAAACCCAAAGATAAAAAAACTGAGGTGACCGAAATAGTTACCGTCGAAGAAGACGACAAACAACCTGAAGTCAAAGTACATACTTACACTGTCGAGGACTTGGAAGATGCGGAGGTCCTTGAACCTTTACCTAAGAAGCGCAAAGCTAAGGTTACCCAAGAATTACCCGAGGAAATCACAGTGATTCAAGTGAAAACTGAAGAGGGAAAACCCGTTCAGAAAACGATCAAAAAGAGGGTGATCAAAAAGAGAACTGGTCCCAAGGAAGAAATCACAGAGATTGAAACGATCCGGGAAGGTGAAAAGGAACCCGTAACAACTGTAAAGGTTACCGAGGAGGACGTCGAAGAGTTCAAGGAAGAACCTGAAATTGAACAATTAGAAGAATTGCCCGAAGAAGTCAAGGTAGTCGAAGAAGTGTTCGAGGGTAAAAGGACGAAGAAAATTATTAAGAAGAGGATCATCAGAAAACCTAAAGACGATGATCAAATCGAGACAACAGAGATTGTTACCGTCCAAGAGGATGATCAAACTCCCGAAGTCACGGTAAATGTAAAACTATCCAAATTCGAAGAGGTAACATTCGATGATGAGGTAGTCGATGAATTCGAAGTTAAACCGAAAACTAAAAAGGCCAAGGTAATCAAAGATAAGGAAGAGAAAAAAGCTAAAGTTACAAAACCGCTCACTGGTAAGGTTCCAAAAGAAACAGCTCAACACCTCGAAGAAACTACAACATTAGACACACCACTCACACATGAACATACTGATGTTAAGATTACACCACTATCAGAATCTCAAACAGTCACAGAAACACAACTATTAGACGGTACACTAGGTAAGAACACATCCATAGAACTAAGCGACGTATTTTTAGGATCATATGTTAATCGATATTGTGTTGCAGGTGAAGTTAAACCAGACGAAATTGTCTTTGATAAGGCAACTTCTTCTGTGACAGATATAAAAGAGCATGTATCTGTAACAGTGGTCGAGTCGCAAAAGAACGAGGATAAAATTGAAGAGGAGATGATTGCAAAGGCCGTCGAAGTCGTCGAACCGGAACTCGAAGTGGTCGAGAAGAAAAAGAAGAAGGTGAAGAAACCCAAGGAAGTGCAACCCGTCGAAGAGGACAAACCCATCATCGAGGAGGTCGTAGAGGAAACGCCGCTAATTGAAGAAGTCACCGAAGAAGAAATCGTCGAGGAAAAGAAAAAGATCAAGAAAATCAAGAAACAGAAACCTATCGAGGAAGATGATAAACCGATCATCGAAGAAGTTGAACATGAAAAACCTATTATCGAAGAATTCGTCGAAGAGAAACCCGCAGAGATCGAAGAGGAGATCATTGAAACTATCGAGAAGAGAAAGAAAAAGATTAAGAAATCCAAAGAAGAGCAACCCGTCGAAGAGGAAAAACCGGTGATCGAAGAGGTCGTCGAAGAAAAACCGGAAGAAATCGAGGAGGAAACCGTTGAGACCATCGAAAAGAAGAAGAGGAAGATTAAAAAACCCAAGGAAGTTAAGCCGGTTGAAGAAGTTCCAGTTGAGGAAGAGAAACCAAAGGATATTGAGAAACCGAAGAAACCCAAGTTACAGAAACTTGAGCCCATCAAAATTGACCGAAAGGAAATTAAGCCTCAGAAACTGATCATAACGAAACCGGAAGATAGCCCGCTCAACTTTGCAGAGATTAAGCTGAAGAAACCGAAGATTCCGCAAAGGAAAGATATCAAGGAGAAGAAGGTACCGAAGTTCTTGCTGAAAAGCAGGATGACTTTGGTCACTTTCCCGCCAATCACGGAATCTCAACAGAAACCCAAGTTCTCTCAACTCGAACCGGTTTACAAAGATAACGGTGTTTTATCTCGCAACGTGAAAGACGCCGAAAAGGTAATGAAAACGAAACGCAGGAAACTGAAAGACGTCGATAAGAGTCTCGAGGATCTGGAGAAATTAGATCTCGAATTTGAGGAATTGCACAAGAAGGAACTCGAGAAAGTCGATAAGGAGTTGTACCAGAAACCGAAGAAGGAGAAGCCCAAAGAACCTGAAGTCGAAGAACCCAAGAAACTTAAGATTGGTAAAGGAAAGGTACCTCAAGAGGAGTTCACTCCAGAGGAAATTAAACTGAAGAAGGTTCCTCACAGGGAAACGTTGGAACCTGAAGAAATAGAAAAGAAGCCGATCAAGAAGGACGTCCAGAAACCAGAGGTTAAGGAGATCAAGGATGAAGAAGCACCAACACGTCTCAAGTTTGAACCGTTTGACATCGAGAGGGAATCCCCTGAAAGGGAAGTGTACGAGAAACCGGAATTCGAAAAACCCGAAGAAGAAAAACCGAAGGAAGAAAAGGTCAAGAAACCAAAGACAAAGAAGGTGAAACCGGAACCGGAGGTGGAACAAATCGAATTGATCAAGGGTAAACCGAAACCAAAGGAAGAAGAGGAAACACCTGAGCTTAAATTGAAATACAAGCAAAAAGAATTGCCGCCGGAGGAACCGGAAGAAATTAAACTGAAACCATTCAAGAAACCTAAACCCGATGAAGAAGAAAAACCGAAGGAGTTGGACGTTGGTAAACCTGAGGGTATTGAATTCAAACGTGATGAAGAACCGATTAAGAAGAAGGTGATTAAGATCAGAAGGAAAACTAGGGGCAAAGTAGGTAAACCAGCTGAACACGAGGATGTCGAAGGAGAGGACGAAATTTCCGAAGACGTTACATTCGAAGAAGCCGTAGAAGAACTACCGGTTGAGGAAATTCCCGAGGACGAAGAAGTATTCGAAGATGCCAACGACCTTATTGAAGAAGATGTAACCGTTGTCAAGAAAACAAGGAAAGTCAGAAGACCTAAAGTTAAGGAACCAGAAAAACCTGAATTGGTCGAAGAAGAGCAACCCGAAGAAGAATCAGTACAAATTGAAGAAGTTGTAGAGAAGATTGAAAAAATCAAAAAGAAGAAACCCAAAGTGCAAGAGGAGGAAGAGAAACCAAAAGAACCGGAGAAGATCGAACAAAAACCGGAGAAACTGAAGCCCATCAAGGTGGACAGGAAAGAAGTAAAACCACAAAAAATGGTTATAACTAAACCTGAAGACGCCCCAGTTAACCTCGCGGAGATTAAACTGAAGAAACCAAAGATACCTCAACAAAAGGAGAGACGCGGATCAAAACTTCCTAAATTCCTGCTGAAGAGCAGAATTCGCTTCGTCGATTTTCCACCACTCTCTGAACTGTTGAAGCAGCCGGAGATTTCAAAACTTGCTCCAGTCGTCAAAGACAACGGAGTTCTGTCGCGCAATGTAGCTGACGCCGAGAAGATTATAAAGACGAAGAGGAGGAAAATGAAGGATATCGACAAGAGCATCGAGGATCTGGAGAAATTGGACTTGGAGCTCGATGAAATCAAGAAAACGGAACTGGAGAAGGTCGACGATGAGTACAAGAGACTGAAACCGCAAAAGAAGGTCAAAGAAGAGGAAACTCCGGAGGTTAAACCATTGAAAATAGGCAAGGGCAAGATTCCAGAGGAAAAGAGCGAAATTGAAGATATCAAGCTGAAGAAGATTCCTGAGAAACCAAAGGAAACTGTCGAAACGACAGAGAAGAAAAAGAAAGAACCTAAGGAGGAAACAAAAGAAAAACTTAAGGATATTCCTAAGGAAGAACCTAAATTGGAGCCATTCAAACCATATGACGTAGAAAGGGAATCTCCAGAAAGGGAAGTATTCGAACCAGAGAAGCCCGAAAAGATTGAGCCTGAAAAACCTGAAGCGAAACCCGAGAAGTACAAGCGTCCCAAGAAAATCAAACCTGAACCAGAGACTGTGGAAATTCCTCTTGTGAAGGGTGTACCGAAACCCAAGGAACCAGAAGAAGAACCCGAAGTTAAATTCCGTATTAAACAGAAGGAACCACCAGAGCCTCAGCCTGAAGAAATTAAATTGAAACCGTTCAGTAAACCATCCGAAGAAGAGGAAAAATCGGAAGTTGAGAAACCGGAAGAAGTACTCGTGCCTAAGAAACAGAAGATCGAAGAAGAAGAAATTGTTACAGTGGTGAAGACCAAGAAGAAGATTAAACATAAGAAACCTAAAGACTCCAAGGAAGAAGAACAGGAAGAACAACCCGAAGAGGAGATTATTACCGAAGAAGTTTCTTACTTGAAGAAACCGGAGGTCGAAGAACCAGAAGCTCCGGAGAAATCCGAGGTTGTCGATAAGACGGAAAAGATTATCGAAGAAGAAATTGTCACTATCGAAAAAATAAAGAGAAAGAAACCGAAAAAACATGCACCAGAGGAGGAGAAACCTGAATTCGTAGAAGATGAAATCAAGGAACCTGAAGTTAAGGAAGAGATTATCGAAGAAATTATTACGGAGAAAATTAAAAAGAAGAAGGTTAAAAAACCAGAGAAGGAAGAAAAACCGGAAACGGTGGAACTGAAACCGATCAAGATAGTGCGAAAAGAACAGAAGCCGCAGAAGTTGATAATCACGAAACCGGAAGATGCTCCGATTGATTTCGCTGAAATTAAATTGAAGAAACCAAAAGCACAAGAAAAGAAGGAAATCAAACAAGCAAAGATTCCCAAGTTCATGCTGAAGAGCAGAATCAATTACATCAAGTTCCCACCTCTATCCGAAATTCTTCAGGAATCAAATATTTCTCAGCTGGAACCGGTTGTAAAGGATAACGGCATTCTGTCCAGAAACGTAGCGGACGCTGAAAAGGTACTGAAAACAAAACGCAGAAAGTTGAAGGACATCGATCATGTCATGGAAGAACTGGAAAAGGTTGATTTGGAATTTGACGAAACGAAGAAATCCGAACTCGAGAAGGTTGACGATGCGTACAAAATGAAACCAGCATCCAAAAAACCCAAAGAAGAAAAGCCAGAAGAACTTAAGCCGCTGAAGATTGGTAAGGGTAAAGTGCCGAAAGTTGAGGAAGTCGTGGAGGATATTAAATTGAAGAAGGTACCCCAGAAACCAAAGGAGGAAGTTGAAGAGGTCAAGAAAATGGTAATCAAAAAGAAAACCGAAGAACCTATTGCAGAAATTAAAGAAGAACCAAAGGAACCTAAAGTTGAGCCCTTCGAACCTTTCGATATCGACAGGGAATCTCCGGTTAGAGAGATTCTTGATTTACCTGAGATGCCAGAAAAAGAGGTAGTCGAAGAGGCGAAACCAAAACCTAAACCAAAGAAGTCCAAGAAATCAAAACCAGAACCTGAACTAATTGAAATTCCTTTGGAAAAAGGCGTTCCTAAACCAGTGGAAGAAAAGGAAGAACCCGAAGTTAAATTTAGGATTCCGCAAAAAGATAAAGTACCCGAAGAACCCGAGCAAATCACTTTGAAACCATTCAAGAAGCCTAAAGATGAACCAGAAAAACCGGAGGAACCTGAAGAGACTATTGTCTTTAAACCCAAGGAGGAAAAAGTTATCGAGGAAGTTGAAACTATCAGAACTGTTAAACGCAAAAAGAAGCCAAAACAGAAGAAACCTCATGAAGATGTTGAAGATGAAATTCAAGTCGAAGAGGAAGAATTTGAGGAGGTCAAGGTGGAAGAGGTGATTCCGGAAAAGCCGAAGAGAACCGAGGTTATCGAACAACTTAAACCGATCAAAATTATTCGCAAAGAAATCAAACCACAGAAATTGATCATTACCAAACCCGAAGATGCGCCCATAAACTTCGCTGAAATTAAGTTGAAGAAACCGAAGGCACAAGAGAAAAAGGAAATCAAGACCGCCCAAATACCAAAATTCTTGCTCAAGAGTCGTATAAACTACGTTGACTTCCCTCCATTATCCGAATCCGAAAGGAAACCAGTAATATCAGAAATGGAACCGATAACCAAAGAGAACGGAATACTCTCGAGGAACATGAAAGAGGCTGAAAAATTGCCGAAGACCAAACGACGCAAGTTAAAGGATATCGAAAAGGATGTGGAAGGTTTGGAGAAGTTCGATTTGGAAATGGACGAATTGAAGAAGAAGGAATTAGAAAAGGTCGACGATCTCTATAAGCAAAAGAAGGAACCCAAGAAACCGAAGGAAGAAGTTCCCGAAGAAATTAAGCCATTCAAGATCGGGAAAGGAAAGGTTCCCGAAAAAGAGGAGATCGTAGAAGAACCTATCAAGCTTAAGAAAATACCAGAGAAACCTGTTGAAGAGAAGGTTGAAGAAGTGAAGAAACCCAAGAAGGAGGAACCAGAGGAAAAACCGAAGAAGCAAAAGAAGGAACGGGAATGGCCGGAAACTAAACCATTTGAGCCGTACGATATTGAACGCGAAGAACCGGAAATCGAAGAATTAGATATTCCAAAAATGGAAGAACCTAAATCAGAGCCGATCGAAGAACCTAAAGTAAAACCGAAAAAGATAAAGAAACCTAAACCCGAACCGGAAATCATTGAAATTCCTTTGGAAAGGGGAGTACCGAAACCGCAAGAGGAACAGGAAGAACCCGAAGTTAAATTTAGAATTCCTAAGAGAGATAAACCAGAAGAACCTGTTGAAGAAATTAAACTGAAGCCATTCAAGAAACCTGAAGAACCCAAAGAGGAGGTAGTAGAGGAAATAACTATAACGAAGAAATTGGAAAAACCTGTGGTTGAAAATGTGGAAGAAACTGAGGAAACACAGATTACGATCAAAAAGAAGAAAACTAAGAAACCGGTCAAGGAAGAGGTTGAAGAAACTATCAAGAGAGAAGAACCTGTCGAAGAACAACCAATCATTGAAGAAGTCGTTGAAGAAGAGGTGCCCAAAGAGGAAATACAACCCGAACCATCGGTAATTATCGAGGAAGTAATTGAAGAAGAAAAACCGAAACCAGTGGAAAAGGTAATAGAAGAAGTAACAGAAGAAGTTACCATTACGAAAAAGAAGCACAAGAAACCTGTTCCGGAAGAAGTCGTTGAAGAGGTTGTTGTGAAACCTAAGGAAACGGAAGAGATTACAGAAGAGATCATTATTAAAAAGAAGAAAACTAAAAAACCGAAACCCGAAGAGGTGGTAGAAGAAATCACCATCAAGAAGGAAGAGATTGCTGAAGAACCGACCGAGGAAATACTGATCAAGAAACCTACGAAACCGGAGCCAAAGGTTGAAGAACCATCTGAAGAAATTACGATTACGAAGGTCGAACCGGTGGAAGAACCATCGGAAGAAATTGTAATAAAGAAAAAGAAACCCAAGAAACCGGTTGTGGATGAAGTTGCGGAAGAAATTACAATCAAAAAACCTGTCATCGAAGAGACGGAACAAATCACTGAAGAAGTGGTTATCAAAAAGAAGAAACCCAAGAAGCCCGTCAAAGAAGAAGTTGCAGAGGAAATAACTATTAAGAAACCGGAAGAAATTGAAGATATTTCCGAGGAAATTGTCATCAAGAAGAAGAAACCAAAGAAGCCTCTCGAAGAAGAAGTTTCCGAAGAAATTATTATTAAGCAACCGGTGGAGGAAGTGGTTGAAACCGAAGAGATTTCTGAGGAAATAGTCATTAAGAAGAAGAAACCAAAGAAGCCTGTGGAAGAAGAAGTTTCCGAGGAGATTACAATTCAGAAGCCAGTGGAGAAGGAGGAAGTTTCTGAAGAAATAGTCATCAAAAAGAAGAAACCAAGGAAGCCCGTAGAAGAGGAGGTTGCCGAAGAATTGACTATCAAGAAACCAGTTGTGGAAGAGAAGGAGGAGATTACCGAGGAAATTGTGATCAAGAAGAAGACACCAAAGACGCCCGCCGAAGAAGAGGTTGCCGAAGAGTTAACCATCAAGAAACCTGTGGTGGAAGAGAAAGAAGAGATAACGGAGGAAATTGTTATCAAGAAGAAGAAACCGAAAAAACCCGTCGAAGAAGAAGTTGCCGAAGAATTAACCATCAAGAAACCTGTAGTGGAGGAGAAGGAGGAGATTACTGAGGAAATCGTGATCAAGAAGAAGAAACCAAAGAAATCAGTCGTAGAAGAGGTTGCCGAAGAGTTAACCATCAAGAAACCTGTGGTGGAGGAGAAGGAGGAGGTTTCTGAAGAAATTGTCATCAAGAAGAAGAAACCGAAGAAGCCCGTCGAAGAAGAAGTTGCCGAAGAGTTGACTATTAAGAAACCAGTGGTAGAAGAGAAGGAAGAAGTGTCCGAAGAAATTGTCATCAAGAAAAAGAAACCGGAAAAACCGGTTGAAGAAGAGGTTTCCGAAGAGATAACCATAAAAAAGCCAGATGCTGAGAAACCCGAGGAAGTATCGGAAGAAATTGTAATCAAAAAGAAGAAACCAAAGAAACCCACCAAGGAGGAAGTTTCCGAGGAGATTACAATTAAGAAACTCGAGGTACAAGAACCTGAAGAAATTTCGGAAGAAGTTGTCATCAAGAAAAAGAAGCCAAAGAAACCAACTGAAGAGGAAGTTTCCGAAGAAATTACTATCAAGAAACCAGTTGTGGAACAGGAGGAGGAGGTTACCGAGGAAATTGTAATTAAGAAGAAGAAATCAAAGAAGCCTGTGACCGAAGAATTCGCAGAAGAAATTACAATCAAGAAATTGCAGCCTCAAGAACCAGTAGAAGAGGAGGAAGAAGTAACTGACTTTACCATTAAAAAATTCAAACCAAAGAAACCGGCCGTTGAAACGGAAGACGTTGCAGAAGAATTTACTATAAAGAAAAAACCTAAACAAGCGCCGGAACCCGAGGAAGCCAGTGAAGAAGTAAAGATCAAAAGAAAGAAGCCAAGAAAGCCGGTGGTGGAAGAAGCTGCCGATGAAGTTACCATCAAGAAGGTAGTGCAAATCGAAGACGAAATTCAAGAATTCACGATCACCAAAAAGCCACCGCCATTCAAGCCAGCGTTGGAAGAACATTCGCAAGAGGTGACCATCAGGAAGTTGAGGCCAGTCAAGAAGCGCGTTGAAATCCCAGAGTACACCGACATCGAAAATGTCACGTTCAGACCGAAGAGGACCAAGACGAAGGAGGACGTCGAGCAAGAGTTCAAGATTCAATTGGACTCTTACGCTGAAGAGGAAATTTCCATGTCCGGAAAGGTTAAATTGAAGCATAAACCTAAACCGCTTACTTATTCAGAAGAAGCTGGCCAAGAAACTATCAAGATTAGGAAAGAAGTTGATGATGATGGTCCACTGATTGAAGAGATTATCGACGATGGCAGCGATGCAGAAGAGTTGCCATATGATGAAGAAGATTTCGAGGAAAGCTTCCACGTTCCATTACGCAGAAGGATAAAGCCAAGGTATTCCATTCAAGAGGAAGATGAAATTTCCATTGATCTGAGCTTAGGTAAGAGCAAACCAAAGGGCATTGATTACGGTGAAGAATCCTTGACATTGAGATCCAGAAGAAAACAGTCTCAACCATCGTTTGACGAAGGTAAGTTATTGTTACTATTTCCTTTATATGAGCATTAATTATTTGCTAACATGATAATGTTTTTTTCTTTTGTAGAAGAAGCTTCGTTGAGTATTACCAGGAAAACAGAGGTTTACAGGGAAGAGGAAGACATTGTTGAGGTCAACGAGGGTGATATACTGTACTCCATCAGCAGTTACATCGCCGAAGCTGATCAAGCTATAGATTTAGTTGAAGGCGAGAAAGTTTACGTATTGGACACCGATAACACCGACTGGTGGTACGTGAAGAAACACCTGACCGCTGAGAAGGGCTGGGTGCCAGCACAAAATCTCATGGATGAGACTTCGTACAACCTGTACGTGCAGAAGAAACTGCACGAGAGAATCGACAAACTTCCAGTGTTTGAAAGACCAAAACCGAAGGAGAAATCCACGGCGCCAAGATTCATACAGAAACTGGAACCGCAGCACGCCCCAGACGGTTACACAGTCCAATTCGAATGCCAAGTTGAAGGCACTCCAAGACCGCAAATCACTTGGTTCCGACAGACGGCAATCATCAAACCATCGCAAGACTTCCAAATGTACTACGATGACGATAACGTGGCTACCCTCATCATCAGCGAGATATTCCCAGAAGATGCTGGCACTTTCACGTGCGTAGCCAAGAACGCAGCTGGTTTTGCCTCCAGCACCACCGAATTGATTGTCGAAGCTCCACTCTCCGATCACGGTTCAGATATGACCTGCTTATCTAGAAGAAGCCTTTCGAGGGAATCGTCTTTGGCCGATATCCTCGAAGGTATTCCACCCACTTTCGCCAGGAAACCGAAACCGCAATGCGTTGACGAGAACACCGATGTTACGATCGAATGCAGACTGGTGGCTGTGCCAGAGCCGGACATCATCTGGCTCTTCAATGGAAAACCAGTTAACAGGAAAAACGTCACTATCGTTAACGATTCTGACATGCACATGTACAGCAGCATTTTGAAGATCAAAAAGGTGGAGAAGGTGCAGGAAGGAAAGTACACGATCATAGCTAGAAACAGGGAAGGAGAGTCTACGGTTCAAGTATCTCTCAAGGTGAAGACCGGCGAGAAGGAACCCCCACAGATCATCGAGAAGCTTAAGAGCGTCAATGTGAGGGAAGGAGATGCCGTGGTGTTGACAACAAGCATCGTCGGTAATCCAACGCCTAAGATCACCTGGTATAAGAACGGCAAACCAATGACTGAACACAAACCAAAGAAGACTGATGATGAGTACACTCTAACAATAATTCCAACAACCAAAGACGATCAAGCAGAGTACACTGTTAAGGCTGTTAATCCTTTGGGAACAGCCGAAACGACCTGTACACTCACAGTCGAAGGTATTCTTGAGAAAAATAAATATACAGCTTCGCTTCTTCTTCTTCTTTATTTCTTAAAACACTCCCCGCTTTTGCCGAATTGTAACATTTATTTATGTTTCTCATTTACTGATAGTAATAATTATTTATTTGTTTAGAATGCGTTATACCAAAACCGGAAGCACCCATTTTCGTTGAACGATTCCAAGAACTCGTCGTTCCAGAGAAGGGAACCATTCGTTTGGTTGCCAAAGTTATCGGTAATCCAGTTCCTGAAGTTACTTGGCTGAAAAACAATGCACCTCTTAAGAAATCTCCGCGCATCAAGATGTCGTACGACGGAGAAAACATCGAATTGGTCATCAAGGATGCCGACTCCGAAAAGGACACTGGTGACTACAAGTGCGTGGCCAGCAATCCAATCGGTAAGACTTCGCACGGCGCAAAGGTCACCGTCGATGTCGACGCCAAATTCACGAGGAAGCTGAAGGAATATTACGAGAACACCGAATACGACACCCTTACGCTCGAGTGCGAGACTTCCCATACGATATCTACGAACTGGTACCACAATGAGATGGAAATCAGCGGCATGGACCACAGGGTCATCATTGAAGAGGGTAAAATCCACAAGTTGGTCATCAAGAACATCACCCACAAGGACATCGGCAACTATAAATGTACGGTGAAGAATCAAAAGACCGAAACCACTGTTAAGGTGGTGGAAGCTAAGGCTGAATTTATCAGGAAACTCCAAGATCTTGAGGTCACGGAGAAGGAAATCGCCATCCTTGAAGTCGAAATTTCTTCGGATGCTGCAAATGTGATATGGAAGAAGGAAGGTCAAACTATCGATACAACAACTGAAAGATATACCATCGAGAAACACGGTGGTATCAGGAAATTACTGATCAGGACCACTTCGATCCACGATGAAGGCGAATACAGTTGCGCATTGGTCGATGAGGAATGCAGCGCAGAAATCACCGTCATCGAATTGCCACCGGAAATTATTTCCAGACTCGAAGATCAGACCGTCAACAAGGGCGACAAGGCCGTGTTCGAAATCGAATTGACCAAAGGTGACGCTTTGGTCTCGTGGTTCAAGGATGACACCGAGATTCAGTTCTCGGAGCACATCCAACTTTCCATCGACGGAAAACGACAGAAATTGAAGATTTACAATTCCGAAATTATCGATCAAGCCACCTACTCTTGTCACGTCGGCAAGCAGACTTCGAGCGCCACTCTGACTGTTTACGAACCGTCGCTTTCGTTCATCAGGAAACTTCCTGAAATCTCGAAGGTTCCGCTCGGCGAAGATCTGGAATTGATCGTCGAACTCTCAAGGGCCGACGTTGAATTCCACTGGCTCTTCAAGGGCGTCAAGATCACTCAGAGCAGCAAGTACACCTTCCGCTCGGAGAGGACGGTCCACAGGTTGATCATCAAACAGTGCACGCGGGAAGAGGAGTACGACTTCAGCTTCGTCGCGGAAGACATAAGCACATCCACTAGAGTGGTAATCGAAGAAAGACCATCTCCGCCAAGGGGACCTTTGGATATCTCCGGAATGAGCGCCACCTCATTCACGCTCTCTTGGCAACCTTCCTTAACTGACGGCGGCTCAGAAATCATAGAGTACATCGTCGAAATTCGCGATTCAAAGAAGACCGAATTCAAGAAGATCGGCGGCACCAAGGGCAAAGTGACGGACATCTCCGTCAATTACTTAGAGAAAGATCACGGCTACAATTTCAGAATCACTGCCAGGAATTCGGTAGGTCTCAGCGAACCGTATCTTCCACAAGAGACGATCATCGCAGGCTCGAGAATAAGTAAGTTGCAATTTTATATGCATCGCTTAAATTTTATAACGCTTTTTCGCAATAGGAATTAACTACCACTTTGCTAAAACCGAAGAGACTTTGTATTGCTTGCTAGGAATTTTTCCGCCAGCTAAAATTAATTATATGAGTAAGTGCTCAATCGCTTTTGCCTCGCTTTATTTATATTTTAATTGCGAACGCTTTGGGATGAGTGCTAATTTCTCTGATCTGATGTTCGCAGCTCCACCATCACCACCCGAAAATCTACAAGTCAAGGATAGCACCAGCAGAAGCGCTACAATTACCTGGGAACCTCCACTTAACAACGGCGGTTCTGAAATCATTGGTTACGTAGTCGAGAAAAAGCTGGAATTCATGCCGCGTTGGGAGAAGGTCGTCAGTTTGGAGTCCTTCACCTTGGAATACACCTTGGAGAATTTGAAGGAGAAGAGCGATTACGTTTTCAGGGTCTTCGCGGAGAATTCCGTCGGTTTGAGCGTTGCCGCTAACACGGAAGTTGTTCAATTAAGATCACATGCCAGTAAGATTTTGTCCCTTTAAATTGTGTAATTTCTTTATTAATTCTTGTTTCGTTCTGTGCAGCTGTACCAACTCCACCCACCGCCCCATTGGAGATGAGGACGATAGGACCGAACGCTTTGGTCATCGAATGGGGTGTGCCGGAGAGCGACGGCGGTGCTCCTTTGGAGGGTTACAACATCGCCATCAGGGATATCAAGAAGACGATGTGGATGGAAATCGGCAGGGTTTCCAAGGGCGTCTTAAAATTCACCATCAGAGATTTGCAGGAGGATCACGATTACCTCATCAGAATCTTCGCGAGGAACGAGATCGGTTTGAGCGATCCATTAGAATCGGACGAACCGTTCAAGGTTCTTCCTGGAACTGGTGAGTTGAAATTGAACCGCTCTTCAGCAGACATCATCGACAATAATAATTCGTGAATCTGCAGAAGGTGATCAGGAGGACTTCAGGGAAGGCACGGACAGGGAACCGACCTCGTACAGCATTTCGGAACCAACGACTTCGTGGATGAGGGATCACAACATGGACGCGGACATCCGCTCCTACGCACGAGGAACATTGCTGAGAAGAGACGAGTACTTCTTCAAGATTTGGTGTTACGCCAAGCAACTATTCAAATAGACCTAAACCTATTTCATACATATATTTAATTTTGTTTTCGACGTTTTATTTTTCATTTTTAAGATGTATATACTTTTTGAGAACTATTAGTTTGAGTAGTCATATTTTTTATAACGACTGAGACCGAAGATGAATCAACTTTCTTCTTCCGGTCTACTACATCCGAAACGCGTTTTCGCTCGCCGCGGAGGAATCTTCAATATGATCCGTGTTAACATCCTAAAATTGCGAATTGCGAGACGAACAATGATATATATTAAAGATTTCGTCCAGTGCAGATCGAAACGCGCTTCGGCCCTTACGAGATTTTTACCTTAACTTATGTCTTTTATTTATCGATTTAGTAACTGTGATACCGATTGATACGAATCCTAGATTGCGAGAAGAAAGAAAAACAATGAAGAAAAAACACTAAGACGATATGAATGAACGCACCGAAGAGTGCATCAGTTAGTTTACTTTGTTTATATATATATATAATGATGTTAATTAATTTTGTTCCCAGTTTTCTTTAATTCTTACGACACTTTAATCACTTACTACTATTATGTTAAGCATGCTTTTATCCTTTAATTCTGAAAATTTGCGTCCACCGGGCATTCGCACACTTTTGCCTATTATTTAGGGAGAAAATATAGGTGCAGCTAACATCTCTGCATGCGGCAAAGGTGTGTCCATGCCTCGAGGACACCTTGTATTTTACATAAAACGAACAAATAAATTAATAATTTAAACAAAAAAGCAAACAAACAAATAAATGATTATCCAACAAGTTTTATTACACAAATCTTTCCTAGAACACTTCACATTATAAATAAAAGTTTCAAACTTAAAATATATTCAAAATAACGCATCAAAAGAAAAGACAAAAATTTGAAAATTTTCCATAATTTAAAATGTAATCCTTATTTCCAACGATTAAAACATAATGCAGATAATACGCATATATTTTTCAAATAAATAATAATACATATAATATAATAAAAATATAATACTTCTAATGGTCAAAAAACGTAAAATATAATTCAAATTTTACTGATCAGACTTAAAGCCGAAGGCACGCTTGATGCCGCTAAAGATGCTGTTCAACCTGAAGCTGAATCCGCGATTAGAGTTCACATTTTCATTGCCGAAGACAAACACAGTTTGATCGACCTCTGGTTTCTCATCAAGGCCAACCACATCTATCTCCTTGCTGAAATGATGGCGAAGAGGAAACAAACTGTCTTTTCCGTCCTCGCAATCGGTTCCATCCCTGTGGATCGACTTCCTGCAGGACAGCTTTATCGGAAGGCAATTAACACCGTCGCAACTGTCATCGTACCTGATCATCTTTCCGTCCTCCCTTTCCACGTTCTCCTCCGTTCGCCTGCGTTTCCTAATTCTGCTCACGCCCGGACTCACGCCGACGTCCATGTACGGTCCGAGATTATCCTTGCCAGCTGGTCGCCTCGAAGAACTTCCCTTCCTCAGCGTGTTCCTATTCCGAATGCATTTAAAAATAGATGTATTTATAACGTCTATCCACTCGTCCGTGTCATGAACCTTCTGGTGATGAAGCACAACGCTCTCATCGTGACAGGTGATCTCGAACATCTTCGTCTTGGTATTCTGCGTCACCTTGCATTTATTCAGCGGATATATCGAATGGCACTTGAGCGAATTCGGCATGCACAGATTGGACTTCTTGATTTGACAAAGCATTATTATATCGCTCATCAACACCAAATACACTTTCTGAGTGTTATTCCTCTTTGGTATAGTTTGCACTAACATTCCCTCCTTGATCAACTTCCTCCCAGGCTGGATAACCAACTCTTTACCATTCTTCATGCACCGCAGCAATTCCAAGAGTCTTTGCGAGTTTTCCCTTTCCTCCACCAAAGTATTTATGTGTCTTGCAACAGCTTCCAATTTTTTCAAGGAATCTACAAATAAATTTCAATTATATTAACCTCATCACAAAATAAAACTAAATAATACCTTTCAAAATATCGTAATCAGGTTCAGAACAATTGGTGTTATCCAAAACTTGCTTAAGCAACATACAGTATCTGGGAATTCTCTGAATTGGTGTTATCAGCAATGATGATAACTTTGCCTGCACTTCTGGGCGGCTCTCCTGATTGAGCAGAAACCCTGTAAACTTTTTATTTGTCTCATATAAATTCTTCAAAGTATCCAAGCAATTCTTATAATCGTATGCATAAACTGAGTACATTTTGAAGAAAGGTGCAAGTTTAGAGAAAGCCGCTGAAACACTCATCAGGTCATTTTTGAGCTCATTCAAAAGTTCTCCATTCACTTTATAAATGTTATCAATGCTTCCAAAGAGAATTTCAAACTGCTCCTGTCCGATAATACCCTTTGATTGGAGGGGTTTCATGAAGAAGTTCATTATAATTTCCAGTTGATTCAAGTAAGCCACTTCGCTGCTGAGTATCTCTTGCACTGCTTGGTGTTTTCTCTTCATTCTTCGAGTTTCGATGTCAGTGGTATTGATTTCGTCCAGTGCTGAGAGGAACTTTTCTTTGCTCTTCGATGTAAGGATATTCCTCTCATTAATAACATTTCTTAATTCAGCACTGAGTGCCAGTTGGGCCTTCGGGGTGCATTGCTCCAGAAGCACGTAGCACGGCCTGATCTTCACCCCTTCGTCGTTCATTGTTTCTAACTTATCGTCACTCAACAATACTAAACGTTCACATAAAATTGATGCATTAAGTAAACAAAACCGTTAACACAGCCATTGAAATTTTCAAAACTATTTTAAAGGTACATCAGGCTTACCAACAACTTATTAGTTTATGTAACACAACGAAAGAGCAACGGAAGGACGATAAAATATTTTAAATTATTGTAAAATCAACGGTTTATTCTTCAAATTAAATTATTATATTATCAACAATAAATTAATACCAGCAATAGATTACAATATAATCAAATAAATTTTCGCAACACATTAATTACAGCATTAATTACACAGAAGCAATTACCAAAATGTCAACTATTTATCTTACTTTAATTTAAACGCTATTTGATTTGCTTAATTATTGCATTAACGAAATTATGAATAAATTAAGTTTATTTGCATGCACCATCTAGCGCGTAGCGGTAGAACTACTGGTAATTTGAAATAACGGAAAATAATTTTATAAACTCGATAAAAATGTATTTAAATTAAACTATATTTCTGTTATTCTTGTTTAATCGATGACATGAATTCGTTGATCGTCTTTTCGCACAAATCATTATTCCAGATTCCTCCGATTTTAAAGTGGGAACCAATGATGAATGCGTTTGCGTCCAAATAGGACTTGTAATTGGATTTAGTAATACCGGAACCGATTATAACCGGAAGTTTAACGCTCTGCTTTAGCCGTTCAAGTTCTTCAACGCTTGCAGCAGCTCCGGTCGCCGTGCCAGTAAGAATTATACCATCGCTGCGGAAGAATTCAGCGGCTTTCGCCGTTTCCTCCAATGAAACGTCGCTCGTTATTGCGTGAGAACTGTAACTCATTAATTAGTTCAAAAACTATAACTATACTTGAATAGTTGACCTGTGTTTCTTCTTTATATCGGTGAATATTTGTACGGAATCGGCTCCGATTTGTTTCCTGAAACGCAGCAAAGTTCCAGCGTTTGCATCCGTAAAACCTTCATCAGCCACATGACTGAAAACAAATCCTTCCGCTCGAATGTAATGAAAGTTAGAGGCTTGAGCTACAGCCAACGCCTCTTTATTTCCTCCTGCTAACACCTGCAGGAAATTTATATATTTAAGCACTTTTTATGCATGAAACTTTATACCTGCACTCCCAAAGGTATATTTTCAGCAATTTTTTTTATTTCTGTGCAAATCCGACTCATCATGGCCACAGTTTCAGGCTGAAAATTTTTAGGTTGAACGTATGGAATATCGTGCATATTCTCCACTAAAATCGAATCCTAAAATATCTTGTTTTATAATTTATTAACAAGATATGTTTAAAATACTCACAACATTATTTTTAACGTAGATCTCGGTTTCGTAACAAGCCTTGTCTATAATATTTTGAGTATTCCCAGAATATAAAGGAGTACCTATCATAATTTAAATAAAAACTTTAAATTAAACACGTATTTCAAAATGGTGATACTATAGTTGCCTAAAGTAAGTTTTAATTAAACTTTTTGTAAAAAGCGCGCGCGCAATAATTTTAAGCGCTCAAAATATTTTTATTATTAAATAATACGATTTTTTTTTTCGTAAAACTAGTTTTAAATTTGAAGATTCTACTTAATGGAGGATACAACAAGTTGCCTATAATAACGGGTTGCCAGTAAGTATTTTTATAAAGTCAAGATTAGGTACCTTGTGCGAGATAGGGGTAAAGTTTGTTGAAAATACCCGAAGATAAACTTACCGGGAAGTGGAAGAACGTGGACCATTCCGATAACGGAGCTCCTCTTCTGCGAAAACAGAGTTTGCAATCTCTTGGCCATCCTCTTCCACCGAGATATATTGCGCGTAAGTATGAAGATATTAAGTTAGGTTAAGCTCTGGAAATCTATGTATGCAACCATGTTTGATTATTGTGTAACAAAATCATCAAATTTGAATATATTATAACAGTAGTTTATTTTTAAATTGAATACAGTGTATATTCTATTTGCTTTGATAAAAGTTTACTTTTAGTTCTGGTTTGAAATATACGTATTTGTATTACAAGGTGTTTACTTAATTGTTGTAAAAGGTTTCAAAAGAAAATATATGTTTTTAACTAAAATATAACAAATTGTCAAACAAACTTTTTTCTAAATTTCCCAATAATATAAGCATTTTTAAATGATTATCTTAATCTTCAGTTAATATTTTTCATTATTTTGCAAATACAAGGAATAAATAAAACGAAGTGGATTCAACAGAAGTAATTTTTATTGTTTAAACGTATTTTTTGCCTTGTTTCGTTCACTTATGTAACTTTTTTTTGCTCAATTTTCGTTTTTTCTTGAAATCAGTTTCTTTCATCTTCAATACAATTACAATTTCTTTCAGAAGTCTTACAAATAAATCGAAAAAAAACTAGTGAACATTGTGAAAAAAAAATGGTAATAATTGTTTGACTCCCATCTCCTCTTCCTCTAAACACACAGAGAGACAGACAGACACACGCGCACACATCATCAATTTTGTAGTAAAATAGTTCTGTATTTGTATAATAATTCTTTCATTTTTTTTTTACATTATAATTATATATATATATATCTTGAACATCTCTATAGATCATCAAGATTTTATGTACACGTTTAGAGATATCGTCGAGAAAATGAAGAAAACACATTTTCGAGGAGAAACACACTATGTACTCACTCGTCCGACTACATTTACATCATCATCATCATTATTATTATTAATATTACAGTATCGGTGTATTAATATTGTATATCCTAAGTGCATAACCAAGCTTTCCGTTCATTTTTCTTATCGTCGTTAATCTTCGTACCTTACAAAAATAACATACTATAAATATATTCAATAATTACACAAGTCATCTTAATACACGCACACTAAATCCAAAAATTGACACAGCAAATATTAAATATTCTATAAGAATAAACGTTTACATATCTGTTTATTTCCCTTATTATATATTTATATATATATATTCTTTTTTTTTTGTTGCATTATTCAGTTCGAATAAGGTTTTCTTGAATCGTTATGTCTATTTTTTTTTAGTTAGCCCAATAACTTATAGTGTATACATAATCCTCCGTGAACTAAGTGGTAGTATGTACATTTATCTAAGGGAGAAGGTGCGAAAACTGAAAACCGAAACGTTTGGTGTGCGGAGTTAAGAACAAACAAAGAAAATCGCGGGAGGGGGTTTGTTTCCATTCAGTCGTTTTCCTGATCCGAGATTGAAAAATCCAGAAATTTTGTACTGTGAGGTTTTCATTTTTTTTTCTTTGCATAAAACACGAACGAACGAGGAGAAATTCTACCGGTCTGCGATTTAAACAAAGAAAATAATAATAATATGAGAAAGAGAGATAAAATAATAATTAAAATTAACATGTAACATCACAGTAAAAAAAATATGAATCTACGTGTACTATATAAGTAATAATTGTACAAGTATATGTTTGTGTGTCCTGTTATTAATAATAGTAATTATTATAACAATATTCCTAAACGAGGATACATGCACACATATGTCTAAATTAATTAATAAAAAAATATTCTTGTTGCGCTTCGCGAAAAATTAAATTAATTGACGTAATAATAGTAAACAAACAAAATATATATATATGTATGTATGTATCATATCTAGAACTAAACGGAAATTAATTAAAAGAGATGAGAAAAACGTTAAGTATGTACAATTCGTTAACAACTAAAAAAAACATAATGCCCTAACAATACGAGAAACGAGTAAAAAAAACAAACTTAAATTAAATTAAACATTACGTGTGTGTGTTGTGTATGTATATATATATATAATTTTTTTTTTGTTGCGCCCCTGTACACGTTCCACTTTATCTGGGATGTGAATGTTCGAAAATATTTATTTCATTTTTAAGAAATTATTTAAAAAAGATTAATTAGTTTTGAAAATACGATTTTTCTTTTATTTTAATTTTTTTCAACATTACTTTTTTCTTTTCTTTTTTTTTTTTGAACACAACCGGTGCTTTGGTAATTTAGTCTAAAATCACATGTGCTTTGATTTCTTTACCGTTTAAACAAGCTGATTTTTTTTTACAAAGATTTACAAATTGTTTATTAAATAACCATTTTGATGGATGAACGTTGCAATAATATGTTTAATTGTGGGAAAAAAATAATCGATTGAGCTGTATTTATTATTCATTCGATTCTTGTTGCGTTGAGTTCATCCCCTAAGTGCGGTATACGAGATGAGAAATAAAAAAAAAGTAGTTATGGTGGAAGTACTAGCAATTGCTACATCCTAGTGTTTTTTTTTTCTTATCTTCTTTTTTTTTCTACACGGTGTCACCAGCTAACTAGTTAATTAGTTTGCTTAATCAGCGAAGCTTAATTAGGCGCGCGTGATGAGATTTATTTACTTCTTTTTTTCTGTTGGAGTGCTCCAAACCCAAAGCTATGTAATGTTTCCATTTGTATTTTACTCTTAATTAATTATTTATATTTTTTTGTTGTTTTCGATTAAAGGTTAGGGGCTGAGATCTATCGATTAATTAATTAATTAATTACAATTAGGGGTTTAAGAATTATGTTTGTGTTCTTTTTTCCTCTCTTTTTGTATTTTTTTTTTGTCATATCTTATCTTATGTTCCTGCTGGTTTCTGTCGGAAGGGGAGATTGTTGCTTCTTCTTAATTATTTTTTTTTGTGGATTTTTTTTTACTTCTTCTTTGTTTGATGTTATTTTATTCTTCGTTTCTTCCGTTCTTAGTAGCACTTGCGGTTGTTGTTGGCGTGGGAGCGAGTTGCGCCCTGCGAACGCTCTCCCCTTCTGAGCCGTTGATTGCGGCAATTTACTTCACGAGCCTTATTGTTGCGCTCAAGGTAGCCGCGCTTCAGAGACTGGCAGGCCTTCTGAATCTGCACCTGCAACAATACCATCACTCTTTGTACTACAGATTCGTATTGAAATTGGACCAAAAATAAGTTCGTAATTTGATAAGATTTGAGTCCTCATTATTATATGAATTATTATTGAAATTAGGTGATTTTGTTTACCTTTTGAGCTTGTTTCCTTTTAACACCCTGCATTTCTTCTTGACTGAATAGGTGTACCCTGTGCCTCCTGGGCTGCTGAGGTTGCTCCTGCGGGGCTTCCTCCTCCGGCGCCTGCACCTCCACGAAGCCGTCTTCGACCTCGGCGACTTCCTCCTCATCCTCCACCGCGTCCAGCAGGTTGTGTCTGCGCAGCGCCAGCGCAGGAGGCTGATGGTACACGCTCATGCTGGGGTGCTCGATGAGGAGGTTCTCCAAGGGGGATGTTTCCATGTGGACGGGACCCGCGGACACGAAGCACGGGGGCGGCGTGAGGAACCAGGACTCTTCCATCGAGCTCGGACATCGCAGGGAGGACGACGAACTTGCCCTGGACAGACGCGTCGTCAGGCTGCGCGAAAGTCAAGATTTGTAAGTAGTAAAAAGTCGCACGTCGCAGATGCGAGATGAAGGGTGTGTATATAATTACTTGTGTTCGCTTTCGCTGTCCTCCGAGCTAACTTCAGAGTTGCCCTCGCTGTCCCGGTCCACCAGCACCCATTCATCGTCGGATTCGCAGGTTGTCAGTCTTACGTTGTTGATGTTGCTTTTGGCTTCTTCACCTCCTTCGGCCGCGTCCGTTGTCACCTGGTTATTAGTCGATGTTCCTAACAGGTAGTTGGCCAAGCTGGTGAACATTGTCTGCAACGAATTCAAAACATTCCAACTTTTATCATCTCCGAAAGCGAAAATCAAAAAAAAACATTAAATAAAAATAAAGAAACGCCGCACGTGCGCGCTCCCAAAACCGATGCCAAACAAACAAAGAGACGTATTTTTAAAACGAGTCGCGAAGAAGAGGAGAAAGAAATAAAGAAGAGACAAACAAATAATAATAATAAATGACCGTCGTAATCCTCTCGCCTTCCGAAATTTGCAATTGAAAGGTGCATTGAACACCACCTCTCTTTATTTCTCTGCGGAGGAATTCGAAACGTGCTCTTCAAAAAAGGGCCACCGCTCGCATTTACCATCTGCCTCTTCATTATATTTCTCTCGCTGCGCGAAAATTCTATATCCCATCAATTATTTCCAGCTGCTCTTGCAGCATCGCACACCACATACTACACCAAACGAAAATATCCACGCGAATTTCGATCCCAATTTGCTACGCTCGATCGTAGTTGGCGAAAACTGCTACACGTTTCAATCGCAAGTAAACTCACTCATTGAGATTTTCATCCAAAAACCTTCCAGCTCGTGTTTTTTTTTTGTTGTTATTTGTTGTTGCTCTTCCTTTAAACTTGAAACTTGATAATTTTATCCGCTATTAACGTCGAGTTTATTATAGTAAAACTCAACTCAAATCCGATTCAAATTTTTATTTGTTTATCCCACTCATTCAATTATTGCACCGCACATGCCACTAGATTCAGAACTTAAATATTATATAAAAATGTATCGTGCAGACAAGACAAACGTAATATGAATTATTCTTATCGTAGATTTTCGCCGTTTTTATTGAACTCAATTCCATTCGATTATATCCAATTTAGTAAACTATAATTATGGACGATATCAACAAAAAGAAAAGAAAGTAATTTATTTATACTTGATAAAATTAATACTGCGTGACGTAACGAAAATATTCCAGTGGAAAAATCATGAACTGTGTCATAAAGCATTAGTGTGTAGACAAGGCAAATAGAATATACAGAGAGTGCTACAATGTATACAACTGTTTCACCCTCCTGCATTTAACACCAGAACTGAAATTGTAGGCCTGGCGGATGGATTTTTACGATCTCCGAGGCCGTTGTTTACGTCGATTTCATTTCGAGACCCGGAATCAATGTTGCTCGGAACCAACTGATTAGATTATGGAAGCAATATTCGATGCGTATTTCCAAAAAAAAAAAAACTCGAATAAAATACGTTTCTTTCATTATGTTACTCAAGATTGCATTGAATCGCTTGCTAACTATTGCACAAACGTGTTACGATGCATCATTTTCTGGTTCGTGTTCACTTGTTTCGTCGGCAGCTAAGCGACGATTGATGACGTAAACTTTAACTAACGAAAAACCTGCATTTGTTGCCATTGGAAATCGTTCGTTTATTTCCTACCGCATGAACCATTGTAATGCAAAATTGAAATGTGTATTTCTTTTATGTTTTAGATTTGTTCGCGCGAGGCGAGCAATTTGATTACGTGAATTGATGGATAGAGAAATAGAGGAGGAGTAGCAGCAGGAAAAATTGCCGTGCCGAAAATTAGAGCCGGAAGAGAGGCGTTCGTGTAAAAATAAAGTATCGTAGACTTTGACTTTGGGAGTTTGTTCTGGCTTCGGGATTTTCTTGGCAGAGGTGAGCAGAAATTCGGAGAAAGGTGGTGTATCGATGAAACAAAATTAAAGTAATAAAAATCGCGTGGGCCTTGCACGAGCCAACTCCATTGTAATACGCGCTCGGAGTTTAACGGATTGCGTTGCGTTGCGCAATCGGACGAAGGAAATGGAAAAAAAAATATAAATAAATAAAGTATTGTTTTTAACGTTATAATTGTTAATGTTACGCTGGTGCAGTGCAAAATGAATGCATGACTCCGCTTCGAGACTCGTTCACTGCGGTGCGGTGCGACGAGTGCATTCATTTTATTTTTTTTCGTTGTTATAATTATTGGTTGGATGCAAATGAATAATTGATTAGCGAATATCAGATGATGTGAATTTCGTGCGAAAACCGAATCGGACGTACAAAAAAAATCTAAATTTATTTTGCGTGGGATGTGGAAGAGAAGGATTTTGCGTAATTGCAGACGGCGGAATAATCAAGTGCGATGATTAAAAAAAAAATATATATATTTATAAAAGGATAAATCGAGGATTTGTTAACGTCGAGGCGAGAATGCAACGAGCCGAAAGGTCAGACGCGAAGCTCCTTTCACAAATTTGCAACAAGTTCGTCATTGTCCTTTTTTTCTGCTTCTTCAATTTGTTGTTTTTTAGCCCACTTTTGTTTACAAACAATTGAAATGTTGCTGTTGCCGCGGTGTCTGGGCCGACCGCGATCCGCTTCCATTATATGTTGAAGCCGTAACGAAAATAGGAAAACGCTTGGAAATGACGCGAACGGGGAAAAACGACGATGGAAAGAAACGGAGAGGAGCAGGAAAATGAACGGAGCTGAATCGAAGCCAAAGCGTGTTGCGTAAGCACCGAAAAACCTAAATATACACCCCGAAATATCCGGATGTTTGCTGTTCTTTGCCCGTTCGATTCCGCGGATCGAACGCGATTGTGTAAAATTTTGAATTTGAAAATTCCTTTAGGGATTATTTACCGTGTACTATTGTATGTTGTTTCTTTTGTAGTTTGGATCTTGTTGGTTGTTGTTCTTGTTGAGGAAGAATGGAAGGTGCAGAGAGCACGGAGCGGCGGACTTGACTTACGTGAGTTTGTTGCGATTCGAGCGAGAGATCAGAGCACAACTGACAGGTCTGACCCTGTACAGCTGATCGTGGGGCGTCGCGGCGTTGCGAGGGGGGCTTCAGTCAGCTGTTCCAGCAGCTGGTGTGAAGGCGCAAGCGTGATCACTTTATCTTTGTTAATATTGACTAGCCAGCGGTTTTCTGCTGGTTCTGTTCTGGTACGGAGGAGAAGGACGGGACATGCGATGGTGGTGAATGAAGAGTGGAGGAGGAGAAGGACACTTTTCGCGAATCCTCCTCCACCCTTCTGGTAGGAGAAGAGAGACAAAGCGAGGCGCGAGCAGAAAAACGCAACGTGATGCAACGTTACTGTTACAAGTTCAATGTTAACTCTATTCGAATGTTGTTGTTATTGTCATTGAGGAGGTACAACTTTTTAATTTATTTTGTATCCTCCATATAGACTAATTACACGGAATGGTGTAATTGCAATCCTTCGTTTCGGGGGGGTTCGCAAGAATAGATATTTGTTTTG
Organism: Nicrophorus investigator; assembly: GCA_963457615.1. Taxonomy (NCBI): domain Eukaryota; kingdom Metazoa; phylum Arthropoda; class Insecta; order Coleoptera; family Silphidae; genus Nicrophorus; species Nicrophorus investigator. The sequence continues at coordinate 905,250 of OY735142.1, forward strand.
CGTACGCGCACGGCCCCAGCTCGATTCCAATTTAACTTGACCAAAGTTTCAGCATTCCTTTCTTTGCACGCAAGCTTCGCCAATATTTATTCCATATTGTGCAACATTGGACATTGCTTCAGATACACTTGCATACATTTAATAATAAAAAAATAAAGAACAGAAAAATATCATGTGTAAATAACTAAAGATCAAGTTTATTATAATCTACTCGATATGCTCATTTATTATATCATTTTTATTGTGTAATATTGAGCATATTGCTTTAAGTAACATTTATTTACATTTTTAACTCAAAGAAAACGTACAAATTGCTTGAAAATAACAATTTGTTATCAACATTGTAAGAAATTGCAATCAACATACATTCTGAAATAATCATTACAGTTATTATATCATTTTCAATAACATTGTCCAACATTGAAAATAACTAAATTTGATCAAGTTTATAGAGTTACCAAGAATTGATATATCAACATTTTATTAAGTAATTACAAGACTATAACTTTTTGGAAATGTTTTAATGATTTATTACATAATTTTAAAAAAAGTATAAAACTTAATTATATTACAAATTTTGTTATGACTAGTTTGCAACAAAGCATTTGCAACTAATAGAAATACAACTCTGCATGTTTTTCTTTCTATTTCATTATATATTGCATAAATAAAATTAGTTTTTTTTTTAGTAAAAAATCAATATTATAATAAATTTATAATATTTAGAAAGAGTTTGTCTATAAATCAAATTGATTTGCTCAAAAATTATTGACGTACATAAATCCCAGTAGTTGAGTGTTGAAACAAAAGTGTTTTCGTTTAGATCACGAATTATTGGAAAGCAAAAGAAACAATAATAATGATGATGATGATGATAAAAGAAAATACAAAATGAAACAAAAACTGAGCGTACGATTATTAAATTCAAGGTTGCCACTCGTGCTATAATTATAGCCGTGATTTAATATGTAGATCAAGAGACAACAGGCAATAGAACACTTCTGCACGGCTTGCAGATTTCCTCCTCTTTTTTTTCGCCGTCTTTTGTTATATTTCTCGAATCGACGATATTCAATACGAATTAATTATGATGCGAGTAAATCGTAATTACGGAAGGTGGGATTTCGCTACCGGTTATGTTAAATGAGTTTCAATCATCAGTGTAAATAATGACTACAATTGGGTCAGACGTTAATAAATACACAATCGAAACGATATTTTTTGTGCTCCTTTTAAAAGATGGTCTTTTAGTTATTAATTGATCCTAAGAGATGAAAATACCAGGTAATAGTTGCTGCTAGTTCAAGAGAAATCGTATTTTTTTTAGGTCGATCCTAATAGTAAAAATGGAGCGACGTTATTAGGATTCATTATGTGCCATTCGATTTTAATAACAATTTAATGACCTGCGTGGGATTCTCATCTCTCTCTCTCTCTGCTCTCCGTCTTCGCCGTAGCAGAATCTCCTCCTCCTCCATTGACTTTATCCCTGAACTTTGCCATTTGCGAACGGTAATTTTTATTGTGCGCTCGTGGTTTTCCAATCCAGGCCCGGTCGCCTCATTTCCGAACGCAGCTCGCACCGCAACAAACGCAACTGATGCATGATCCTATTTTTTTTCTCTCTCTCTTCCCTCTTAACCAAAATAATTAACAATTTTCTCCATATCTAATTACGTTTATTTTTCGTTCCGTTCATCGATAGATAAAGGAAAATACCCGGATGGAACGTGTCATCATCCAGTGATATCAGCGGAGTTTTAGAACAAAGAAAACGTTCGTTATCGGAGGCCGACACGCGGACTGAGGACAGAGATAGAAAGAAAGAGTGAAACGATAAGAGTGAACGAGGTAATAGCGTTTTCGCGAAAGAAAGGTAATTGGATGAAAATTTCTTCAAAAACAAAATGTGTGTGTGTGTGTGAAACCGCGCTTTGTTCGATTGAGGCCAATCTCTAAAGAGAAGAGAATTTGTACGCTGTTGAGGTCGTAAATAGGTCCGAGACGAAAATACCGTTTCCAAACGTCCAAATGAAACTTCCATTTTATAATTGATTTCAGCGCCACGCACCATTTCAAATCATTAACTAAGCTAATTGCTAACGAACTAATTTACTGAAACAATTTTCAGTGAGCGGACATTTTGGATATTTCCGAGAATCGTTGGAATTACGTAACTTTTTCGCGTTGGCGATCCCCGCATAACGTTGTTTATATTTACGTTGGATCTCTCTCTCTCTCTATGACATAGACCTCGAGGCCAAACATTCGTTTAAGATCAAGTTTATTTCGGAATCGAAACGAAAAGTTGTTTTCCGTTGCGTTGTTCTTCAAAAAAAAAAAAAAAATGAAAAGAACGAATAGAAGAAAATATTTTCGTCCACCTTTTTTGGCACACCGAATCATTATTTCAGCTTCTATAATCGAACCGAACGAAGATTACAAATCATTATCTTACACCGTATTTATAGATCAACTTTTGTTTACGCACTGTTTTCATTCTGTCGCATCTGTTTACGCGCCGTTTTATAATAGAATTCGAACTTTGATTAAGTTTGATTGGACACGATCGAAGTTCGTAAACAATAAAACGTTGCTACTTTTAAAAATTACTAATGCAATTATTATCATCCAAATGTTACGTAAAGTCTGTGTACCTTTTTTTTCTCATTATCACCGCTTCTCATAAATTTCGTGAGATGATAGCGCGTTGTTTACATGCCGAATCGCAGTCATAACAACTATAATTCTTTTTGGATTCGTTTCGAAAAAGTTTGTTGGTCGTGTGATTTCGAAAAATACTAATTTTCCGGATAACTTCCAGTTTTTCTTGTTGTTGTTCTTGTGTTTGTTATTTTTTTCTTTCTTCAATTAACTAAACGGGAATAATTGATGGGAGGGAGGTCGTCGACCCGGAAAGGTCAGTAAATTTAAATTCAAAACGCGCGAATCGATATGAACGAACGCGCGTCTCTATATCCCTGTTACGATTCGAAATGGATTTCCGTTGATTCCGAGGGAATGTGTGTCAAGATGATGATTCCAGCTAGAAATAGAGAGAAAGAGGAGAATCACTCACCTTTGGGTTTGGATGTCGCGATGCGTGAAGACCAGCGTCGCCTTGCTTCTTGTTATTTTTCGTTTGCGTTTCCTTCTTCTTATTTATTGATTTGGTTCCGAAAGAGGTTGAAAACTTGAGGTCCGAAAATAAGGTATATGTAAAATAATACTCTGGGTCGTATGTATATTAAAAGGGGTTCAGTTCTGTTTTTAAATATTTTTTTTGCTTTGTTTGAATACTGGGAGTTGCTGTTGCTGAGAGAGGTTCTTTTCTTTGCTGAAATCAAAAAAAAAAAAGAAATAAAAAAATAAATTCAGGTAATTATTTGTTGTGCTGGATCAGGTATTTCAAGTTGAGTTTAGACAATGCGTATTTTATGGCCGAGCGATGCGGTCGTCGGTCTTCCGCGAAACGGAAACGCCTAATAACATTGAGAGAATTGGTCATCGCGGAAAAAGGCCGTGTGCAGAGGGAGAAGGAGGAATATGAAAGAGCGGAGGAGTTGCGTATTGGTTTTCGAGCGTGCACCTGTATGTAATTCGAGAGTAATGACGATGACGCAACGATAAGTTTATTGCATTTGCGGCGATCGAAACGGGCGAGATTTGCGGTCGCGTAGCTGTTGTCGTTGTTGTTGTTGTTGAGCAGCATCCGAGGTGTAGAAGAAGTTTAAAGAAAAGCATCTCTTTCTTGGATGTAGCGGATGTGTTCCGACGACGACCGCTCGCGATGGCTGTCAACAGGTGAACAACAAAGGAGTCAACCTCCGGGATCGTTAATTACTGAAACCTCCTCCTCGTCGTCTCTTTCTCTCTTCTTCCTGTGCTGCCGCATCCATCCGAATACTGTTACATTTTGTTTAATTCATCGCCGTCGTCGTGCATTTTCGCATCCTCCTCCAGGTCTTCCGTCATGCGTGCACGCGTCATCATCAACTGGATTTAGGATTGGTTTGGATCGGCAGTCTGTCTGTTGGCCAGGAAGTCATCATCATTAAGGCCCCTCGACGCTTCTGTGCGTTTCATTGAAATGCCTTTTCACATAACTGTGAATCGCTTCCCAGTAGCATTAATCTAACGGTGAAAAGGGTGTCTTTTGCCGCTGCCGACCGTGGACCTTCCTTCTGTCCGGGTGGTGCCCCATCCGTTGTTAGCACACTTTGTTTAGATCCAGAGGGTGTCTCAATAACAACAACAGCATAAACACGTGTTCATTGTTACCATTTAATGGAAAATTCCCGCTCGAAACGTTTATTTTTTCGACTCCCCCTTCGTCAACTCGGGGGGTTGACACATCTCTCCGTGTTTATCCACCCACGCATTGCTCAATGTACATTAATTCTATAAACCATAACATTTCTCTCAAAGCCAATTATGTAATGATTTCATTAAACATACAACAAATGTTTCCTATCTTTAAGAAGAAGAAGAAAAAAGTATTCAAGATGCGTCTCAAAATATTATTTCATAACGTTTCTTCACTAAAACTTGCAGGAACATCTGGTTTTAATTGGGTCGATCTTTGATAAATTCCAGATACTTAACTTTTTTTCTATTTTTTTCGTCATCACAACTGGATGCATGAACTAATTTTAATGAGCTTAATCTAAAGAATTTCCCAGCAACGCGATAAGCCCTGGCATTTTCTCAACAGATAAAAGAGATACACGAATACGCATTTCAGCGCATCTCAGATCCGTTTGATGAATGGAGCACACAATCATCATCATGATAATGATACGGAAAATGATGATTCAAAATTTTTATGATTCACTAAGAAACGATTAATTAATATGATTTAGTAAATTATATATTTTTAATTACTTTTTTTACATTTTTTTGTCTGTTTGCATTATATTGGGTCAAAGATAATCTTTATAATTATTCGTTACAAATCACTGACTGGCGTTGTTTGATTTTTGGATTATGGATCGATGGAAGACGTTTATTCTATATTAAACAAAACTCACTTTGCTTTTGATGGAAATGGGGTCACTCAGGCGATGAACGAATCAATAAATAATCAAGTTTTGTCCTATTTCTTATTTTATCCATTACCTTCAATACACATATTTTGTATTAAATAATTAAAATATGAAGTTATTATATTTTTTAGATGAATACCAAAAAGATTATTAATTTAACAATAATCAAGTTTTATTCCATGTAATATTAGCACATTCTATACTTAATCTGTCAATTAAATTTTTCAAGAAATTTTATAAAAACTCATTATTTATTAGGATCAATTTTATAGAAATGCATTCGCAATTAAGATATTTAAAGTTAAATCTAAATATAAACCAATTAGCACTGAAATACGTGTTTCAGACTTATGATTTTCCATCATTGCTGCGTCGAAGAGCGTACGAAGAAGGAAAACAAAATTGTGATTACAGCTTACAGATTTGCATAATTATTAACCGTTGATTCAGTCGCGTCTCGGCTCATATTTTATTTAACTTTTTCTATCCTCGCATGAATCATAGAATTTTTATTTTTTCAATATTTCGTAACAGAACTAAGTTACGCTTGTAAATACGCAGCTGATTTGTTTATCAAAGTTTTATGGTTTTAGCGTGGTGGAAAACCGACAACGATAAAATTACTCTAAATAATCTAACGAAAGTACTGCCGCTCGTTATTGCTCTCTTCTCTGCTTCGGTCGGTCATCCGCGGTGAAATGGAGTTTTCGGAGCGCCGACTCCGCGAACCGAAAACAATTCGTCGCGAATTTAGAATATGAAAGCATGCAGCTGGCTAAGTGTGGCAATAAGGAAGTGACATTATTTTAATTTACTATTTCAATATTTTTTTTCATCCTGATTAATGAGAGCTTGTTGCGCGAAAGTTAAACAATTTTCAATTCAAAACAAACGTTATTTGAATAACGATAAAAACCGCACCAATATTTAACGCAATTAACTAACCAACCAAAAAAAGGTCGTGCGCTCGTAACGTTTGTCAAAGAACAACAACAATGCGACTAAACTTTTACAACAATTCCACGAATTGTTTACGCCGTTTCGTAATTAATTTTAACACAATACTGCGTTGCACTAATTTCTACAACAACAAAAAACAACAAACAATTAGAAGCAATGTTAATGGGAAAACAGAAACAAATAATTGTTGTTGCGTTTTTCCAATTCATTGGCTCATATCTATCGATTAGCCTTATCTAGGAACGCAATTTCGTATGAACAACGCAATTTTATATTTATTTTGATTAATGAAAATCCACTAAAACTAAATAAAATCATAATTTTATTTCTAGTTATGACGAGTCCATTATTAACAATTTCCTTATCTTCGAGATAAGTAGAACAAACCTAATGAGTAGTTAAAGTCATCAGTCATTTAATAAATATTTAATTTGATTCACCCATCCATTGCTTAACTAAATTGGCAAATTAATGGTTATTTCTCGTTTACGTAAAAGTGTATACGATTTGCATTCGTTGTTCGTCGAGAAAATCGTGTAAAGCCGAAGCGCGTTTATTTACATGCAAGAGAATCCAAAGGTTTTGCGTAGTTCCGAGACGAAATCACGCAATGATTCATTGACGGCCGTGATTTTGAATTGAATTGAACGCGATATTTTCATTATATTTTCCGATCAAAACAAAGCAATAAAATGCATAGTACGCATCCAACTTATTATTTCACACGATAACCACGTTCGTGGTTTAACACATGATTTTAGAGAAACATGTTGTGTTTATCAAACAATAATAGGATATTGGTGTTAATTAATAGGGAAACGCATTAAGTTTTAGGAAAAAAATAATAATCTACGTTTTAATTGATGATTTAATATCACAAATATTCTAATCTTAGTGTGTCGCATCTATAATTATAGTGTTTCCTTATGATAAATTTATTTTATTTTATATTTTTGCTCACTTTAATTAATTCACAAAAATAATATTATTTTTTTTCTAAATTAAACAATTTTTTTGATCAATTAATGTAAAAAAAATATTATTTTTTTCCAGAAATGATTGAATTTAGATTTATTTCTATATGTTGTGAATTACGTTGAAGAAAGAGTTAATTAAGTTTTCTTGTTTTGTTGTTTTGTTATGAATGAAAGTCTCTTTAAAAATAGTTGTTCTTAAAGCATTTACCTTTGGTGCGTTTGTAAATATCCTTGTTTATCTTCAGAAATATACTAAAAACTGTTCACTGGATCCACGAATTGTTTGTTAAATAAATAGTTTATGTATAAATAAATAAATATATGGTTTTCCTGTTTCGCAATAAATAAATATTAATAAGTTGTCGAGTCGTGCGTGAGAGTTGCGGGACTGCGAGTAGTAGTCTTTACAATGTGACGGTTCACTACTATACTAATATAGTATGAGCGGCGAGAGAGGCCTGATGATGATAAAACGCAATTATATTATCTCGTCGTTTGTTGTTGTTGTTTTTTGGTAGTGTGGTGGATGTTGTGCGTTATTTTTTCGTTAGCAATTCGCCAATGACGACGGCGTTCTCCGTCGGAATGATTACAGCAGCAGCGTTTGTTGCGCAAGCCAAACTATCTCACCTCCCTCTAAAACGACCCGAATTTTGTTGCTCTTCCATCGAAAAGAATACATAAAACTGAGAGACATCAAACGCGGAGAAAGTTCCGAAGAAAAAGAGTAACAAATAACGGATAATATAATCATTTCTACGATGATGACGAATTACGCTTTCTCTCCAAAGTTTGGTTTAGCAATTTAGGACTTCCAAAACAATTTAGTCCTAGTTTGCATTCAGCGCACGCAATTCGAATACATTGACCAAGTCCGAATTTAACGTAACGAATTACAATAACAAACAATTCATGTATTCGTTACATCTTAGCATCAATAAACGGTCCGTTCAACTTAACGAATTTCGACGCAAAATATTTACATATTTTTTTTAGAATTTTATTATCATTTGTATATAACCATAACAGTTGCCTTAACATTTTTTGAAGCAAACAAATAAACCTTTTTAGCAATTTTTTTTGGACGCGCGGCATTGGATTGTGCGGATTTGTCACGCGCCGCGAATAAATAATGTTAAGTTACAAATGCGCAAAAATTTTATTTTGCCAATGCCGTTTCTATTCGCGATTTGCATATCGAAAAAAAAAACGTCGCAAAACGACCGCCTCTCCAATCTACACCGTCTGAATTATAATCGATTAACAATTTGTATATGTTATACAGATTGAATTTACAAATCTTCGTAGCAAATTATTACTTTTGCTTATGTCACTTCTCATAATAAGTTTTTAGTTGGAAAACTAAAATTATCAAACGATTGTTTAATTAAATTTATCTTGTTTACACTGAAAATGCTCTAAATTAGTGCTAATTATTTGAGAATGCATTTCCAAAAATTTGTTCATTTTCCATAATTAGTTTTTACTCATAATTGGCTAGAAAATTATATTTATATCAAAGGTTTAATTAAATTTATCATATTTTGCGCAGAAAATACAATTACTGTATTCGCTAAATAATACAAAAGCTTAAAATCAATTTCCATTATTAAATATTAACAAATTTTATGATTTGTAAATTTTAATTTTAAAAATACAAAAAATACTAATTTCCGCTATGTGCTAATTATAAATAAGCGATGCATATGTTATTCATAGAATTTGATAAGCAGAAATATTCGATTTGCATTTCGAAATTTTTCCATCGCCAATTAAAATTAATTATTATTTTTTTTTGATAATTGTTACACGTTTGAAGTATAAATTTGGAAATTCTATGACCGTTGGAACAGACATTTAACATTATGTTGTATTATAATTACGAAGACGATTTCATGGAAAATGCTTAAAGATTTTCCAGTTTCAAATTTAATCTTATATTCAGTGTGATTGCTAGTTATTGTTGAGTCGTAAATGTTGATATTTTGTAGTAATAAACATTTAAAACAAGATGCTGTTAAATGAAGGTTGAAAATTGAAAAACAGTTCGTTTTTAGCAAGTTTTTACGAAGTTGCATCAGCGAAACGAACGAAAATATATGAATACACGTTTAGCTGCTACTATCTAAAACCATTCAAGGATTCGGCTCAATGGAAGAAAATCATAATTATATATCATCTAATTATTTTTTTTTTTTGCAATTGATGTCAATGTCACGTAATTACATAATGTTTCGATTAATGTCTGTTAGCTTTGTGTATTCGTTCCATGGCGAGTTTTGAGATTAGTCGTTTGCATCGAACAATAATGATATCATTATTGACTGAATCTGAAAGAGTCAAAGGGGCTATCTCCTATGTACGTGCAATAATATTATTAATAATAATTTATATCTTTATTGTCTTTTTTTATCCTCTCCGTTCTGCACTGTCTCCGAGCGCGATTACGGTGCATATGCAAAATGTCATCACGATTAGGCATTATTATCTTGCAGCATTGATTAGCGGTCATAATAATTGTTTTACGTAATCTCATCAAGCTGACACTTGCTTAATTAGTTTTATTGTTTACGTCAAATATTTGACAAGTCATCTTCATTACAGAAATACTTTTCGCTTTTGTTTTCAACTCGCTTGATTTGAATTACGTTTAAATGATTCAAGGCAATCAAAACAACATTAAATGAATTCATAGTTGTAAATATGAAAATTTATTGCTGAAATTGCGTTTTGTATTGCGTTTGATGGATCCTGGTCGTTTGTCTCTGTCCAGGTACGAAGCGAAGAATGAAATAAATCGCGTTTAATTAAGTTATTCCTTATGGATAAATGAGACGATAAAGCATTCGGAATGGATCGATTTGCGGAAGAGGCATAAAGCAAAATCGATTTACGATGCGGACGGCTTCTGCTCTCGGGCTAATCCCCTCGTCATCTTCATCATAATCATCGTCGTATCTCCAGAGGATGAAGAAGATGATGGCATTTCGGTCGCCATAAACAAAACGTCTGATGAAACTAGCTAGCATCAACATACACGTACGCAGATGCACGACAGAGGCGCGGGATAATTTTATCCGCAAGGTTGAAAATATAATAATTCAGCCGTGGAACGTGTCGCGTTTCGCCTTCGACGAAATGCATAACAGAAAATATTACGTATATTGTGCAATGATTGCCAATTGAGGCTGCATTCGCGACTCTCAAGAATAACAACACACATTTTCTTCTTTCATTACTATTAATACATTTCCTTTTTTCGTGCTAAATACCTTTGTTTTCTTACTTCGACGACGAAGATAACAATTGCTGCAAGGAAACAAAACGCACGCGGTTTCGGGCTGACGTAAGCAGCGGCGGTCGCGATTTGAAAGTGCAACATTCGCTATTATTATTATCAACATCATATGGAAAAAAAAAGCGCTAAATTTCGATTTCACCATCGATAATTTCGTTGTGTTCGGAATCTCGCGGCTTTACGCAAAATCTCGCAGTTTGCATCATCATCAACAAATTGTTTCAGTAAAAACATGATATGTTTGCACATAACTCTTTACAAATTTTCTAAACGCTTGTTGGAAAACGGAGTGCGCAATAATCGCGTGGTTTACTTGGTTTTCCACTTTGCATATATTTCATACTCGGATTCAGACTTAATTTTTGATACGTCCATCCATTACACTTCTAATTACTCGTTAAGTATACTTGGACTAAGTGAATGCGGACTATAGGAATAACAACAACGTTCATTAACATTGCTGCAGACGTAACCGAAAATTCAAATTAAATTCATTCAAGTCGCGCTCCCCCTCGCGCGTTTGCGTGCAGCGGCAATTACACGACTCGCACTACATACATTCAGCTTCAATTTGAATAGGCAACGTTTCCATTTTCAGTCTGAATCATTTACAGAATCAACATTGAAATACACGAAAATCATTAAATATTTTTCAAAATTTTAAAATTCTTTGATTTCTGTTTAAAAGGGAAATCTTCTAAGGAAATAATTAATTTCGTTGTTGACTTTGAAATTTCGATGTTACGTACAGAACTTGCGAAAATGCACTTTGATGAGAGGCTTCGCGGACTTTGATGGTGGAAAACTTAAAAAAAAAGAAGTAATGAGCAAAGTTCGGAGTTTATGCGCTTTGTGCGAATGTGTATTTCAATTAACTCAATTAAAAAAAAGCGAGGCAGTAGTGTTCGACGTGCCTTTGATGAATACGCAGCGGCAGATGGAAGGACTCGAGCGTAAGTTTGATTAGATCCAAACCGGGGGCGACAGGAAGAGAAAGAGATGGGAATGGAAATGAGCGCGAGCATTCGAGTTTCCGGTTTGTCGGGAGTCGTCGACAAATCATCATTTCCGAGCCGATAAACGCGAAAATTGTTGCGAATCTCGCGCGTCGACCAGTAACAATTCAATGGATGATGATGATGATGAAGAGGAGGAGGTGGAATGCTAATTGAAGGCCCCAATTTCCGTGAAGGCTACATTCGCGTGTTGCGTTTGGGAAACGTTATTGTTATTATTATTATTTTGAATGAATGCTTGCATTGAGGGAGTACTATGACGATGTTGTTGATGAAGTGGTGGTGTGAGAGACGAGGGGCGCACACAATGAAAGCGAAAATCCGAAACGGAAACGGAACTAGACTGCATATAATTATAATTACCGGCGCTATCCTCTAATCTCGACCACGTAGAAAGTCGCGGATCATGCTGTAACGGTTCACAAATATATACACATTTATCTCTATGTATGAGTGTGCATTTCCAAGTTCACGTGCCGGAAAAGCTTCTCCGCTTTGAAAATTAATTTGAAATTTATTATTTTTTTAATGAATTATTCCTACTCCATATATAGTATTTATAATTGGTAATTTACGTTGATCTCGGTCTATACGCATATATTTTTTTAAACAATTTTTAAACACATAAAAAAACGCGGTAGTATGCTTGGAAACACAAACATAGTGTAATTGTTTTCGCTTATGACCTCATGCTATTTTTAATGTATTTGCACTCAATTTACGGTGATTATAACTGGAAAAACTGCATGTTACAATTTTCCCAACACTAATTACCAAACTTCAGTCTTTTTCATTAAATTTTATTCAAAAAGGAGCGAATGAACGATTTTCGGTATATAATTCTTAAATAAAATCCTCTTATTAAAATCGAAATTGAACTTTTAAACATTATTTTTAATGAATGATTTTCAGTAAGTAAATTATATATAATTCTCAAACGAAATATGCTGCGTTTATAATTTGGTCATTTGTATGCAAGCAGCATAATGCTGCCTGCGGTCATTCGCCCTTCGTCATGTGTATTTTCATTAACTATGATGCCTACCTAAAACAAACTTTAACTAAAAAAAATTTTTGGATTCATTTTATTTTCGTATTATTCTTAATTACAGCACCACTTCCAAGTAAAACATTTGGTTTAGAAATGTAATCTTTTCCCCTAAATTTATCATTGAACAAACTTTTCTAAATTTGTACTTTTAACTCGTATTTCTTCGTTCTAAACCAAAGTTTCTAAATGCTGAAACAGTTTTACAAACGAATATTTACTTTTCTTTTAGAAATTATAAATTATTGACTAGACTAGCTAAAAAAAAATACAAAATATGAAAATTTTCAAATTTAATTTAAAAAAAATAAATATATTTTATGCTTGTAATGGAATTTGCAAATAATTTTAAAACGCATAATATTAAAATAGTCTAGTCATCGTCTACAAAGATAGAAAAATTTAAATATTTGTGTTTTTGTGTTTTCATAAATTAACAAAAATTATGTCTCTTATCTCGCGTTTGATAATTGTATCCAGTTAAAACTAAAATGCATTGTTAAAACTTATACACTGTAACAGCTAAATCGTAATCTGCGTGCATTCGTTGAGTGTAAAAAAAAGAGCTGCTTTTCCTGGTCGGCTTAATGTGCATTAATTTTATTTATTTACAAATGCGCACGTAAAGAAATTTAATAAAAATAGAACATAACGTTGCGCAAAAGGTAAACAATTGTTGTTGTTATTTTATTAATTAATCGTTGAACGCGAGAGATTAAATGCAGTGGAATATTATTGGATTTATGCATGTTTTCTGGGGTCTCTCTTTTATATTATCAATTATTAACGCAACAGGACGTCGATATTGATTACTATTGCCAGGCGGGAGAATGGGAATAAATAGTCGCTGGATCGGGACGCGAAATCCGGGGCTCCGCGCTGCGCATCGCTATTGTTTTTAATTGCAACAAAACAATAATCGATGCGCCGCAGCACAAAATGCTAGTAGTGACCATTGGAACAGTTGAAAACGTTTTCCATGGCACAGTTCACATTGTATACAATATATTGTGTGTTGTTGCTATGACTAATTTCTATAAATATAAAACCCGGTTTGTTTCGCTTTTGTTTTTATGTTCTTTTTTTTTTGTTGACACACACACGTAATTACTCCGTTGGGGAAAAATGGGAACAGAAGTATATTTTCAGCGATCAATTGCTTTATCGTAGTTTTCCTCAATAAATAATCCAGAAGCTAGTGTAAATAATTCCTCGAATCAGAACACCTCATTCAGTTTGAGAACAAAGAATTGTCTGTAAGGGTCGATAATAAAGAGAAATCGTTGCAGTTGATAATAAAGAGAGAGAGAGAGAAAAACTTTTTATTAATATTCGGAAATATACGCACAGTATCTTGATGAAAGCTAATTAATGGGAACGAGTTGATTGCATGACCGATGCTAATAGCCCGAGGGGAGAATGTATTTTGTTCGAAAAGTTTCAGGGTAAATTGTTGTTGTTTTTTTTCTTCATTTTTCGTTCGGTTGATTGAAGAGATATGTCGAAATTATATTTGTAATAAAACTTTCTGTATTTGTCTCAAATATCATTATCATTTGCTAAATAATGAAATAATCCGAGGGAAACACAAAACATTTTGCTAAATCATCAATGATTAGCAACAAGAAATTTGTTTGTTCTTATGTTTTTGATTTAATTGGTGAGAAATACCTAGCAGCAAGAAAATAATTTGTCTTTCTTATGATTGATCGAACAATTTTTATTTAAGTTTCCTTTACTCGCTCCAATTCTAATTATTGTGTTATCTTTCCTTGCATGTAAAGCAGGCTAAAGATTAAATTAATTGAAACGGATTTGTGTTACTGAAAGCAAACAAAAAAACATATGATTCGAATTCATCGATTGCTTACGAAATGGAATTGGTAGGAAATTACCGATTGGAAACGAATTCGTTTTGCGTTTTATCGCATCGTGAACGAGATAAATGTTGTATTTATGTGCGACTTCGGAATTTCATCGGTGACCTTAGTTCGTTTTGCTGTTTTGGCTGCAGTCTGATTGAATATTATGAAAGCGCGCGCGCGTAATTAACGACTGTCCATCTAGTTTCGAGAAAAAAAAACATTAAAGTAAAGTAAATAACTAATTGGTAGTAATTTGTTGGTAAATTGATAGTACGTTTTGTTTTAGGTGGACTGGATTTGATTCTTTGGAAAGGATATTGAGTTGCTGCTGCTGTGTACTTTGATTTACCGGTTAGTGCTTATTTGGATAATTGTTGTCTTTTCTTTTGTGCAGGTAAAATAGAAGATAGAGGGAGAAGGTTTGAGGGAATTTGGCCTGAATACTCCGTGCGTGTTTCTCAAAGGAAAAAATAGATTTTTGGCAGACGCACAGCGCGCATCGGAATACGTTACTTAACGGATCTCTTTGTTTTGGGGGTGGCAACAAATGTCCCCACCCATTGGGGAGTCGTAATTATGATGATGGTGATGACGCTGATTATGATGATGATAGCTCGCACTGTTCGTTAGTTTCGGTGGGGTGTAAATTTAGAATCGATCGACGTCCGCGGAGTTCGGTATTTGCGTCGATGATGGTGATATGAAGTCACTGGCAGAGATTTCGCACGCACGAAGAGGAAAGGTTGAGAGGAAAAAAATTGTACGTTGTCGCGAGCCGGAAAAACGGAAGCCATCTTGGATTCGGTCGAATTTTCCGGCGTGGAAAAATATGCAGTAGCAGCCGAGGTGCAGGAGGAGGTCGTCTCCGTCTAAACAACGGTGCGGTCTTTGTCTTGCGCGCTGCTTGCATCATCGATCCAGTGAGCGCACTTGTTTGTGCTTCAACCACGGAGAGAACAAAGAACTTTGAAATCTTTGCTTTTTATGTTTGTTTGTATTTTTGCTTCATCTCTCTCTCTCTCTCTCTTTCTCTCTCGATTCATTGCATGCACATCGCGAGGAAAAGGACCGTAGCTTCGGAGGTGCGTTTTTCTTTTTCGGTTGCCAAGAGTTTTCTTGCCAGTTTGATTATTTTTATTGGACGGACGATGGATTTAAAGGAGGTATTAGTAAATAAACGGATCAGCTGATCTCTTCGGGATTCTCTGGTTCATTGTTCGAAATACGAATTTCAAAATACGAAGAAGAAGGTGCCGCACTCACCTTTGTTGTTGTTGTATTTTTTTGTATTGTTGCTGTTTGTTTTAATGTTGCGGTGGTGGTGGTGTTGTTGTTGTTGGGCGAAGAGAGCTGGTCGAAAAATCACGGGAATCACACAAACGTATCGAGTGCAGCATTCAGTCAGCTGAACACTGACAGCCGTTCGGTTATCCTTCCTCCTCCGACCCTTGCCAAGGACCCTGGCCCAACCCCCGACCTTCCCCCGGCCCACGCACGCTCACTCAACAAAACCCGAACCCAAACCCGAACAAACTTCTTCTTGCTTTTCAACCACACACCACCTTTTGCGTCTCTCTTTCCATCACACACACACACACGCACCTCTTCCATCCCTTCACATAAAGGGCCCTTTTTCTTACCTTTTGGTCCCCCAAAAACTCTCTGCATTGACCATTGCCCATCAAAAATCCGTTCCTGTTTTGTTCCCATCCTCACCATCCGTGATGCACTTGCTCGCAACACACATGTTATATGTTCAGGTAAAAAAAGGACCAACGTTTCGATTAAAGTAAACAACATTCTCAAACAGAACAAATTTAACAAACACATTACCAATTCATTAATTACACAATCGCTGCAATATTGTCCTAAAAAGACGATTAATACAATAAAAAAAACCTTTGTTTTACAGTTTCTAATTATTTGATTCTACAATATATAATTTACACATTTACAATATTATCTTAAAAAAAAAGATTAACATTGTAGATCATTAAATACATTTTTCACGGTTTCCAATAATTAATTATTTGTTTTCATGCAAAACCTCAATTGCTTTTACTTTCTAAACCAATCATATCCATTCGCATTAACATTAAATCAAGTTAAGTAACTTCAAAAATAAAGACCAAAATGCAATTGACGAAATATACCATAACAGATAATTAAATGAAGAAAAGCTTTGTATGTTGATAATATTTTTAGTTAACTTCAACAGTTGATTTGCATGAAAAATGTTTCGTACGTTTCAATAACAATTCATTGGCAAAATCTTCCACTCTATAAAAATGTTAGCCTATTGTTTATGCCTACTAAACAGAACATGTAAACTGCAGGTTAAAGTAATAAATAATTCATTTTGCATAATGCTTTTTGGAAGCAGAGTTTTAATGACTAATCAATGATTAAAGCGCGAATACCAGTTTATAGTTTTTTTCTTTCTTCTTAATGCACAATGAGTAATGCAGTATGCTAATTAGTATAATTGCAAAGTAAACAAAGCTTAGGTTTCCATAATGCGACGACACCAATTTGTTGGTCGGTGGTAAGAGTGGAAGAAGAGAGACGATGGATGATGATGATTCTCTATGCGTAACCGCAAAGAAGACGAAAATGGCACCAACCAACAACACTCAACTCTCTGGCCGTCGTCGCATTTACATCCATTTCTATTGTTCTCTATAGACACTGCACACAGGTTAAACTTGTTTGCCTGATGCAACTCCGGTGTCGCTACAAGTTTCCGAAGAAAACCCCGAGATTTCTATTTATTTAACATCAATATATCTCTCTTTTTCGCTCGCTCAAACACTCGTACATCGTTCCTTTTTTGCATTTGCCATAACGAAACGAATTTATTTCAATGTGCACTTGCGGTAATTGGGCATTGGCGGAATAAATTAGAAAGCATTCGGGGAAAAGAAAAACAAACAAACATACAATGATGTTATCATTTGCAGATAAACCGCATCGATGTTCTTCTCCAGATTGAGGAAACTCGGTCCTCTGAGGAGGAAAGCGACCATCGTCGGACTGACTGCCTCCTCCTCGGCCGGCGTCTATCTGGCAGTTAAAGATCCCACGGATCTTTCATCCACCATCGGCGCTGGGATTAGATTTCTACGGTAACGTTTATTAATTGCGTTTACAGCTAAATTTAATTATTTGCATAACTAGTTTATTTCATTAAACCAGATTCCTGGCAAAAAATTGGTAGACTTTGATAATAAGCGGCAATTTATTGTTTCGCTTGTTGCCAAAAATATAGATATTTTTACTATTCTATTTAGATCTTCAAAAACACTTTGTTTTCTGAATAGAGGAGGCACACATAAAACTTGTTTTAATTTAGAAATTGATTTATTTATGTTTCAGCTCAATAAAAATCGGAATGCTGATTTCGTTCGATTATTACATATCTATGTTGGGTTTGACGGAGGGTCAAGGGAATTACGAGTACATGATGAGCGTTACTCATCAGAGGGCGGCCAACAGAATATTAGAGGGTTGTTTGGTAAATGGAGGAACTTATATTAAAATTGGACAGGGATTAGTTAGTTTAAGTCACATTCTGCCTAAAGAGTTTATCAAGACTTTGACGCAACTGCAAGACAAATGTTTGGTGAGGGCGGACGATGAAATCAAGACGCTTTTCATGGAGGATTTCGGTAAAACGCCGGATGAAATTTATAAAAGTTTCGATACAGAACCTATAGCCGCAGCCAGTTTGGCGCAAGTCTATAAAGCAACGACCAAAGATGATCAGGAGGTGGCTGTTAAAGTGCAGTACATTGATCTGCAGAAGAGATTCATCACCGACGTGGCGACAATCAATTTCCTCCTGAAGTTGGTGGGTTGGATGCATCCGAACTTTGATTTCGGTTGGATCGTGGCGGATGTAGTGGGCAGTCTTCGGCAGGAGCTTGATTTCCTCAACGAAGGCAAGAATTCGGAGCAGTGCGCCAAAGACTTGAAGCATCTTAGTTTCGTGCACGTGCCAAAAGTGTTATGGGATTTGAGCAGCCAAAGGGTTCTCGTCACCGAATACGTGGATGCCATCAAGATCAATGACAAGGAGGCCCTTCAGAAGAACGGTTTCTCTTTGGCCGACATCAACAATAAACTGTTCAAAACTTTCGGCGAGCAGATCTTCCAAACTGGTTTCGTGCACGCCGATCCGCACCCCGGAAATGGTAAATTCTTCTATCTAGTACTCTTGAGCACTAAATGAATTACGAATAATTTGCAAAAATAAAACTACAACCGTCTCAAACCAGTTTTAGTTCGGAAGCACGAGAAGAGAACGCAACTGGTTTTGTTGGACCACGGCCTGTACGAGCGAATGTCGAACGAAAATCGGGTCGCTCTGAGTCACTTCTGGAAAGCCATCGTCCTTAAGGACCACAATGCCATGGCCAAATACTCCATCGCTTTAGGTGTCAAAGGTAAATTCTAATAACTAAAGCAATTGAGTACCTAAATGGATGCGTGCACTATTGAAAGACATAAAGACACATTTTTAGCGCACGAATCGGTATTGAACAAAGCGGAATAATAAAAGCTCTCTGTTTACCTCCTTTAAGATTATGGAATGTTGGCCGAGGTCCTTACACAAAGGCCATTAAAATCCAAGAATTTCAAGCTCATCAGCAAAATGAGCGATGAAGATTTAAAGTACATGGCGCAATTCGCCCAGAAGAGGTTCGATCTCATCATGGACACTCTCAAGAGCATGCCGACCAGCTTGCTCTTCGTGGTGAGGTAAGAACTATTTCTCTTGAACTTATCGAATGAAATAATATATTTATATTAATATCTGCAGAAATTTAAACACGATTCGTTCGATAGCCCACGACCACGGTGACCCTATAGACAGGTACACGGTTTTGGCCAGGGAAGCAACCAAAACCGCTTTCAGCACTGAAAATAATTTTATCAAAAGATTAACTGTGATCCCGAGTAGAGTTTACTTTGAAATACAATTACTGTAAGTAATATCATTACCAAATCCATCTTCACATTGTTATTAATTGCTTTTCTTGTGTGCATTTTTTTAAAGGAATGGAAGATTGATGGTGTGGCTTATGAGGACATTCCTAAATATATTGTACATGTTGGGGAGGTCGCCTGACGCGAGTTCGATCATCTCCAAAATTGTTTAAGTTTTATTGTTATGTATATATATATATATCTGTACAATTCGCATTGTAAATAAAGGTTTGAGTGGTTCGAATAAAATGTTAATTAATTTATTGGTCTGGCAATACAGTACAAATTTGTTAAATTAAAAAATAATCCACAAGCACAAAGAGAAAATATGAGTGTGACTGTGTGAGAAAACAGTGTATGTGTGTGTATGTATATATGTATGCACGAGTGTGTTTGACGAGAACACATTCCAATTACCTATAAAAAGTCCTTCATGAAAGTATTGCAATCGACCATAAATTAAGCAGTTTTTGCACGAATCGCGGCACGCTTCGATGTGACGGCCTGAAATAAAACAGAGATTGGTGAGCGAGTGAAATGCGAAGGAATAAAACAACGAAAAATCGTACCTGGAAACCTGATTTGATGCTGGCGACCGAACACCTGGACCCGCAGGTTTCGCACTGCAGGAAGAATAGCCTAGTGTCCTTCTGCAGGATGGTATCGGGGGAGCGGCAGGTGTGACACGTAACGTATTCCTTAATATATCTCCTTAATACATTTTCTATTTGCTTCTGCTGGAAACGGCCCTTGATGATGAGCTGACTATTACCGTCCACGGAACCGCTCGTACCCAATTCGGCGAGCAGGAAATCGAGCAAATGCTTGGGCTGCCTGTGCAGCGTCTTGCAGATTTCGGTGAAATTCGCGAAGGACGTCTTCTTCGTTCCTATCCTGACCACCTGCGGCGGCTTCATCACGAACTTCTGCTTCTTTCCCGCCACCATATCAGGATTCTTGTCTCTCATTATCTCGAATACGCGATTCAGCAGCTCCTCGTATGTATAATCTCTGTCACTCGCCATCCATTGAACAGAACTCTCGTCGACTATATTCATCAACAAGAACAAACAAATAATTAAACACTCGCAATTTGCAGCGGGCTGTCGACACGCATCCTGTACATAACAACAAACTCATACCTTCATCTGGTAGTCTTTCAACTAAGCAGCATGCAAATACAATTCAATTTACACCACATATTCTTAGAGACTAACACATATAGGGGGATATCTGTAATTACCATTCTCTTTGTCTTCCTGCTTTTCATCAGCTTCAGCCATTAGTTCATCCAAGTCCTTCTTCTTCTTTTTCTTCTTCTTGGCTTTGCTGAAGTCCAATTCCAGGTCAAAGTTATCATCCATGGCCACATCGTCTTGGTTTCCACCTTCGCCTTCACCCTCCTCCTTGTCCGGCAGAGCATTGTCCAGGTCATCCAAGTTGAA
Source organism: Nicrophorus investigator (assembly GCA_963457615.1). Lineage (NCBI taxonomy): Eukaryota > Metazoa > Arthropoda > Insecta > Coleoptera > Silphidae > Nicrophorus > Nicrophorus investigator. The sequence goes on from OY735142.1 coordinate 925,893, forward strand.
GGTCTTCTTCTTCTTCTTTTTCTTCTTCAAATCTAGATCCAAGTCATCCACATCGTCTTTGAAGAGTTCATCTGCAGCTGTGGGCGCAGATTCAACGGTATCGCCCTCGGCCAAGGCGGCGTCGATGTCGAAGGTCTTCTTCTTCTTCTTCTTTTTCTTCAAAGTAGGATCGAATATCTACGCACAGGACAAAGAGGAAACATTATGATGGTAGCAACAAAAACTATGAAGCGCACAGGCATAACCTCCAAGCTAATAATGACAGATGCTATATTCGTACAATGCGATGTACTTACCGAATCCTCCTCAGTCATTTTGGTATTAATTTGATCCGCGCGAAGACACCTACTCAACAACAACTAGATTGTATCTAGTAACCGGCTGCAGACCAACGTATTTGGCCAATTTACTCGATGAAATTATTGCATCAGCCTTTCGCTATGCCACATGTGATTCAATAAGGATCGATACAGTGCTACCATCACCGAAGTCACCAACAAACCAAAGAACGACCCTCTTTCACTCCCAACGACAATTAACCTTTCCGACAAACATAAAACGTTGAGAACTAAATCAATTATAAATAAATCTCTTAACGTATATTGACAAACAAAGCAATATAAATAAATAAAGTTTATGATAGCTGAAGACATTTGGCAGACCTGATCTTTTTTGTTTTGACATCTCTCAGTTGGCTTGTCAATGTCATCTGTCAGTGGTGGTGTGTTGTTAGTTTGATGCAGGAGCAGGTTTACAGGAAGACACGGAGGATTTTTGCAGATTGCTTTGATAGACTGAAGAACAACCTCCATACACTCTCCTAATGGCTAATCCCAAAGGAAAACACAACTAGCCATAGGGATGTCCCTTCTGGATTGACCCTTTTTACTTGATGTTTTACTTTTTTACTTTATTTATTTGCTTGGCTCATTAACTGAGTTCTTTCGGCTGTTAAGGTAATTCCTCTTCTTTTTATGTACATAATCTATCAATATTTTATTAATACACACATTGATTTAATTTGATGAATGGAATCGTATATGTATTTATAAATAGAATATTTCTTTTGGCTTAGATAAACAGTTATTTGATTTGTGCCAGCTTTATTTTGAACACATTTAACTCCAATGCGGCTGACAGCTGTGTTAGTTTATCTGTCTCTGTGCCACCACTCTCTCCCCTTTCATCTTTTATCCCTTTGCCATACATTGGATGTATTAGTGCGTGTGTGTGTGTGGAAACAGCCTGAGCTAATCTCATTACTTAGGGCCATAAATTTAGATTAATTATCTTTTATGTATTCATTTATTTACCTACACCTCCATTTATTGGAGATAAACCACTTCATTTCTCTGCAGACTATGATAAATGACATTTCCCTGTTGCTATCAGGAAACAAGATTAATAATATCAACAACAAAAAAATACGTTGTATAACAAGATATTAATGTTTGCATGTCTAGTGTACATATACATTATTTTTAATTATCTCGCATGCTCTGCGGATATTAAATCAACATTTAGAGCGTTTCTAAACGCGCCGATTTCCGTCGAAACAGATTACCTTCACACACTCACCATAACGAAGAGATATTGATTCGTATTATTCGCGAATAGATTGTATTTTGATTTAAAGGGACGAAATTCACCTAAAACTAAACTAATGACTTATTGGAACTCACTGTTTCGAAATTTGGTTGAATCAACTCAATTTGACTGATAAAATTTGAAACAGCTTGGAAGTATGTCGTTCACGGAACTAAGCTGTAACTGGTTTAACTAAATGCGTAAGACTTGCGTAAAGATGGAATTGATATGGAGTCGTAATGTGGGAAATGTTTCCACAAATACAATCACTTTGGCAATTAGTAATAGGTACTAATTTCGTTTTGTCGTTAGCTCAATTTAATTTCCTAGTTTTATTAATGTCCCTGCATGAAGAGGACGACCGAAAATGTGCAGCGTACTAACATCTTTTATGCTCCTATCCCTTAAGGAAAAGTAGATTTTTTTTTCTGGATATTATTTGCATCGTTTTATTAATATGCTCTTTTTTTGTTGTTTGTTTCAGGGTAAGAACAAAAAATATGTTCGGTCTATTCAACGGAGCTTTCTCATCTTCGGGGGCGGGATACATCCCCGAGATGGAGCAGATCATCAGTCAGCTGGAGCGAGGGACTCTGGTAAGCAAGTATTCCTGGCAGAAGAAGGTGGAGAACAAGACTCTGAGCATTCGGCGGGAGACGAGGCAAATCGTTTGGACGAGGACGACGTCCGGGCCGAAGCCGACATACGAAGGAGCCGTGGATATTAGGGAGATCAAGGAAATCCGAGCCGGAAAAAACTCGAAAGATTTCGAGAAATGGTCGGAGGAGAGCAAGAAGGTTGACTCCAAACGGTGCTTCGTTATATTCTACGGTTCCGAATTTAAATTGCGAGTTCTTAGCATCGCAGGTAATTGCCGAAGTTTTGGATTGATTTAAATGTATATATATATATTTCTATATTTTTTAGCACTTTCCGAGAAGGAATGTGAATTATGGTTGAAGGGACTTCGGTATTTAGTGAAAGACACAGTGACTGCTCCATATCCGTTGAAGGTGCAGGGCTGGTTGAGACGCGAGTTCTACGCCATGGAGAATCCTCGAGAGGCAGTGACCCTCAAGGAGATCAAATCTTTCTTGCCCCGTTTGAACTGCAAGATACCTACGAATAAACTGCGGGAAATTTTCAACGACGTCGATGCGAGAAAGAGGAGCGAAATCGGTTACGATGATTTCTCCGCTCTCTACCACAAGTTGATCTTCAACGAAAACGTAATATTTCACTTCTCGTTATTATTAATATTCTATTTGAAAATTTAATTTTTGAAATAGAAAATTTGGGTTAAGTGATATTTTCCAATGAATTGTATACACATTCTATTATTACTTTTCCTTTATTCGACATTAAATTTTAATATAAGTACTGAAGCGTAACTCCTCGTTGTAGCCGAAACTGGGTCGCGACATTTCAGAGCCTTCACATTTAACAACAATGGTGTCAACGCGCTTATTTATAAAATCATATTATCGATTTTCCAGTTATTGTATTCCAATAATTAATCAATTATAGATTACAAAAATTTGAGATTCAAACCATTTATATTAATATAATTAAGTAATAATAATTTCTATTTGTATTAATAATTGTATTGTTTGCAGAATATACAAGACATATTTGATAAGTACAGTGATTACTGCGAAAATCGCACGCAGTTAACACTTCAGGAATTCCAAAGTTTTTTGGTGTCCGAACAAAAGGATGCTCTGGGAAACGACGAAAGAAGAGTCTCGAAATTTATTTGCGATTTCTTGAAAGCAAGTGTTTTATACTTTGTATTATTAAATAGACTAAATATTGTATCTGTTTGTAGGATCCGCAGCGCGACGTGCAGGAACCTTTCTTCTTGATCTCGGAGTTTATTGATTATCTTTTCTCGAAGCAGAACGATCTTTGGGATCCCACCAAAGATATCGTTTATCACGATATGTCTCGACCGCTCTCTCATTACTGGATAGCATCCTCTCATAACACGTAAATTTGATTTTTGGTTTTGTTGAATGATTTTTGATTAGGAATTGTTTTGTAGGTATTTGACTGGTGATCAGTTCTCTAGCGAATCTTCGGTGGAGGCGTACGTGAGATGCTTGAGGATGGGATGTAGATGTATCGAATTGGATTGTTGGGATGGACCGGACGGCATGCCCTTCATTTACCACGGTCACACTCTAACGACGAGGATCAAGTTTATGGATGTCATAAAAACTATCAAGGAGCACGCATTTGCGACTTCCGAGTATCCGGTGATTCTGTCGATCGAAGACAACTGCTCTCTACCGCAGCAGCGGAACATGGCCACGGCCATGCAGGATGTATTTGGGGATATGCTTTTGACGCATCCTGTGGAAAGGAACGAGAAGCAATTGCCGTCGCCAAATCAGCTTCGTGGAAAGATCATTCTCAAACACAAGAAGTTGCCGGAGGGTCAGGAGGAAACGTTTCTAGTCAGGAATGAGGCGAACGATATGGACTTGAGGAATTCCCTGAAGAACGGCATAATGTACCTGGAGGATCCGGTGGATAGGGATTGGAATCCGCACTTTTTCGTGCTCACTCAAAGCAAGTTGTTCTACATTGACAAGTACAAGCAGGATCAGGAGAGCGATAGGTCTGAGGATGAGGACGAAGCGCCGGTGTTTCATCACCACAAGACGGACGTGCCGAACGAAGAGCTGCATTTTAGCGAGAAGTGGTTTCACGGTCGTCTGCCCAAAGGCAGGGAGGAGGCCGAGCAACTGTTGAAGACTTATTCGAATTTGGGCGATGGTACTTTTTTGGTGCGCGCTAGCGTCACCTTCGTGGGCGAATACAGTCTCTCCTTCTGGAGGAACGGCTCGGTAAACCATTGCAGAATCCGATCTCGCCAAGATAAGCAACAAACCAAGTATTATTTGACTGATACCAAGTATTTCGATAGTTTATATAGTCTGATTACGCATTACCGTACACATCCACTGGTCACCCCGGAGTTTTCCATAATCTTAAAAGATCCGGTGCCGCAGCCGAACAAGCACGAAGGTAAAGAATGGTACCATCAGCAGACCTCGCGAATTCAGGCCGAGGAGATGCTGAAACGCGTCAGAACTGAGGGATCTTTCCTTGTTCGCCAAAGTGAAAACGATCCCAACTCGTACACCATTAGTTTCAAGTATGTTCCAAAACATCACCACAATTTCAAAATGCATACTTATATCAATATGTATTACAGAGCAGATAAGAAGATCAAGCATTGCAGAATCAAGAGGGAAGGTAGACTGTACACCATCGGCAACGTGGAATTCGAAAGTCTGGTCGAGTTGATCAACTACTACAAGCTTCACCCGCTTTACAGGAAAGTCAAATTGTGCTATCCGCTGAACGAAGATTTTCTCAGGAGGATGGGAGCGGTAAGTTATTTCTCTATATTTTACAGTTATTCCTTTCAAGAAATTAATTACAACATTACATATCAAAACCATATGCATGAATCACAGCAGAAATATATAAAAGAAAATACAGTATTTTTTCTTGTAATGTACACAATTACGCTTGTTTGGTTTTCCAATAAATTGGATATTTTATTGAAAAATACCTCATACCATCATATACTTTCAACTTCATAATTACTACAAAAATTGAAATTTGAATTTAATTTAAATATATTTGTTAAAACAATTACTTCATAGCACAAAGTGCTGAGCCATATTTACGATTCGTGTTCGGTTTCAAAGAAATAATCATTCCGATGTTGTTTTATATAACTGACCGTGATTATGTGGGATGGGGTAATAATTTTAGAAACAATTTTCTGGGATAGTCCTCCCAAAAGCGAGTAACGGTAAATTCCAACGACGATGATTACACATTCCCTCGACGGCCACCCGAAACCCGTTTTTATTCCTCCATCCTAATGCATCGTCTTATTTTTTTAATATTTTTTTTTTCTAAATTCTTCTCCCAATCACGCCGGATTGTTTCTTGGAGCGGAAGAATTAGAACCGTACCTAATATAATCCCCCCTCATTCGGTCGATGAACCGGACGGCCTTAACGATTAGCCCTTATCCACGTATTCTATTACGAATGCGAGATACAAATCTAAACCGTCGACCAGTTCCGTGGGATCCGTGGGCAATTAAAAATTCCTACTCTAAGACCTTCCTAATTTAAATTACAAAATAAAGAAGATACAAAGAAGAGAGGAAAAATAAATTATTTTTAACGAATTGGTCGTATAATAATATAGTTATATGTTTATTGGGTTTTAACTAATTGCATTCATAAAACTAATGTACTTTGCATATGATTTATTGTACCGAAGTGAAAACTAATTTAACACAGTTTTATTATTTATTTGTTTTTTTTTTAACAAATATAGTTTCCTATTTTGTATTACTTGTGGTAAGAGGTTGAATAGTGAAGAATATTGTTTATAAAAAAGTTATATTTATTTTATTTATACAAATTATAAATCATTTATTTATTTTGTTTATACAAAGGGAGACAAAAAGATTTAAAATCATCATTGCACCAAACCGACCCACATAAAATTTTTCTTCTCATCATTAAAATTTCTCTTAACGCTAATTTACAGCTGTACTTATATTAAAATTATAATATATTTATGCCATGTAACTTAAAATTAATAGAAGTAATCGTGCAGAACAATATCAGTCTTAATAATAATAATTAGAATATACAAATGCGGTATGCAATAAATTAAAGTCGTCAAGAGACTCGCTCGTCCTTAAAGCTATTTGCGAAAGCATCTCCGATTCTTTTACGATTTATGATCGGAGCTATAGTTAATAAAAATGTACAAATAACTACTTAAAATTTAAGTCAGTCTTCGGATTGACTACGGTTTTAAATTAACTACGAGTTTCAAGCTTCCGGAGCTTTGGGGTAGCTGTGGAAAAACATGAATTGGTTCTTGGGATTGTTTTGTAATTTGGCCAGATCCTCCTTGGTGGCCAGGAACATTGGAATCATGTAACGGACTTGAGGTTTCGGGGTTTCCGCTTCGGTTTGCTGGTAGGTTATTGTGTAATCGGGAACTTTCTCGGTTTGCGTTTCGATGGGTTGCTGGACGATTTGCGGGGTCGCGTGCTGGTAGATCATTCCGGTTTGCGGGTTAATGTAGAATTTGGGTGCAGCCGCGTTGTAAGATTCTTTTGGGATTTCTGTAGTTGTCGGCTGTGCTGGCTTAGAGTTGCGGATGATCGATCCGGTCTTCGGGTCTAGATAGTATTGGTATTGGGCTGGAAGTGGGACAACCTGGTTGGATTGGCTCTGGGGTTGGGCGACGGTTTCAACGTTCTCGTTTTCGGGAATGTCGGGGATTTGGACGAAACTTTGAGTGCTAGGTAATGGTTTGTACCAGTAAAAGTAGGTCTTACCATTGGTTAACATAGTTTTCTGCAATACCAGAGGCTCCAGTTTAACGTACTTGTATTTTTGATTCGGGGTGGCTCCAGTGACGGCTTCGAATTTCTCGATGTTCGTGGCCGTTTCGTCCATGACTGGGGAGATGGTGGTGTACGGTTTCTCGGTAAACTCCTCGTTGATTTCGCTAGCAGAAGGTTCCAGTCTTTCGCCCAACTTGTTGTTGCTTGTTCTGTAGCCAAACACATCCGCGGGTTGATGCGCTATATAGAAGAAATTCCTATTCTCCACGGGTTTCGGTCTCAGAAATTCGGGCTTCATTACAGGACCGAAGGGAATTATGGTTTGGATCGGTTTCGGCGTCGTCGTCGTGCTTCCGCCGAAGCCCAGCTTGAAGAAGTTCATGCATTTCAAACGCAATTCCTCGATGGATTGCTTTTCCTTCTCCTGCTTCGTGAGAACCTTGCTGGGCGCTTTGTCCTTCATCTCCGGATACTGTTTGTTTTCCAATAAGATCTTCTTGATGGTCTCCGTCTGCTCCTTCACCAATTCGGAGAGGGTTTTGTTCTTCATCTCGGCAATCGGTTGAGGTACTGTGGTTACTTCCATCGTCGTCTCCGGCAAGGTGGTGGTAGTAGTAGTCGCATCCTGGCAGTTGGCCACCAAAATAAGCGTGAAGATCTGCATTCAATGAAATGAATTCGTTAGCAATTTGATACTCGCTCAGGAGGAGCAGACTTTTCGACTTACCAGCGCAAGGGTCTTCATGTTTATGTGTGTGTATGTATTCGGAATACAAATACAAAAAAGGCACTTGTCCGTGGCGCGGAACCTGTTTCCTGAATAGCGAACGCACAATAGATTCCAAAATCACTCGCTGTGACTCCCTTTATACCTTTTTTTGTGTGTGTGTTGTTGTTGGCTGTGCCTTCCTCTTCTTCGTTATTTCTCCCTTGTCCTCGTACCCCCACCACACAGAAATCACGGCTCCTCCTCCGCCCACCTGTATCACGAAGGGCGAACAACAGAGTCTCTACCTGCGACCGAGAAAGCAATTTTGATCTTCCAAACTAATACCGTAACAATTAAAGAAATAATTGATGCGGAGCTGAAGCGGCGTGGACGTGTTATGGGTCAAAAACCCCGATGGAAAAAAAAATATATATATACATCTCCACATAAATAAAGCGGGATTATATTTTAAGCTAATACCCAACATATTAACCGATTATTCGATAATTCCCAAAAAACCTGTTCTCATCATTCACAAAAAAAATATATTACGTTTCATTTACGTTTAATTTCGTACCTGCTATTGTTTACAAAATAAATGATTCTTACCGTTTATCAACGTACACTTTAATCGATCAACTTTTTCTTGAGCAATTCAGGTAGATGTGTTTGTGTTTTCTTTTCTTGTCGAATGTATAATTGAATCGTGTTGGCTTTCGGAGAGGTCAATCCTACTGATGATGTCCGTGCGCTCGGCGAGTCGTTGCCTTACCGAATGGTTTTTTTCCCATTTAAATTGTTAATCACATATCCAAGACACATTCCGCTTCCTTTTGTTGACTTTAACAGCAAATCAAACACTTGTCCGTGCGTGAATACTAAAAAAAAAACACATCATTCATAAACATATTCGTTCTGTGGGCGGAATTTACATATTCATTATTCGCTATCGTCGGGAAACAAGTTGAATTTGGAAGAAGCATTCGCGATCAGTTATTTTATTTTGGTTATAATTTGCATATTCTTAATTCTATGCACTAGATGTACATTTTTTAGTAATAGACAACATGAATTAATTTTTGTTTAGAGCATATTACAGAAAAGTGGTATTATATGAAAATCTCACTATACACAAATATTAAAGCTTAAACATTAAACTTTAATTTAAGCATTTGTACATGCAATTAGCATGTGCGGTCATCGAGTAATATAATAAAACGTGAAGACATTGCTTTTTTGAGTGTTTGTAAAATGTTTATTTAATTTTCAGATAGAATTACAGTAAAATGGTACTAGCTGTAAATATTGCACATATTAAAGCTTGTATATTAGGCTTTAATTGAAAGATTCATATTTGTATGTAGCAAGCTTGGTCATCGAGAAATTAATATTTGAAAAACTAATGTATACTCGTATGAATCGCTGTTATAATGTATGTAAAGTGATTTCTTTTTGTTACAGCATGACTACACCAATCCGTATAATAGTACGCCTTCCTATATGGATCCAAGCGCATTCTCGAATCCCAAGGTAATTTGTGGTGGCCCAAATAGATTACCGAAGAGCCGGTTAAAAGCGTTACTTCTTTTTGTCTACGGAATGATTTTAAGGAATGTACTTTATTAATGGATTTCACGCTTTAGATTACAGTCAAAGCCTTGTACAATTACGACGCTCGACAAGAGGATGAGCTTACCTTCTGCACGAATGCCATCATCACTAATGTCGTTAAACCTGAGCAGAGCGAGGGCTGGTGGCGCGGAGATTACGGGGGAAAGAAACAGCACTACTTCCCTGCAAACTATGTCACAGAAGTGGACGATTCTGTAAGCAATTTGTTTGTTTTGTTTTGTTTTTTTTTATATATTAATTTCATGAATTTATTAATTTTGTTTAGTCGATGCTTCAAGGACAATTGGATGTGAATGGATCAATCGACAGCGATGATTCGGTATGTTTGTTTGTTGTTTGGATGTAAGCTGATGTTAATCTCTTCTGTTTTTGGTAGTCTGGTATACCTCAAGGGCAATTGGATGTTAGCGGAGCTGTCGTGGAGATTATCCATAGCACTACTTCTCAAGGGCTGGAATGGATCCTGAAGATCAGCACGACCACATCTTGTGCTCCTTTGGAAGCCGCTGTTCAATCGATGATGGATGCTACTGAATGGGCAAACAGCATTAAGGATGCGGCGAAGAAGGCCTGCGTGTTGGAGAGTCAACACAAGGAGATGGAGCGAGCCTTCCGCATCGCCAAGGAGATGTCAAATCTGATTATCTACTGTCGCTCTATTACGTTCAACATGGAACGGGCGAGGAAGGCCTTCCTGTTTTACGAGATGTCCTCGTTCCCCGAGAACAAAGCGGAGAAGATAATCTGCCAGCAGGAGAGCAAATTCTTCATTCGATATCATCAGCACCAATTCTCAAGGGTGTATCCAAAGGGTCAACGCATCGACTCTTCCAATTACAATCCAATCAATATCTGGAACGCCGGCTCCCAGATGGTCGCTCTCAACTACCAAACCGGGGACAAACCGATGCAACTGAACCAAGCCAAGTTCCGCGACAATGGTAACTGCGGTTACCTCCTCAAACCGCAGTTCATGTTCCGCGACGAATTCGATCCCAACGATAAGAACACTTTAATCGGCGTCGATCCGCTGACCATCTCCATCCGAGTCATCGGCGCCAGACATCTCAACAAATTCAAGAAGGGTTTCGTGAGTCCCTTCGTGGAGATAGAGGTGTGCGGCGCCGAATTCGATTCCGGTCAGAAGCTTCAAACGAAGACAGTTTGTAAGTGTTTCAAGATCCAACGACGAATTGAATATATATGTATATTATATTTCAAAACTTATAATTATTTTTAGCCGACAACGGATTCAATCCGAAGTGGAACGAGATTTGCGAATTCGACGTAGCTAATCCGGATTTTGCTTTGTTACGATTCAACGTGCAGGACGAAGACGTTTTCGGCGATCCCAACTTCATCGGTCAAGCTGTTTATCCGGTAAGTTTACGCAGTCAATTCTCAATCGATCTCCAACTATTACAATATCCTCATGTTTTCCAGGTCACTTGTCTTCGGTCCGGATATAGAAGCGTTTGCCTGAAGAATTCCTACAGCGAAGACCTCGAGTTAGCTTCCCTACTTATTCATATTAGCATTAGAAATCAATTGGTTAGTATTCTCTAATTCTATGGCAATCTATATTCAGAAGCACAACCATACGATAGCTTTTGAAATGAAACGCATTCTTCTTAGTAGCATCCATAATGGATTTCAATTAGCCTAAAGCAAGTTAAACACATTTACAACTATTTCCATTTCACTTTAAAACATTTCGCATGCTATCTTATTTTTTTATATATTTATATCATATTTATATCTTTTTTTATGCTACTGAACATAATTTCGTAAATTCCTAAACAAAAATGCATTTATTTTCTACACATTCTTCCGAAATTTTATCAAACTTGTTTTTGAATTAAAATATTGTTAAGAAAAAATTAAAATTAGCATTTGTTAATTATAGAAATATATATATTGTTTTTCTACTGTCTTGATATGTAATATCTAATGTATTTAAATAGTCGATGTGCAGTAAAAAAAAAATCTTTCTTCCTTTCGTGGAAAATGTAACTTTTCTAGTTTGAGAATTCTTGTGCTTTTAGGAAAATTCCACCTGAGCTGGACATTGACAATAAATGACTAAGTAGAAACGAAAGTAGGTGCTAAAAACAAAGAGTAAAATGATGCCGTTAGTTCGATCTAAAAAGCTTTTTGGCGTTTCGGCTTCTTTATTTTATATTTTTTGTTATATTTATCAGAGACAGAGACTAAGAAGTTAACGATATAAACGAAATAGATCTGATTGCTATGCGTACCTAAGTCTCATTTACATATATATATATATTTAATATACATGAATATCTTTCTATTATTATTAATATTATTGTGAAACTTTATTTTCCATCTCGTGCATTATTTACACTAGATTCTATTTTTCTAATACATACTTGAAGCGTAGATCGTGAGAGAGAAATGTGAGCGTTTATATTTTGGGTGAAGTTTACATATCATGGAACAGCAAGAAAACTACAACCATATCCAAGATTTCTTCAATGTCAATAATTATATAAATATATATATATTTTCGTAGTCGCTCAAAAAGTAATCAAAATAAATACAAATATATTGAAAGGTTTATATATATTTATAGATGCTATTTAATGTTTTTTTTTTAATTATTATAATTTTTATTGTATTTTAGATATATTTTATTACTGTAACTAAGAGAATTTTTAAGTATTTGATGTGAATTTAAAATGAAAATGTTACAAAAATTTAAGAGATGTAAAGTAATAATGTTGTTGCAAAGGTTAATAAAGTTATATAAATAATTAATTCCTTCTTGTTGAGTACTTATTTTTCAAGATTTCGGTTTACGGATCAAAAACCACGATTTCGATGGATCAATAATTGTGTTAGGGAATGAATAGAGAGTATAAAATAATAACAATTTATTGAATTAATTAATAAATACTACAGTAAAATCAATACATTTATTGAAATTTGGAGTAAAAATCATCTCCAATCATATCATTCATTTCTGCTGGTGTTCGGAAATAGTTCTCCACCAGGATAATCCTGCTCTTGTTTCCAATCTCATACAAGCTATTTTTCCAAGGTACAATACCGTCAGCTGGTAACTTGCAAATGTTTTTAGACACTTCTGAATACTTTGTAATATTCAGCGGGATATTTGTGTAGCTCACAAAAATATACTTTTCATTGCATCTGTAAATCCGCAGAGGCATTTTTGCTGAAGCAAGTTGCATTCCAACAGATATAAATATCAGCGCTAAGACATACAGAGTCATCTCATTCTTGACCAGCTTTGGACTTTCTTCCCAGAAGCTCATGTTGATTTTGGCATCGGCCAAGTCCTTTTGCTTGTATATGACTAAGCCACCAACTGCGAGGAGGCTGATAGTTGATGCAAACTGCCCTATCCTTAGGTACTGTTCAAGCATATTCCTATATATCAGGGTGTATGAAGGTGGCATTCCATCGATGGCTCTGAACTTCTCCTCGTTGGGTTTCTGGAAAAGGTTGAAATAGGATTTACCGCGAAGCTGCATGCACACGGACCTGCCCTTGATATTTCGTAATCTGCTTAAGATATTCATCTTGCTTCAAAAAAGTTAATTTAAAATCTAGGAGCCATAACCTAAAACAATTTTGTAATTGCACCGTTGCCAAAAGGATCGTTAGTTCAAATGATTCAATTATTAAATTCATTATTATATAGTATTTGTTATGAATGTTACTAATGGTTGATTGATTTAATATTATTCGGATTGTAATAATTGGTTTTGTGTCCGGAAAATTGAGTTTTTCAATAGTTTGTATTTGTTTTGATGGAATTGCAACGCTGCAGAACGGAGTTCGGTCAACGGTTGAGGCGATGTCAGTTTTTTAAAGTTTAAATGGAAGTAACGAGTAACGTGCGGAAGATGTCTTTGAGGGAAACGAACAGCAAAGTGCAAATAAATCCAAAGTTTTCGGACAAGGAAAACGAAGTGCCCAAAGGGTTTAATGCGCCCCACGTGGAGCAGAAGCAGCAGGTAAAGTTAACTAAATCTGAAAGTATGGTGGCTGATGAAAAGCAGCAGCAGCAGCAGCAGGAGAAGTCAGGCCAAAAACGGACATGGACCTTAGATGACTTTGACATTGGTAAACCCCTTGGCCGAGGGAAGTTTGGCAGTGTGTACTTGGCCAGGGAGAAAAAGTCCAAGTTCATTGTGGCCCTCAAAGTGCTCTTCAAAGACAACATCAAGGAGTCCAACAATGAGCACCAGGTGAGAAGGGAGATTGAAATCCAAAGCCACCTCAGACATCCCAACATCTTGAGGATGTTTGGGTATTTCCATGATGATTCTAGAGTTTACCTAATCTTAGAGTATGCTCCTAAAGGTAATTAAAATCATTGCAATTTATTTTCTTAAATTGCAATAATCAATTTATTTTTTTGCGATAATTTTGTAGGGGCTTTGTATAAGCACCTGCTGCAGATGCCAAATAAACGATTCCCTGAGCATCAAGCAGCTAACTACATCTATCAGCTGGCAGACGCCCTGAAGTATTGCCACGTGAAGAAGGTCATTCATCGTGATATAAAGCCGGAAAATCTTTTGTTAGGTTCCAAAGGAGAGATTAAAATTGCCGATTTCGGCTGGTCCGTGCACGCTCCGTCCTCGAGGAGGAGCACCCTGTGCGGTACCCTGGACTACCTCTCCCCGGAGATGGTCAAGGGGCACACGCACAACGAGAAGGTGGATCTGTGGAGCGTCGGGGTGCTCTGCTACGAATTCCTCGTTGGCAATCCACCGTTCGAGGCTAAAAGCTATGACGAGACGTACTCGAGGATCACCAAAGTCAAATACACGTTCCCCGATCACGTCCCAGAAGGTGCCAGAGATTTGATTAGGAAACTGCTGGTGGTTAATCCCAACGATCGGCTGGAACTGGATGGGATCATGGCGCATCCCTGGATCGAGGGACACATCATAATCAACGATGACAAGTGATTTATATTTATGTGATTTTAAGCAATTTTTATGTTCTTTATCTGTATAAGTTTTACTGTAGTCTCCCCCTATACCAATTTCTTTCTTTCTTTCTTTTTATAATAATAAACACGCTATTTTTTTACATAATTTATATTATATAAATTCTTTTTGGGTACTTTTTTTAAATTTATTACATATAATTCTTACATTTAAATAATATGTACTCATACATTGTTTTGTGTTTCGTCCCCAAACGCTTCTTATCAAATTTTTTGTTTAAAAAAACGACATTTTAAATGACCCCGAATATCACATTTAGTTGTTTCCACTTTCTCACGAATACAAAACGATTATATAATAATACTCTATCAATAAATAAAATACAACGAGAATTTTAAAAGATTTACACGACTAGATAGATGAATGGATACGCCTCGAATTTTCAACGTAATTCATACAATAATAAACACATCGACTTTAGTTCACAAAACTTAACATTGTTTTTCTAATATTAAAATTATTTTTTACATTAAATTTATGTTTAATAAACCCACGAGAATTGCTCTTACTTTGAGTAAAACAAATTGAAATTTTACTAAAAATAAAAATATTTGAATAGTCGTAATGTGAATAATAATAATAATAATGCGATAGTGTTGTAGGAATTTTTGCGAGGTCGCGCCCAGTATTCAAATATTTGCACTTGGTGCGCGCACTAATATGTGCCCTTTTGTCGGTGATTTCGCTAACTTTTAATAATTAGGCGTGTTCACTCAATTACTTGGCAAGACTTAAAGCCGACTTAAGTTTCGATTTAAGCTTCGGCGAAGTCCATTTGGATCGTCTGGATTCGCTGGGCGACATCCCCTCGTCCACATCTTCCGCTTCCGTCTTAATTTCCATTTTCTGCAAACAATTATTACTTTTTATGTACAAAAGTAATAGATAATGTTATCGCTTTACTTACTTGCACGATGAGTCTTAACAGTTGCTGCTGCGATTCCATCATCCTCGTTAGATCTCGCAGTTTGGTTTTGGTCTTTTCGATCTTCGAGATGATCAAATCCTCGGGTGTTTCGATGGTGGGGTCAGGACCTTTCCGAAAACAAAACGATAATGATATATTAGCACGTGTACGATTTTCAGATGTACGAGAACATGCAGTGCTTGAAATCTCCTACCAAGGTGCGTAAAGCTCCCAAGTTTAAGTCGCCTTGGAGGAAACCTTAAATTCCCTGTAAAGCAGCCAAGATTTGTTATTTATACGCTCAAGAGAAAGCTTTTAGGTGGTGTGATCGGTGTAGAGAAGAGAGATAATGGAAAAGTTGGAGTTACCTTCTTCGGAGAATGGACTACCGAACCACTTTTTGAAGATTGAATCGAGGAAACCGAGCTTCGATTGTGCATCGTTCGGGTACTCGATTATCTCGCTTTTGTCAACTTTTTCGAGTAGAACTTTCGGGATTTTCCTTTCCAGCTCGCTGTGCAAAACCACCTATAATTGAAATGGTAAAAATGAAAAGTGTATTTTTATTTAGTTGAATGAATATTGTTAAATTACCTGCATGGCTAAGCGTTTCAATTGAGCATTTCTTCGCACGGACTCGATGTCGCCGACGGCCAAACCGATGAGCAGATTCATCAAGAGGATGGGCATCAGGACCATGAAGATTCCGAGTATGAGGAAGGTAGGCATGGCGAACGGAAGAGACCTGGAGCCGGCGTCTCTCAAATAGTAGGGTTGCACGTAAGTTCCCAAGAAATCTATTTCGCCCAACATCATGGAGAACGTTCGCACTAGAGACATGGGTACCGATCTAAACGAAAGATGTTCACCCTACAATTGGAAAAGGTCGAATGAATTAATTATCCGATGAAATGGACTGATTTACTCTTGATAGCAATATGTAGAAGGCTAGACCGAAGGCTATGATGAGGATGGAGAAGACCATCAACACTTTTATAAGAGTCTGCAGGATTTCCAGAAACATGACGACGTAGATACCGACTTGATCGAAGCGCTGCAGAAGCAACAGCAAGTTGAACCAGCTCAGGAAAACGGTGAGAGAAGCGCACGAGAATTGCAGTTCGATTATTTTCCCGCCGAAGATGGGTGTGACCATGAGGATGGAGCTGCTGTATAGGATCCACGAGACCAAGTTGATGGGGTCCAGGAAGTAGAGGAACTTTTGCTGATAAACTTGGACGAATTCTCGGATGGAATTCAGACTTATGTAGGCCATAATGCCCAGTCCGCTTATGTACATTATGGGCGTTATGCTGACCTCCAGGATCTTCGCCTTGTTTGATTCCAAGTATTCCTGATTCACAAGAAATATTTTTTAATTTGTTTATTGTTTGCTTGAATTGATTATTAATTACTCTTTGCGTGTAATTGGAAATATTCGCTCCTAGATGCTTATTGGATTCTAGGTAACGTTTCAGGTTCTCTTCGTCCGCCTTCTCATCGTGCACCATCATCTGCGAGGAGAAACATGTGACGAAACCCAGGAAGATGCTGTAGAAAAGTACGTTCGCCACGTGAAAGTACTTTCCGTAGGAATTCCATTTCATTTGCAGGTATTTTTGGCTCAACGGATGCGCGAGCAATTCCACGCGTCCGTGCACCACCATAGCCTGAAACACAGTCACAGGATGAAATCTGTAACAAATTACAAATTGAATGGAGTACGTTTAGTGCTGGAAGTGGAATAGGTTCGGAGATGTTGTAAGCCTCTCCAGTCACTTCATCCATGTCGGCGTAAAATTGCGGACACTGCAGACAGGTGAAATCGTATTTGACCTGAAACACGGAGCATTATTACATGCAGGAGACTCGTTCCACCGCACCGAGTATTTACGTAAAACTGTTTAGAGTCCTTCTTGCAATCCGCCTTCTCAATGCACTTATCCTGGACAGATTCGAAAACGCGCGGCATCGAAGCTATCAGGGCGAGCGTCACGCAAGGATGCTTATTGGATTTCAAGAGCATCACCTCTTCCGCTCTGTTAAATCAATTGATTATTTTCCTTTAATTGCAAATAATCACCTTTAAAATAATATCTCACCTCTTCTCGTGCGTCACCATGGCCAGAGCGGCCTCTGAATATTTGTAGTAAATCGCGTAATCCATCGCGCTCATATCCATGTGGTTGTACAGCAATTTGCAGCCGAGATTCATCAGAAGCACGATGGATGATGCTTGATTTTCCATCGTCGCTAAATGCAGCGCAGTGTTCTGCAAATCACCACCAATAAATCGATTGATCTTTCAAATTTAACTATAAAATTACTCCATCTTTATCTGCTTGATCCAAGAGGTGAGAGTGCACCGTGTACAACATCTCAACAGTTTGCGTGAATCCGCACATCGCCGCCAAATGCAAGGGATTCCTTCCGTTGTGGTCTCTGTGCAAGAGAGCACCGCGATTCAACAGAAGCTGCACCAATTTCGTGTGACCGTGCTGCGAGCAGATATGCAAAGGCGTGAGGCCCTCTCCGTCGCTTTCGTTGATGATGAAAGTACCCTTTTCCGAATCCAAAAGCTGTTTCACCGTGTTGTAACGTCCATATCTACAAAATTATTATCAATAATTTAATTATCTTCAATTATCAGTAATTTTATTAAGAAATCACCTCGCAGCGAAATGCAACGGGCTTTCATTGTTGTTGTTCTTCAGGTTGATGCAAGCGCCCAATTTGATGAGGTTCTCCAAACTTCTGATGTGCCCTTCGCGACTGGCGTAATGCAATGGAGAGCATCCGGTTATGTCCTTTTCGTTTAGTAATTGCAGCAAGCCGGTCTCGGATTGCGCCTGACGGAAAACACTAATTAATCAGATGTCTTCGAGCAGCAGCAACAACAACTCGGACTAATTACGGTGTAGAATCAATACAAATACTACTCTCATCAAATATACTCGGCTAACTAATTAATTATTAACCCAAACGCTAAAACTATGATCTTACTTCACAAATATTACGTGGTCTGGTGCCGATGGGTAATTAATATTTCCCAAATTGCAATCGATCAAACAGTTTGCTTTTATGTTTGATGATAATCTTTCCATTTAATTCCGAGATTAAAACTTGTAAATATTTATTAATTTACTAATTAAGTTTGCTTAAAATGCATAGTTTCATTCATTTCAATGCAGAATTGAGTGTTTTACTTTAGTATTTGTTTTGTATTCGAGCCATGGAATGTAATACTTGTGAGAGACTAGTTGTGTGTGTCTGCGCTCTAATTAAAACTCTTTGCTCGGCTATGAATACGTCTCGTGTTACAAACGAACTACGCTGGACCCGAACACAAAACGTTTAATAAAGCATCTTAATTGGACGCTTTCCAAGTTCATTTCAACCATTTATTTTTTTGTAGTTGTTTAAAATTTGCAAATTACTTTTGTGCAAGTTGCTAAAAAAATACCATTTTATTTTTAATATATATATTTATATTCTAAGTCGGTGCGATACCTTCCAATGACCTACCGCTCGGTGCGGGGCAAATTAAATCGAAATGAAAAAATAACATAATAATAATAATGTAATATCTGCTTCATCGGCGACTGAACGAAAGTCTCCATGTCGGAAATGAATCGATAATATCCAGATTATATAGTTACCAAAGAGAACGTGTGTGGAATGACGAAGGAGAAGAAGAAGAAGCCCAAGCTCAAATCTCACCTTACTTACTTCAGCGGCGAACTGTTCCAACCTGCCACCGTTCATGACTACTAAATGCAGCACGTTCCTCTTGTTAACATCTTTGATATGTATGTCGGCCTGCAGACGGATCAGCACGTGGACGGTACGCCAACCGCCTCGGAGAGCGGCCAAGAGCAGAGGAGATCTCTTCTCTTTGTCCACCTGGTTGATGTCGCCTCCTTCGGATACCAAATACTCGACGATGTCGGGATGATCGAACATCGCGGCGCAATGCAAAGGCGTCATCTTCTGAACGTCGCACGATGTCAAGCAGACCACCTTCTCTTCGGGCTGCATCTTGAACATCAGTTTAACGATCTCCGTCGCTCCTTGGGAACAGGCCAAATGTACTGGCGTGGAGAGATCGTGCTGCTGAGTGGAGATCTTCGCGCCAGATTTGAGGCACAACTCGACAGCCTTAATGTCGCCTCCGTGGACTGCCGAATGAAGAGGAACGTTACCTTCCGCGTCGAAGAACGAGATCATTTCTTCTCTCGAAGAACCGCGTGATTCTCCCCATTGCAAGAACACCTCCAGCGTCTTCGAGGATGCGTTCTTTGCGGCCTCGTGGATCGGGTAGTATCCGTTGTTGCACGGCTTCCTCGGACACGCGTCGAATTGCTTGATCTGAAAATAGACAAATTCAATTTTAGTGTGTTTAGATTTCCTTTCAATTTCGCGGCGATCGTACAAGCAAAGTGGCGCATTCGTCCTGATCGTAGATGGCTGCGATGTGAAGTGCCGTCCTTCCGTGCTCTCCTCCTTGCTGGATGTCGATCATATCCGTGTATTTTCCCATCACTTTCAGCACGCAGACTTTGTTCAATTCCGTTGCCAAATGGATGATGGCCTGCTTCTTCTCGTTCAAGATATTCGTAGCCACACCCCTAAATACCACAAGAAACATAATGTAAGTAAGCACTGCGTGCAACAACATTCATAGTTTGGATGACTTTATCAAATTAGTTTTTCTCCCCCTCAATTATGAAACATGTCCAAATCTTTTAATCTAATCTGAACCCTCCATCAACTAATATTTCATGACCAATTACCCTGAATAACAAATAAAGTGACAAAGCCAAACGTTAGTATTGAAATGCAAAAAAAACAAAAACAAAAATATGCAACTTTCAGCAACAGTTTAAGTTCAAACTAAATTATAAATGTAGCAAAAGATAAATTGACAGAATACTCAATTATTTACTTACATCCTAAGAAGGTAATCCACGGCGTCGAGCGCTTCATTCTCGACGGCCACGTGCAGAGGAGTATTTCCGGCATTATCCTTTATGTTCAAATCTGAAATAAGTGTAACGGACAGGTGTAATAGACAAAAGTGCTCGTCGTCTTTTTATATTCATTTTTGTTGTGCAATTTTCTTACCGGCTCCCTGCGAACGTATGAATTCCAACACGGGAATGCGATTCCTGAATGCCGCCTGATGAGTGCACGAGCGACCCCTGTGATCTTGTATGGTCAGCCTCGTCGTATCAGCATAGTAAAGCTTTTTGAAAGCATCTAAATTTCCACTTTCCGCCGCCTAAAAAAACACATCAACATTCATTAAATTTCAAATCATGCATACTTAATCTAAAATGTATGTTTAATAAAACTGAAAGAAAATGATACTTATTTTTAAACTTAAAAATATATTAATCACAATTAGTTTCTAAATCTTCTATAAAAGAATAATTGCATTCTATTTGTGTTAATTATTAATTTTTAATACAATACAAAAATTATTTAAAAACTTAAATTATTTCGTATTATTATTATCAAATAACTAATGTATTAGTAGAAACGTTAATTTCTATAATTGTGGATGCGCCGGGTAATTATAATTAATTTATTTGTTATACTTTTTATATTATTGATGTTCTTACAATTTCAAGTCCAAAATATTAAAATTGTCAAAAATGATTTTTTTATTTAAGAATGAATTGAGATTTTGTCAAATTAATTTCGCTTGATAAATAACAAAATGTGCATTTATCACTTTTTTTTTATAGAAATGCAAATGCAAATGTGATGTGAATATAAATATTATGAATATTACGAATTTGTGTTGCGAATTTTATTGGTATTAATGTTCTACGCGGATGCTCAAATATGAAATTTACGTTGTAAATTGAGGATTTACGTAGAAATGGAAATCCTGATTTACGGTCGTAATAAAATTGCATCTGACGTGCACCAAATGGAAAGCAATTTAAAGATCCGTTAAAAAAGTTTTGATTGGGATTTGGATATTGAAGTTTTCAAGTGTTAAGTTTATAAGTGTTAATATGAAGAGATGACTTTGTGAGGTGTTTTACCTCGATGAATTCAGCGGCGGAGAGTTTTCTCGAAGAATTATTCTTCTGCAGACCGAGCACCTTCGTCCACTGTTTGGCCATGCGAATGGAGCCCCTCACCCCATTTCGCTTGGCCGTATAGTTATTTCTGAATAGCTTGTTGCCATACATCTCTAGTCAATTGGCTACCGTTTCGCACGTACGTCTTGTGCTGCTCGGCTGAGGCATAGTAACTGGCTTCTTGTGGCTGCGCCGTCGACCCCAGACTGTACCGATAACTTCGCCGAAATTCGCACCGAACCGAACTTTGCGACCTCGTTTTTACGAGCAACGGAAATACAATGAAATCTTGCTGCGTGAGGTGTAAACTTGGATTTTGAAACAGTTTAATCGAAAGGCCAAAACGGATTATAACTTGAAACGCTTTTGCGTTTTGGAGGAGTATCCTGAGTACGGATTCTTTGCGTTGCGGATCTTCGTTTGCTACTGCCGATCCGCACTCGATTTACCCGCGTTTTGTGCTCGAACGCAAACTGTTTTTTTTTTTGGGTCGTGCTCAAACGCGCGCCGAATCTCTTCTTCATCAACTGCAAACTACATTCGAAACACCATCCAAACAACAATATTATATAAATTAATCTCAAATTAATGATTTAATTAACATTTATTTTTTAAATATTAATAAATTTTATAAATCAAAATTAATAACAAATTAGTATTAAATCGAATATTTTTTTTGGTGGATGCGCCGGGTTTATTAAAATAAAAATCTTGATTCTTGCAATTAAGGTATCAATTTTTAAGATTTACAATATGTAATTTTACTGATTCTATTAATTTTGCAATTATAAAGTTTTTTTTTAATTAATGAATAAAAACTTTGAAATTTAAACAAGAATACTATTTGTAAATTATTTAAATATTGTTATTTATACCAATTTTATTAACAAATTGTCAAATCAATTATTGGAAATGTATATATTACTTATTGGACTTATTCCAATTATTCAAGTGAATTCCCAATAGTTTTAGCTTTAATTTGCATATTCATTTGCATATCAAAAAATGCAAAAAATTGGCACTTTATGGTTTCGAATTTGAATATTTATGTTTCATTTCATTTTTAAAAAAATAATTATTAACAAAAATAGATCTTATTTATTAAATCGCAAAAACAGTGTTCATAAACGTTGATTCTCGTGGAAATCGATGGAAATTTTAATATCCTATTACCCTTGAAGCCTGTTCTTCTTTGGTCCCTTCTTAGTCCCAAGGCGCATTTAATCATACCTCAATTTACTATGATTAACTGAACTTCCAGAACGGCCAGCATAATTGGCTTCACGAGATGCGAGGCTTTATCCCTTTAACTATTTCGGCACGGTTCAATAGTTATTCCATAGAAATACTTAAAAGATTAGAACGCTAAAGAAAATATACATTTCTAGTATTATTTATAAATTATTAACGAAACATTTTTTTTGTTTTTCCCGAAAAAACTACACGCTTTATATAAAACTTACGTCTAGGAAAATTATGAATTATTGCTGTGAGATCTATTAGGTCGCAGAGATTGCGCGCATCAATATCAATTACATCCGGAATCATTTCTCACTTTAACCGACACTTGCAGCTCTCAGATCAATCATCTTTTTCCACGGTCTAGACTCTAGAAGGAATTAATCGATTGTCAACAATCTCAAAGATACACACAAAAAAAACGTTTGAACTATTTTATCTGTTAACAATTCCATTTCATACTGATTATCAATACATAATAGTAAAAGTTAATTACATTTGTAGAAGATAAAAATAAAAGTTCAAATGCAAGTATGAATGTTTTCCAGTATTTCACGACTCTTTGTATACAAGAAATTTCCATCTAAATGTATTACGAGGAAGGAAAAAGACTTTCTGCAGATAGAAAAGACGCTTTTAAGAATGGAATTTATTTTCCGGACGTCGCATCCGTATATACAAATGTACTCTGCATGACATGTACCAGAATTCCAGAAGCTTTTTTTCGTTCCGATGTTTACATCATCCCGGTTTTCCGCAAATTCCTTCCTAACGATTCTCTGGACGTGTAAACAATTTCCCTTTGGTACAATATCGGCCCATCATTATCCGGTGGTCGCGCACAACACGCAACAAGTATTAATAAAATTAATCTAATTTCCTTAATCGATTCCGAAGGAAACGCACGGAACGTCGCGCCGCGACGCATTTGCATTTCAATTAAAAATAAATAAATAAACAAATACTGAAACGTTTCAATTATATTTTTCGCCTTAAGTAATTTACTGTCAACCGTATTAAACACAACTCCATTTATTTTATCTACCTAATTCTGTTGTAAATTAAAAAGAAAAACTAACTCAAATTAATGTTGAAATATGCAAAAAAAAACTATATCATCATTGCTTATAATATTACAATACATATGTTAAAGAGATTGTTTTTTTTGCTGAAAACTGAATAAAATCTGTAAACTTGGGTGTAAAAATTATATTATAATATATTTGTTTCAATAGTGTTATTCCTATCAAATTCGTTAAAATGAAGATGGATATTATAAAATTATTTGTTTTAAATTAGTTTGAAAACTTTTCATTTATTTTGAATAAATGATTTTTTGATTTTTACAACAAATTTTATATCTTTTTTTTTTAAGCGTTTGAGTATTGCGATGAAGAAATGTATGTTATATTCTTTTAGTTGGAGTTTTATTATTGAAGGTCAGATTTTTAAATACCATAGCTCTTAAAAATAATTATCTCCATTAGATGTATCGATTTAAAAGCAGTCGGTGTATATTTAGTTGCCTATCGTAACAAGTGTTAAATTCAAAAAATTGCACCGTACCTTTATGATCCTGTAAGGACTTTCCGTCATCAGGCAGATGCCCGGAGCGCCACCACCTGCAGGCGCCTTCTTTCCTTTCCCCTTTCCGGCCTTCTCCGGCGGTTTCTTCTTCTCCGCCTCTTGCTTCTTGTCTTCAGCCTTCTTGGTTGGTGGCGGTTTCTGCACGGAAACGCTTGAAGGAAGCATCGTCTGCAGCTCGACCGGTTCACCCGGTGCGCTCTTCAGCCACGGCCGGAAACCCTTGATGGTCGTCCAGAGCCAACCCTGAAACACCAACCAAAAGAAAAAACCGCTGATTAGGTGCGCGAGCCGTCGCGACGCTCGAAGGGCTCTCACGTTTATGTAATAGAGCACTTTCATGAAAAACCGGACGGCGTTCGCGTTGCCGCTCATCTCATCGTTTTATTTATTGTATTGTTATTGTTTTTCTGTTGTTGTTGTTGTTATTAGGAGACTGCTGCAATGATGCCAGTCGACGACTACCCACTAAAAATGTTATCATCGTCATAGTCCACGTTCGATAGATTAATTTGTTTAATGCGCGATGTAGACGCATACACACACACAATGCAGAGCGTGTGTACGTGACGACGCGAAGAGGAGGATGTGAGAACCCCTCATATTTACTTTTCTTAATGAATTAATCCTACCCACGTGTTTTAAAGTAACTATACTTTAATACACTTAATAGAAGTCTGCTATGATCGATTCCATCGACCAAAATCACTTCACTCCGATTTATTAATGTACAATAAATCGGAGTGAAGTGATCAGATTAATCGATGATCCGGATCAAAATTATGAATAATAATTTAAAATATAAATAAGTGATTGAAATTTATATCTATTTTCCGAATTATATAAAATCTTCAGTTTTCCTAAAAAAAAAAGAAAAATGAAAATTATATATTGAAAAATTATGTAAAATCTTCAATTTTCATATAAAATTTTGAAAAAATAATTACTGAAATTACCTATTTTTTGAATTACTATACAAAAGAGATATTAAATCTTTAATATTATAGAAGAAAGTATAGTTCTAATAATATAATTTCCTAAGAAGATTTTAGTGTTTTTTAATTTCATTTATTGATTACTTAGACTTTTGTGCCTACTATAAGATTAGTGAAAATACAGGTGTAATCATCATTGTTTTTTTGTCTCGTCGTTGTGCTTTGTGTGTCTGGTCTGGTGTTGGTTTGTGATTTGCATGGAAATTATTCTGATTAAATGTAATTATCGCGATAACTATCTTGTCATGTGCACACAGATGACAGTAATAGAAGAAGGCAATCATCGCCATATGGCGCCTCTCGAAAAGTGGAGATAAGCTGCAATCGCTGCGAAACGCGGATGGAAAATACATATTTTTTTTCTCCCCCCAAATTATTATTCGCTGTGACTTACGAAAGGGCCTTGCTTGGGTTGCGTCGTCTGTTGCTGCTGCTGCTGTTGCTTCTCAGCTTCTGCCTGTTTTTCCGCGTTCTTATCATCAGATTTTTTCTTCTTTTCCGGCTCCTCCACCGAATTGGGTATGACGTTGATGATGGGCGTCGATGGGCTGATCTGGACCGGAACCTGTTGCGTGTCTATCCGCCAGTTCCGGATCAGCTCTATGAAATAGAACACGTTCGGCATCTCCAGCTTGCCACTCGTGTCTTCCCTTTGCAGGGAAGTGCTGCAAAAGAAAACAACAACTTTGTAGTTCTGGACAGAAGATGATGATGACCAGATGTCCGCTCGGTCTGTTCTACTAAATTCCGCGTCGCTCTAGCTCACGAAATGATGTATCGATTGGCAATGTTAATAAAGACAACAGACAATGAATAATTCCGGACATTTCACACGCGAACGACGATGATTCACATCTCTTGAGATTTATTATTTACCATTTTCATTCACTTTAGCTTAATTTCATCGAGTACTTCAATCTCGGAGAGTTCTTCACACATTTGCTTACCTTAAATAATCGAAAGACCCAGCTTAATCTTAAATTTCTATTACGTAGATTATGATATCAACAAACACAATTTGAGGTTTACTTCCTTACTTCCATTGTGGTAAAAGCTATGATGAAATCAAATATTTTCAAAATTGACTTTGAAGTTATTATGTACATATCACTTCTTAAGTTAAAGTAAGTTCTTGGAGAAAGTCAATATATTTAGGATATTCACTTGGAAAACACAAAGCGAAAGTTTTTGAAACTCAAGTTCATGAAATTGTTGTATTAGTTTTAGAATTTAGAAGTTGTAGCATTTAGAAAATAAAGCGAAAAGCTGAAATAATTCCAATAGTTAATAATTTTTCAAACTCAAATAAGTTTTATTTTAATGAATTTATATACAAACTTTCAATGCTGTAATCCAATTTGCCGTCGTCGCATTACGAATTCTTTGAGAGCGAAGATCAGAGAGGGTTTCGCAGCTGAAAAGGAAAGGCGAATTTACACAGATATTACTGTGTAATTGTAATTTCGCGTCGTCTCGCGATTAATACCAAAGAGTAATTACGTTTTAATTATACCATTCCCTTCTCTTCATCCCCTTTTGACTTTATATTTTATTTTTTATATTCGTTCGCATTCGTAATTAATCCCAACTCGCACAGTCAAATAACTCATCACAATTTTTAAACAAATTAAATTATAATTGTCGGAAATATATTATACGATCACATAATGAATTATTTTTTACAAATAGTGAAGTGAGTTGAACATATGTTTTTTTTTGGTAAATATTGAAGTTTTAATGGAAAGATGATAATTAGGATGAAAGAATTGGATGTGCATTTTTTTTTTATTTGAAATATTTGTTTAATTAATGCAAAAGGTGTAAGAAGCGAAAGTTTTGATGATTGATTGTTGAAGAGAAAATTAAAAAGTGCGGAGAAAACTTACCCAAATTAAAGAAATAATGTTACTTGCGAGACGCAGCACGTTCGTCGTAATAAAAATCCGTTCTCTCGGCCGCACGACAATATCTTTTACTCTCTCCCCTTATGTGTTTATGTGTGTTTTGCAGCGAGGGGTGCGAGTGTGTTAATTAAGCGGCGTCGCGACGACCCGAGATGTACGCGATGCAAACGCGTCCTCGATACTGTCCATCCTTCAAAGAATCGACGCCCAAATCATGCACGTAGATAAAAAAAAACCCATTGCAATCGTGTGATTATCGTCGTCGTCCCATTCACGCATCCATCATCGATAGATTTGCTTTGGCAAGAGACTTGAAACGGTATTTATTCATATAATATTATATCTTTTATAATTAGATGTAAAACGAGTCTTAATATAAATCGAGTTAAAGAAGTTTATAATAAAAATAGAGATCACGCGTGCAAGATTTTCTTCACGGAATATCCGGGGAAGGAGTAGATCGCGACTGCAATGAAGACGAGCAGCAGAAGAACGAGGAAGACTTTCAGGATCTTGTACTTCAGATTCTTCCACACGATGTAACGGCAAGTCTTCAGCGGATTCGAGAACCAAGCAAAAGAAGTCTCCGGTCGCCTGGAAATAGATGCACAAATAGTATCTAGAAAACATCTCTTGTGGGTCTTCCCTCCGATGCTCCGGCAAGTTTCATCTTTTTCATCTCGAAACTGGACGAAACATGCGGTGCTTCACAAAATTAAATTAACTCGCATAGGCCGATCGTTAAAATTGAAACAATTTCCACACAATATATAATTCGAGTCTAGGAATATGAGTAGACACACAAAAAATATGCAGCTTCTAATGATGACTTGTATTCATTACAAATCATGTAATTGGAGAATTATTAAAATTAATATTCGAGCAAAAAAAAAATATTATATTTTGATATATAAAATATACATTACAAAACCAAATTATAATGTAAACCTGATACAACTACAACTATTTTAAATAACTAAAGTTAATATAAGTTATATTATAGATTTTTCGTAAAAAATATAATTTATAAAATTCATACATCTTCAACATTAAATTTCGTTCATTCATAATAAATACATTTCTTGTACATAATTCGTTCTGTGAAAACGTACAATCGTGGAAAAATCAGATTGATCCAAGTCCAAGATTTCCTCTGCAAAAAAAAACACACACATTTATGACCTTGGTTTAAGAATCGCCGGAACGCCTTAGAAAATGGGCCGTAAAAGGTGCCAAGATCGTAAAGCGAAAGAAAGCTGCGCGTAAAAATCCTTATGAACGTACTTGCCAGGTACAAAAATGAGTCGTAAAATGTTTATAGAGACCGAGAAAAAGGATTTCGAAATTGGACTCGAAATAATTGCAACCGTCTGTATTTGATGATAATCTAATAATACAAATAGTTTTGTTATGCAAATAATAAAAGTGTATTTATTTCACAGAGGTCTTTTGGGATGTTGGATGATTGGTTTCCTGGATATTTATTTATTATTATTATTATGTCGTTGGTTTGACCTCAGCGGTCGACGTCGTTCAATTAATCGAACGCGAAATTATTTCGAAAACCCCCATGGGAAGCAAGGACAATTTTTTGTAATTGCATGTTTTTCTATACACTTCGCATCGATCCGGAAACTATTATGTGTCTCGATAAGCGCATGCCAACACAGAAAAACTTACTTAGGTGGAGCAAGTGGTGAAGGTTGAGATCTGCCCAAGCCCACCGGACTTGCTGCTGCTTCCTCCGCAGTCACCAATTCCAATTCGGCATCCAACTTTCCCTTAACAATTAATGAGTTAAAGTTTTCCTTTTCCCGATCGAAGCTTCTTACAGTTAAGAGCTGTTTGCTATCCAACGACGGACCGATGAAGGGCCACCAACCCCTAGTCCTTCGCGTCTTGAATAAATTGATCTTGGGAGCATTTGCACCTAAAATTTTCAACGTGCAATCTTTGACCAATTTAGCTCCGCGCGGGAATTTATTCAATTCCAAAGTCAACGTTCCTGCAATGATCATCAACTGTCAAATAGAGCAACCCAATTGGTGCGAATGAATCCACCTAGAAAATCGTCCTTGGAGAAGATGTCGTTGTCCCAAACCTGCAGCACCAATCTGCAGGGAATCTTCAGCTCAGTCTCGTCGATATCGAACACGTTCTCCTTCTTCATCAGAATAGCCTTGTTCTCGGTGGAAAGGTAATCGAAGGGAAAAACGAATCGCCAATTGAAGTTGCCTTCGCCGTTCAATGATCGATAATGCGTATCAGTCTGCTGCGGCTTATCCGGCCGACCCAACCATCTGCAAATCAATTAATCCCCTGCGCAAACAACAATCACGACAGTTTGCTTACCCCTTAATGTAAATATCGCTCTTCCTGTCGCCGAAGAAGTCGTCTTCATTGAGAACCACTTCTTCGGTATTCCAGATGGTTACGCGCAGCTCGTACGATACCGGTTTCCTCGGCTTGATGTTCACCATGTCTGGTACGGGTCGATCTTCGGTCAGAGGAAACACATCGATCCATAATTGGATTTTGCCCTTTTCACGAGTTCCTTAGGACAAAGAATTCAAAAACGTTTGAAGCTCCCTATTAATTACCTGCTCGAGACCAGGTTTGGCCGGATTGTAGAGGGACCTCGTCTCCACGTGCTCAGGTACCAGGTGGCAACCGGCAACAGGAATACGGTTCCAATTATGTAAAGCATTTAAAGCAACGTTCTCCTTCAAACACCATCTCTTATCATCGGCAACTTAATTTAAACAATCAATCAACTAAACTATAGTCATTAATTAATATGATTAACTACCTCCAGTTGGTGCAGTAAACTCTACGCTCCCAATTCGAACAGATTCGGGCGAGTATTCGGGTGGAGGTAGACTGTGGGTCAAGCACAGCTTCTCCAAAATTTCAGTTGGTCTCTGCTGATCTCTCCACGGGCAAGGACCATCCCTGAAATATTAAATGTATAGATTCCTATCAGCAATCTCCAAAAGTAAACGTGCGAACTCTTTGTATTCAAATTGCAGACCGCAATTAGCCCTGTGTGCCGTGTAGACGCGATTCTCCAAATCAATCCTCGTCTCTCCTATCAAATCTCTCCTCGTCGATCTATCCCAATCCCAAACGGATAAAGACAGAGAATGATCCCTGGGAAGACTTCCAGACAGCTCGAAACATCTGATAAACACAACAAAGTCTTCAATTGTTGTGCAAATAAATTCTTGAAAATCAAGTTAAAACAGAGTATAATTTACTGTGAGCATTAATAAAATGTTACAACTTTAAGTAAGTTTTTCAGTTCTTGTTAGTTTTTTTAGTCATGTCTTCACATTTTCTTGAAATACTTGAGAACCATGCAAGTTAATCTGAAAAAATCTAGTGTTACTATTTTCATATTGATAAATGCACTAATTTACTAAATAATAATTGACAATTTTTTTTTCCTTCATAACGCAAAAATACTACTGTTGCAAATACGAAATTTATCTCATTTAAAATCTATTTCATAACTTGTAATAATTCAAATTTGCAAAGTGTTGTATAGACAACTTCATTTACACGAATCAACTATAGTCAAGCCACTAGTCATCAGATGGCAGTACCTAGGTTGTAACCAACATTAATTCAAATCAATTACGAAATCCACGCCCAAAGTTTGTTTTGAACTGCAAAAGGCAAGCTAAAGGATCGTAATAACTCGATAATCATTCAAGGAAAATTACATGGAAAAGGACAACCAAGATTGAGACCCGAAGGCTAAACGAGTAATTTAACATTAAATGAAGAGCCGCGCTCACAGGAAGAAAAATGTTCTTTCACGGTTTTTCGCATAAAGTGTAAACGTATTTACGACCATAATTGAAA
The DNA here is from genome assembly GCA_963457615.1 of Nicrophorus investigator. Classification (NCBI taxonomy): domain Eukaryota; kingdom Metazoa; phylum Arthropoda; class Insecta; order Coleoptera; family Silphidae; genus Nicrophorus; species Nicrophorus investigator. The sequence goes on from OY735142.1 coordinate 956,819, forward strand.
GTTATGGATAATTACTAGCAATTAAGTATGCATCCCAGTAAACCAGTTTACATTTTCACGCAGCTTTTGCATGATTCGAATGGATATTTTCAATCCAATCCAATTAAATTAAGCAGAATATTTATATTTATATCAAGCACTCAAAATAGTATTTTTTGTTTCGTAACTTCAAATTATATAATATTTATTTTTTTAAAGTGTGGATTTATCAATAGAATGAATAGTTCTGTTCACATTTAGAAATTAATCGAAGCAGAGATAAGCAATGTACAATGATTACATTGACGCTACTAAAATTAGCTTAAGCCAATGTTAATCCACTACAATCGAATTAAACACTTTGGCAAATGATAGCTACTATTTTAGAAAAATAATCGCTAATCAAGCGAAACCTGTTATTCTTTTCACAGCGATTTTTAAGATCTATTTCGGGAACGAAGCCCCCCCATCATCGACCCCCACACTTGTATCTAATCTTATCGTGGAAATCGAGTGCTTCGAGAATAATATTTTCCATCATCTCGGATGCATTCGGCGGAGTTGATTACGCAACCGCATTTATTATGATTTGCAGATAGCTGAATGATAACTGCTCACCTGCCGAACGTGGGGTTCACGTTCTTCGGCACGTAATTCTTCCAGTCGTTTATAACGGTCTGGCCCATCCGAACTGTGATATAAGCATCGCACTTTCCGCCCAAATCTTTGGGTGTAAGTTTGATGCCTCGAACGCAGTAAACTCTGACAACGAAGTCCATGGATCCGTTGTTCGGATATCCTTGGAAGAAACCGTCCTCCAACGAGAATCCTCCGGGTGTTACGTAATGCAAATCGTCGACTGGAGGCCAGGCGTAGACGCAGATCTTGCACTTCAACGTTCCAATGACGAACGACTCATCTTCGACGTCGTCGCCCGTGGTTCTACCTCTGTACATCTTGAACTTACCCACTATGTCCGTGAATCCACGAAAATCAGCTTGCTTCTCCAATTCCTCATTGTAGATCTTCAAGAAAATAAAATTAGCAGTGGACATAGAAATAATATAGTGACACTAACTTTTAATTTAAAATTGGGGTTCTTAATGTGATGCACTGTGATTTCCTCAGAGGTTCCCTAAAACCAAAATCCAAATCAAATGAATATTCAAAAAAAAAAAATAATAATAATTACATCGAGGGAAGCATAATACTTTGTCCACCAATCCACGTTATCCTCCTCGGAATCGTTATAATCTTCAGCAATTTCCTTAACAATCCTATCTCGTTTACCCAGCAAATGCAGGCATCTCATCACGCACGGACCGAGGCAACAAAATTTCGGAATCTCCTGCTTCTGTTCATCGAAGATATTCAACGTTAGTTTATCAACCTTCTTCACATCCATATTCATATCCACATAGAAAGAGTCTAAATGAAATAATGCAATGACAAAATCAAATAATAAATCGATATTTACAAACCTTTGTGACTTCTCAGGCTCTCGTAAGACTTGAGACCGTAACCGGCCAGCTGTTTCTCCCAATCGTTCCTGATGATAGGATGAAAGACAAATTCTTGTATGTGCATGGAATGATTTCCGATGTACTTCAGATTACCGAAAGCTCGCATATCCAAGAGCTTTATGCTAAGCGGCGGAAGAAATTCTTCGTAATTAGGCAACTTCTGAAACGCAATCAAGGTCAAGTGTATTTAGTTATTTTTATATAATTGCAAAAAAAAAAGCAGTTTATCTGTAGGAAAAACCACTTACAATATCTATGCACTTGATGGGATTTATAAAATTGAGATTGTGCGATACATTATCGGACCACAGCTTCTCTTCTCCGCATTCTATCAGCACTTTTGGCTTCATCACTGATAAATGCTGCACCTTATGCAGATCCCTCAATCCCCAGAAATGCACCTCCAGACGATAATTCTCGAGCTTCGGTCTAATATCGTCGGCGACGGGGATGTTATCGTCGTTTAGATCATCCTCTTCATTAACTCCTTGTGTCACCTTCGATAAATACATCAAAAATTTTTGCTTAACTTAAAATTGCAGATTTACCTCCAAGAGTTCTGCTGAAGCCAACATATCACCAACGATGATGTTCTCATTGTGGATGTCGCGCCAGGCCAATCTGGGGGGAAAATTCGGTGGGCCATAAACCGTGTCTTTGAATTTGATGACGGGAATTAGCTCGCATCTGCCGACGTGCTCTGTTTTGCACTGAAAATTAATCATTGAAATTCAATTGAAAACGTGCAGATTTTACTAATAAATACACATTTATCTTGGTCGGTGATTTCCACGATGATGGGTGGAGGTTTCTGCGCGATTTGCTCCCGCTTTCCGTAAGCCACGACGTGTCTAAAGATCAATGTTTCATTCCAAATGGGATTCAACGTTGCGTGACGAACTTTCGTCCTTTTGCATCTTTCTCCAACGATAACAGTTACGAAGAAATCTGATAATCCAGTGTAATCGAAAGCAAATCCAAATCTCCCTTGATAAATGTGCACTCTGCATTGGAAAATCTAAAATAATTTTTCATTAAATCAAGTTTTTAAATTTAGTGCATTTACAATTGATTCTTTCAAAGAAAGGAAATCGGGTATTTCGTCGATGTTGTTGTACTGGAAACCGGATGGTAAAAGCTTCAAACACTCTTGCGAATCCCTCTTCAATCCTAGCCAAAGGTACAAATCGCTTTTGCAGACAACAGGCGATTTGGACTTGTTGAATTTCTTTCGCTAAAAAAGCATGCAATTAAAAAAAGGTTAAAGACGAATATTATTAAGAAAATACCTTAAAATATAAAGTGCTGATCTTTCCGCAATACCTTCCAGCCTCATCCGGTGTAGAAGAGTAAATCAAATCTTTAGCGGCGAATTTCAAACAAGACACTTTTTCGTTCTCGAACCGCATCCAGAGTAGAACATCGGGTAACGTTTCTTGAGGCTGAAACTCTTGAAATCAAGCATAATCTTCAAATATAATAATAAATCTTACATGATCAACAAGCAACCGTATTCTTTCGTAAATTCTTTGCGCCCTAGCAAAAGAGTTCTTTTTGCTTTTGGGATTGTAAATCTTGTGGCACATTTCCTCGATATCCGCAAGTTCTCGAACGCAGTATTTCCCTTTTTCGGTATCCAAATTTGTTACGCAAATCGCAATGGTATTTTGCACTAAATCCATGCACTTTTTGCAGGATTCCGAGGTATAATCGCAAAACTCCAGCAATTTCTCTCCGATCATTTCGCTTTTGCCTTGGCTATGCCTGAAGAGGTAATCGAGCTCGGAGATCCTCTGCTTCTGAACGGAATTTATTAAAAAAATGAATTATTAAATTAAAAAATAATTTAAAAAACCAAATTGTAGGCAACAGTTCCGATGATGTTTGCTATGTACAACCTCCTCCGTAAATTTGGATAATACGCTACTTTGTGGAGGCAAGGAAACGAATTGTCGAAATCTATGTGCCAGAAATTCGAATCCAAAGTCTTCGGGCTGTAGCGCTTCGTGAAATATTTTGGTAAGAGAATGTTTCCGTTCGCCAATTCTATAGCTTTCGTGCGACCGAAGCCCAGTTCAAAGGAAATTGGTTTTGGAATGTAGTGGACGTGGATTGCAGATACGTTGATGATGGCTATGAAGATTAGAACATCTTCAAAGTTCCAAAGGCTTGTCTAAAAATAATATCATCAATTTTCTGGTTATATAGGAAAAATAACTTAATAATACTTCTAAGATTGGAGGAATTGATTCCTTGAAGACGCATCTCGTTTTGCTTTGAACATCCGTGAATATCTTAGTTTCCAGTGAGAGAAGTACTTTTCCAGCAAACTCTTCACCCGCCACCGTTTTCTTGTAAAAGTAAATATAGGCAGGACCGAAAGTGGGTAGGAAACCGTCATCTTTATCGCTGGAAATTGAAGTGAGTTGAAGATATTTAACGCACTTGACGCGTTTTCGCAAATGCAGTTTATAGCAAAGTTCGAGTTTAATCTTCTGGCAAAGAGCCGGATACATTTCGGCTATTGTTAAACTTTCGTTCCACTTGGGATGCGAAGTTCTTCGTTTCACGCTGGTTTTAGCCGTGAGTCCTGCGAACGTCACCTTAAAATACACGTTGGGATAATCTCTTCTGTTTCTTCTGTCGCGATCCTGATCGTCCTCGTTAACCACCGGCATTTGACTTGTCTTCCTGGTAACGTCAATGGCTTTGTAGACTTTAAACACGAATAAAGCTCTGCGCCTCTCCATCGTAACTCCTTCAGGTAAAAGAAGATTGGTTTCAATATCATCTTCCTCCAAAGGGTTAATTATTGGTATTTTGGGTATTTGTCCTTTGCTTAAGATCGTTATGGTGACTTTCAAATAACCGCGAGGCCCGGCGAAATTCGATTTTGGAGTGCTCAGAATCGCCCATTTCCTGTAGAATTGGTGATCTGTTTGAGAAATTAGATTTAAGCTGAACTGAATTAATAGTACTGACCTGGTTGATTCCAAACAGTCGCTATGTCCATCGTGATGTAGCCAAGGATTTTCTTCCTTCTGAAAATCTGCTTTGGACGAAACACCTGAAATGCTCTTTAAATTATCACTAATTATTTAATTTTTATAATATAATAAACTTACTGTTAATGTTATCGTTTTATCGTTGAGAACCTGCAGATTGGTTTTAAACTCGAACACAAAGTACTGGAATAAATTGTATTAGTTTTTCTTTATTTTAAAAAGAATTAATTGTTTTGTTACCTCGTTGTAGTAAGGAGATCCCGTGTTGTGCCTGATTTTAGTTTTCTGGATTTGTTTGCCTATTTTGATGTGGACGTAGGAGTTCATGTTGGGCCAGGCGAAATGCCTCCCCTCAATAATCGTAACGTTGATCAGGTAGAAATCTGATTTCCGATATTTTGTCATGATTTTTTTTGATGACCTGAGCGTGACAAGGACCTACTTAACGTTATTATTTTTTTGCGTGTTTGTGCATGTAAATGATTTATTATCGGAAGATTAAGGATGAGTATAAAAAAGGGGGCAGCGCAGAGTAAAAATCATCAAAGTGAAATTATCGTTTGCAAAGGTAAGAGCAACCAATAACTTGCTATTATTTTACTATTAATATATTGTTTTGTAGATGAAATTCTTGTTCGCAATCCTCGCCGTCGTCGGCTTTGCCGCCGCCGCTCCATCCACCCGCAGCTTGGAGACCGATTTGCTGGAATTCGTCGCTCTCCTCCCCATCGGCGAAATGAAGGATATCTCTCAGAAGTACTTGAACAACGACGCCGAAGTGCAGCAGGTCGTTGCCTATTTGCAGAGCGAGGAATGGGCCAAGCTCGTTGAAGCCGTTGGTGAGAAACCCGTCTGGAAGGAATTCGAGGAATACATGAAGGAAGCCGGCTTCCCCATCGACGATATCATCCAGCTCATCCACGATCTCCTCCAGGGAGCCAAGCCAGAGAGCAAGGGCACCTCCACCCGCGGAATGAGGGAATACGTCGATGAAATCATCGCCATCATCCCAGTCGATGAACTGTTGGCCCTTCTGCAAAACAAACTGGAAACCAGCGAAGAGTTCAAGGAATTCTGGTCCGAAATCTCCGACGAAAAGGCGCACTCACTCTTCGAAGAAGTCAGGGCCATGAAGGAGGTTCAACGTCTCGCCGGAGTCCTGAAGCTGATGGGCATCGACATGCAGAAGGTCGTCGACATCATCTACATGCTCTTTGGATGGAAATGAATTATTTAACTAATAAATAGCTTCAGCATAATCGCTAGTCTTATTCCTCATTAAAAAAATATTTTTATGAAACCAATAGTTACTTAAAATTCTTACAATCACTATATGGTCATAGAAAACAAGGATTTTCTTTAGTCTGAAAAACTTTGCGCAAAATACCTGAATTTTTTATATCATTTTTATCGTTGACAACAGAAGTAAAATATAATTACTTATTTGCTTCTAAATAAAAAAAACACTTCATTTGCTATAAATATAAGAATTCTAGAGATAAAAACAAATCATATCGTAACTACTTAAAAAAAAAACATATATTATAATCACAAACATAATCAATTTTTTGAAATTTTTGTATGTTTGTTATTTAGGAAATTTGAATAATTATCAATACCGAAATTGTGAAAATTTTAATAGTTTTGCATATTCTGTAGCAATGCAATGCTTTTGAAATTATATATACAATAATTTTCAGTTCAGTTTACAAATCAGTTTATAACATTCATAAATTGTTGAACAAATAAATACGATTTACCTAATATTCGCAACTCGATAAATTTGTCTATCATTTTATCGCTGACAACAAAAAGTAGAAAACACAATTATGATTCTAAATTAAAAACACTTGATATGTAATAAAAATAACACATGTTATAATTGTCCTTAAAACATTTTTTTTTTAATTAACAATTTATCAAAATAATATTAAGAATTGATCTACATTAATTATTTGGTTGAAAAATGGCTATTATACTATTGATGAATCTGTTTATAGCCTGGAGGATGTTTAAAAACAGATCATATAATGGATTGTTAGTGATTAAATTGTCTGCAAAATTTTTAAGATCTGTCGTAAAGTTGTTGATGGGACCAGTCGGAAGATCAGGGATTAATCCGCCGATGAAATCCCCGATGGCTGCAGATGCACATCCAATTCCAATTATGGTAAAAATAAAGATTGAAAATTTCATGATTTCTACAATTGACGTAACACTAAAACTTGGAGAGAAGTGCGAAGCAGTTAGCTTGTTTAACTACTCCTAAAAACTGACGAACAAGCAAACAGTATTTATATCCTGAAATTATGAATTTTTAATACATTTATGTACAAATACTGAGTCATGCAGTTGCGCAAATCAATTTGTTTATTTCAGAAATATTTAATTTTATTCAGTCACAACGCAATTCTTTCGAAATGTTTATAAACAACAATGTTTTGTTTATACAATTAGTTTTTGCTTTTTTTGATCTTATCTTGAAGAATATATTGAATATATTATGAAGGGTTGATTATCTTGAAATAAACCAAGAAATTGCGAATTGAATCATTATTTTTTTTTACAACGATTTAAGAATGAAATAGAACTGATTAACAGTTTAATATTATTGATAAGAAATCAGGAGAAAACTCCTTAAATGATTAAATTATTTGCACTTCTAATCTAGATTCAAATTATTCATGGAGATTACCAACTTTTTTTCTTATTAAAATTACATAAAACCAACAAACACTTCACGCATTTCCACCAAACAACTAATGTTTACATGTTTACATGTTTACTATTTTTTGTGTACACTTAATTTGAATCGAAAATTATTTAAAATTTCAATTATGTAAATTATTTTTGTTATGTTAAATTAGATTACGGTAATTAGTTTATGTAATATTTACCAATAGGATTATTAATGAATTTTAAATTTATATCAATATGATAACAATCTATTTGTAGGCAATGTTTATCATAATTTATTGCCTTTTTAATTATTTTTATTTTATTATGTTTCATAATTATGATCTAAAAATTTAAAAAAATATGACAACTTTCAAATATAAAATTTAGTGAATTTTATTTTGTTATGTTATTGAAACCAGTTATTTTTAATGTAATATTTACCAATAGGATTATGAATGTAATTTTAATTAATAAAATGTATACTTATCTGTGGATAGATGAAATAATACTAGTTGCTTTCGTCTTTGTTATTAACATACTTCATGTAGAAAAGTAAGTTTTATTGAGTTCTAATAGCAATTGATGGACTTGATAAGGATGTCATTGTACAATCTATAATCTCAATGCGAGTTTTCGACTGATTCGGACTTGGCTTGTAGTCGAGTTAAAGTCCAAATTACGGGTTATGTCACAAAGATCCGAAATACAGACTATCTATGCAAAGTTGCATTGTGCATTATCAGTTAATCGGGAGACGGAAAAGTGCGTTATCTCATCCGATTTTTTCGATTGTTAATTGGGTATAAATACTAGATGTGTTCGTTTCGTCGATCATTCGTTTAATTGTTGTTGTTTGTTGCATCCGAGTAAATAAATAAAGCAAGGTAAGTTTCATTCTTCGAGGATTATTAATGCAGCGGTTATATGATGATGTTTATTTCTTATTGTTAAAGATGTCTGCTGGACTTAAGGAAATCGTTGCTCTGATCCCGTTGGATCAGATCCGCGCCATCGCCAAGACCCATCTGGAAACCGACGCCGAATTCCAGAAGGTCGTAGCTTACCTGCAAGGTGCCGAATGGGCTAAGCTCGTCGCCGCCGTCAGGGCTAACCCAACCTGGCAGGGATTCAAGAAATACCTGACCGAAGCCGGTCTGGATGTTGAGGCCATCATCTCCAAAATCCACAACGTCATTGCCGATGCCAAGCCATCCGATGCTCAGCCATCCGCCCAAGGAATCCGTCAATTCTTGGACGAGATCATCCCTCTGATCCCCAAGGACAAGATCATGGGCATCCTCAACGACAAGTTGGAGAACAACGCCGAATTCAAGGAGTTCTACGCCAAGGTCTCCAGCGACAAGGCCAAGGCTCTCGTCGAAGAGGTCAGGGCCATGGAGGAGGTCAAACGCATTGCCGGAATCTTGAAAGACATGGGCGTCAAAGTGCCAGAGGTCATTGAATTCATCTACATCTTCATGGGATGGAAATAGATTAACCACGACATATTTATTTTACATATAAGAACGAAAATTACTCAACATTAAACTATCAAACTAAATTTATACTCAACAACCTTCATTTATTAATCCTTCCTTCACCAAAACACAAAAGTGCAGTCAACATTATTAATTTACTATTCAACTTAACTTAAGATTAACATTTATAAATATATTAAAATATTTGAAATCTTCATTTAGAATTATACTTTGAAACTAAATTATTTCACTTCCTCAGTCAATAGAGAACTTAACATTCTCAAAGTTTAATTCTGGAAAATTACTAAAAATTATAAAATCAAAGTTTACAGACAAACATACTTCAAACTGCGTTTAGATAACAACTTATTAATACAGATATAGTCCCTTGATTATTTTGATACATAATTATTAAGTAAATAATTAAATAACACTTTTAACAGTGAATTAAAAATAATAATTTTTCAATAGAAATATTAACAAATTGAAGTTTGCACCTATTAAATAAGTTTCAAAATCTATATAGATGCAATCTTGAATTTATAGCAAAATCATTTATATTTTATTAATCTTGAAAAAAAAAAACGGATGTCTCAAATTTAATTTATTTAATCTCAAGTAGTTATATAATTGCAAAATTTACACTTTTCACGATGATTCACGATGATTCACGATTAATTACAGAGTATTTTTGTTTCGTTTTATTAACAATTTGAAATAAATAAAAAGTGTAAAAATTGCATATGTTTGCACCAAGATCTTCAATTTTTGGGAAGTTAGGATTTAATGTCATAATGAACGCCATCTAAGTCCAATAGATATTGAACTAATATCTTATCGTATTCTACAGATTACTTTAATTTGGAGACATAAAAAGCTGTAAATGAAATGAATCAATCGCACAATTATTACGTTTTATTTTATTATTATTAAATAAGTCATTTACGTAAGCGATAAAGCGGATCTCGCTCTGCAGGGGACACGGGGCTTCCTTATCGATCGATTCGCGCGAGATTACACAAAATATCTGGATCCGGTCTTTGCCCTATGACCTACAACTCTTATCGCAATTGAAGCTTAAAACAATACTTTACAAATAGATTCTGTTATTTTTATATTAGATTTTTTTGAACGATAACTTCGCAGCATTGTTTGGAACGGATCGAAAGGAAACCGAAACTTGTTTACTTCATTCAGAATTAATTGGATTTTACTAGTTTATCTCAGAAGTTCTTCCCCTTGTTTTCATCGAAACGTATTTTTATCTCTAAACATCTGCAATTGAAATGCTATTTTGTTCTTCTATTAATAGATTGTTTTTGATCGTTCAATTTAATAATAAAAAAAATATGATTGTTTTCTTGAATTAAGAATTTAATTGTGGGTTTAATTTAAAAAGAAATTGAGTAGGGTTTTATGAGTGTTTTATTGAAATTTAGTAATTATAAATTTAGTTCCATCCCAAGAAACCGTAGATGAAGTCGAGAATCTTTTGGACATCGACACCCATGATCTTCAAGAGTCCGGCGATGCGCTGAACTTCCTTCATGGCCCTAACTTCTTCGAAGAGATCCTTAGCCTTTGGGCTGGAGATCTTGGCGTACAAAGCTTGGAAATCAGCAGAGTTCTCGAGTTTGTCGTTGACGACGGCGAGGATCTTGTCCTTGGGGATGATGGCGATGATTTCGTCCAAGAATTGACGGATTCCGAAAGCGGATGTCTTATCGGCGGTGGTGTCTGGGCTGGCGTTAGCGATCAAGTCGTGGATGAAGGCGATGATGGCTTCAACGTCCAAACCGGCTTCGTTCAAGTAATCCTTGAAGCTAATCCAGGTCGGGTTTTCCCTGACGGCGGCGACGAGCTTGGCCCATTCCTCACCTTGCAAGTAAGAGACGATCAGTTGGAATTCCTCATCGGTGGCCAAGTACTTCTTGGCAATGACGCGCATCTCAGCCAAGGGGAAAAGGTCCTTGATTTCCTTCAGATCCTCTTGGAGGGTGAAGGTGGATGGAGCGGCGAGGCTCATGCCGATGACGGCGAAGAGAACGATAGCGATTTTCATCTGCAATTAGAAAAAATAAAAATATTAATTATAAAACTAACACTCTTCAAAGACAATTCATTACCTTGATTGCTTTCGGAGAGGTGAACTGCGAATATCTGTCTACTAAAAATCCGCAACTTTTATATGCGATTTTTTCGTTTTATCATTGTCCAACCATCAAATAGATAAAAAAATGCAGTTAAATCAATTACAAAAATAGATACAATTGAACTTCTGACATGGTTTTGAAGTAATTAATATATTGAATTCATATATGACAATATAGTTATATATAGTATATATAACAAAATAGTTTATAAAAAGTGAATAAATCGATTTATGTATACAAATAATAATTTTGTGTACAAATTTTTACAACTTTTTATTTTGAAATTTTAATAATAATATTTAATCATTCATTCTTTTAATTTTAAGTAATTTGCCTGATGTTTATGTTTAAATCATATCCATTTCGATTTAACTTTTAGTAAATATAATTGTAATATGATAATATTTATTCAACTATTATTTATTAGATTTATATATGGAAATTAAGTAAATCTAATGTGTCTAATCTTTAAAAAAAATATTTTAATACATTGGAAGTACAAAATGTTATTGACTAGTTTGGTTTTAATACAGGTTACATAATCATTTGATGAAAAATAAATATATTGGAACTTGAGTTCTAATATTTTTTGGGTGGAAAAATGATAATGTTGTTTTTCGTGTGCAATGAAAAATTCTGATTTTAATTTGGTACATTACGATAATGAATAAATATTGACATGCTATCTGCTCTATACCTACCTGTTTTTTTACGAGATTAACTAGGATAGTTTTAGTATAAATAGAGAGCGTAAATGAACAGTAATCATTCCAAAGTTTGAACATCAATCAAGCAAGGTAAAGTTACCTGAAAACATCTCTTCGAATTCGAAAAAACTAATACTACTTTAATTTTATTAATTTCAGATGAAATTCGCTATCGTTTTCTTCGCTCTCGTCGGCATGAGCCTTGCCGCTCCATCCAGCTTCTCCCTCCAGGAGGATCTGAAGGAAATCAAGGACCTCTTCCCCTTGGCTGAGATGCGCGCCATCGCCAAGAAGTACTTGGCTACCGATGAGGAATTCCAACTGATCGTCTCTTACTTGCAAGGTGAGGAATGGGCCAAGCTCGTCGCTGCCATCAGGGAGAACCCAAGCTGGG